>CAWUFW010012126.1:0-562668 GCA_963921515.1 Calotriton arnoldi
TGTTACTAAATGGTGCGTTTTCTCAATATGCCGGGGCTTACCTTTGAAAAAGGTCATGATGACCGAAACACGTCAGTACTGCCCACGCTGTAAATAAATTAATTTTGATCCTCATTGTTGTGAGTGCGGCTGTGTCTTTCCCGGAAGGAGAGAGTGTGTGAGATGTTCAGCAGCTTGGTTCCGCCGCCAGCTACGCACCGCCAGCAAAGAGCGCCGTGACTGTCCCAATTTGGTCCGCTTTCTTTAGCCCATGAAAACGACCAGGGACAGTGGTTGCCGCCAAAGACTGACTTCGGTATGGACTCTGTGCATCCTTAAAATTGGTAATACGACGGAGCAACGTTGAGCACAGCAAAGAAGTTATATTAAGAAAAACGGCATTACCCACTGGAGGGTGTGATTGAGGGGAAAGCGCAGTACAAGTACCAGCATGCTTAGAAAATGTTCCCATCAGGGCGCCCACCAGAGGGCAAGAACGTATAAATTGAGCATGTTACTAAATGGTGCGTTTTCTCAATATGCCGGGGCTTACCTTTGAAAAAGGTCATGATGACCGAAACGCGTCAGGACTTCGCACGCTGTAAATAAATGAATTTTGATCCTCATTGTTGTGAGTGCGGCTGTGTCTTTCCCGGAAGGAGAGTGTGTGAGATGCTCAGCGGCTTGGTTCCGCCGCAAGCTACGCCCTACCAGCAAAGAACGCCGTGACTGTCCCGATTTGAACCGCTTTCTTTAGCCTATGAAAACGACCAGGGACAGTGGTTGCCGCCGAAGACGGACTTCGGTATGGACTCTGTGCATCCTTAAAATTGGTAAGGCGACGGAGCAACGTTGAGCACAGCAAAGAAGTTATATTAAGAAAAACGGCATTACCCACTGGAGGGTGTTATTGAGGGGAAAGTGCACTACAAGTGCCAGCATGCTTAGAAAATGGTCCCATCAGTGCGTCCACCAGAAGGCAAGAACGTATAAATTGCGCATGTTAGTAATTGGTCCGTTTTCTCAATATGCCGGGGCTTACCTTTGAAAAAGGTCATGATGACCGAAACGCGTCAGGACTGCCCACGCTGTAAATAAATGAATATTGATCCTCATCGTTGTGAGTGCGGCTGTGTCTTTCCCAGAACGAGAGACTATGTGAGATGTTCAACAGCTTGGTTCCGCCGCAAGCTACGCACCACCAGCAAAGAGCGCCGTGACTGTCCCGATTTGAACCGCTTTCTTTAGCCCGTGAAAACGACCAGGGAAAGTGGTTGCCGCCGAAGACTGACTTCGGTATGCACTCTGTGCATCCTTAAA
This sequence comes from Calotriton arnoldi, assembly GCA_963921515.1. Lineage (NCBI taxonomy): Eukaryota > Metazoa > Chordata > Amphibia > Caudata > Salamandridae > Calotriton > Calotriton arnoldi. The sequence continues at coordinate 1,300 of CAWUFW010012126.1, forward strand.
ATTGGTAATGCGATGGAGCAATGTTGAGCACAGCAAAGAAGTTATATTAAGAAAAACGGCATTACCCACTGGAGGGTGTGATTGAGGGGAAAGAGCACTACAAGTACCAGCATGCTTAGAAAATGGTCCCATTAGGGCGTCCACCAGAGAGCAAGAACGTATAAATTGAGCATGTTACTAAATGGTGCGTTTTCTCAATATGCCGGTGCTTACCTTTGAAAAAGGTCATGATGACGGAAACGCATCAGGACTGCCCACGCTGTAAATAAATGAATATTAATCCTCATCGTTGTGAGTGCGGCTGTGTCTTTCCCGGAAGGATAGAGTGTGTGAGATGTTCAGCGGCTTGGTTCTGCTGCATGCTATGCACCACCAGCAAAGAGCGCTGTGACTGTCCCGATTTGAACCGCTTTCTTTAGCCCGTGAAAACGACCAGGGAAAGTGGTTGCCGCCGAAGACTGACTTCGGTATGGACTCTGTGCATCCTTAAAATTGGTAATGCGACGGAGCAACGTTGAGCACAGCAAAGAAGTTATATTAAGAAAAACGGCATTACCCACTGGAGGGTGTGATTGAGGGGATAACGCACTAGAAGTACCAGCATGCTTAGAAAATGGTCCCATCAGGGCGTCCACCAGAGGGCAAGAACGTATAAATTGAGCATGTTACTAAATGGTGCGTTTTCTCAATATGCCGGGGCTTACCTTTGAAAAAGGTCATGATGACCGAAACGTGTCAGGACTGCCCACGCTGTAAATAAATGAATTTTGATCCTCATTGTTGTGAGTGCGGCTGTGTCTTTCCCGGAAGGAGAGTGTGTGAGATGTTCAGCGGCTTAGTTCCGCCTACCATCAAAGAACGCCGTGACTGTCCCGATTTGAACCGCTTTCCTTAGCCTATGAAAACGACCAGGGACAGTGGTTGCCGCCGAAGACGGACTTCGGTATGGACTCTGTGCATCCTTAAAATTGGTAAGGCGACGGAGCAACGTTGAGCACAGCAAAGAAGTTATATTAAGAAAAACAGCATTACCCACTGGAGGGTGTTATTGAGGGGAAAGTGCACTACAAGTGCCAGCATGCTTAGAAAATGGGCCCATCAGTGCGTCCACCAGAAGGCAAGAACATATAAATTGCGCATGTTAGTAAATGGTCCGTTTTCTCAATATGCTGGGGCTTACTTTTGAAAAAGGTCATGATGACCGAAACGCGTCAGGACTGCCCACGCTGTAAATAAATGAATATTGATCCTCATCGTTGTGAGTGCGGCTGTGTCTTGCCCAGAACGAGAGTCTATGTGAGATGTTCAGCAGCTTGGTTCCGCCGCAAGCTACGCACCGCCAGGAAAGAACGCTGTGACTGTCCCGATTTGAACCGCTTTCTTTAGCCCGTGAAAATGACCAGGGACAGTGGTTGCCGCCGAAGACTGATTTCGGTATGGACTCTGTGTATCCTTAAAATTGGTAATGCGACAGAGCAACCTTGAGCACATCAAAGAAGTTATATTAAGAAATACCGCATTACCCACTGGAGGGTGTGATTGAGGGGAAAGCGCAGTACAAGTACCAGCATGCTTAGAAAATGTTCCCATCAGGGCGCCCACCAGAGGGCAAGAACGTATAAATTGAGCATGTTACTAAATGGTGCGTTTTCTCAATATGCCGGGGCTTACCTTTCAAAAAGGTCATGATGACCGAAACGCATCAGGACTGCCCACGCTGTAAATAAATGAATTTTAATCCTCATCGTTGTGAGTGCGGCTGTGTCTTTCCCGGAAGGAGAGAGTGTGTGAGATGTTCAGCAGCTTGGTTCGGCCGCCAGCTACGCACCACCAGCAAAGAGCGCAGTGACTCTCCCGATTTGAACCGCTTTCTTTAGCCCATGAAAACGACCAGGGACAGTGGTTGCCGCTGAAGACTGACTTTGGTATGGACTCTGTGCATCCTTAAAATTGGTAATGCGATGGAGTAATGTTGAGCACAGCAAAGAAGATATATTAAGAAAAACGGCATTACCCACTGGAGGGTGTGATTGAGGGGAAAGAGCACTACAAGTACCAGCATGCTTAGAAAATGGTCCCATCAGGGCGTCCACCAGAGAGCAAGAACGTATAAATTGAGCATGTTACTAAATGGTGCGTTTTCTCAATATGCCGGGGCTTACCTTTGAAAAAGGTCATGAAGACCGAAACGCGTCAGGACTGCCCACGCTGTAAATAAATGAATTTTGATCCTCATTGTTGTGAGTGCGGCTGTGTCTTTCCCGGAAGGAGAGAGTGTCTGAGATGTTCAGCAGCTTGGTTCCGCCGACAGCTACGCACCGCCAGCAAAGAGCGCCGTGACTGTCCCAATTTGATCCGCTTTCTTTAGCCCATGAAAACGACCAGGGACAGTGGTTGCCGCCGAAGACGGACTTCGGTATGGACTCTGTGCATCCTTAAAATTGGTAATGCGACAGAGCAACGTTGAGCACAGCAAAGAAGTTATAATAAGAAAAACGGCATTACCCACTGGAGGGTGTGATTGAGTGGAAAGCGCACTACAAGTACCAGCATGCTTAGAAAATGGTCCCATCAGGGCGTCCACCAGAGGGCAAGAACGTATAAATTGAGCATGTTACTAAATGGTGCGTTTTCTCAATATGCCGGGGCTTACATTTCAAAAAGGTCATGAGGACCGAAACGCATAAGGACTGCCCACACTGTAAATAAAGTAAATAAATGAATATTGATCCTCATCGTTGTGAGTGTGGCTGTGTCTTTCCCGGAAGGAGAGAGTGTGTGAGATGTTCAGTGGCTTGGTTCCGCCGCAAGCTACGCACCGCCAGCAAAGAGTGCCGTGACTGTCCCAATTTGAAACGCTTTCTTTAGCCCGTGAAAACGACCAGGGACAGTGGTTGCCGCCGAAGACTGATTTCGGTATGGACTCTGTGCATCCTTAAAATTGGTAATGCGACGGAGCAACCTTGAGCACAGCAAAGAGGATATAATAAGAAAAACGGCATTACCCACTGGAGGGTGTTATTGAGGGGGAAGCGCACTACAAGTACCAGCATGCTTAGAAAATGGTCCCATCAGGGCGTCCACCAGAGGGCAAGAACGTATAAATTGAGCATGTTAGTAAATGGTACGTTTTCTCAATATGCCGGGGCTTACCTTTGAAAAAGGTCATGATGACCAAAATGTGTCAGGACTGCCCACGCTGTAAATAAATGAATTTTAATCCTCATCGTTGTGAGTGCGGCTGTGTCTTTCCTGGAAGGAGAGAGTGTGTGAGGTGTTCAGCGGCTTGGTTCCGCCGCAAGCTACGCACCACCAGCAAAGAGCGCCATGACTGTCCCGATTTGAACCGCTTTCTTTAGCCCGTGAAAATGACCAGGGACAGTGGTTGCCGCCGAAGAATGATTTCAGTATGGACTCTGTGCATCCTTAAAATTGGTAATGCGACGGAGCAACGTTGAGCACAGCAAAGTAGTTATAATAAGAAAAACGGCATTACCCACTGGAGGGTGTGATTGAGTGGAAAGCGCACTACACGTACCAGCATGCTTAGAAAATGGACCCATCAGGGCTTCCACCAGAGGGCAAGAACATAGAAATTGAGCATGTTACTAAATGGTGCGTTTTCTCAATATGCCGGGGCTTACGTTTGAAAAAGGTCATGAGGACCGAAACGCGTAATGACTGCCCACGCTGTAAATAAAGTAAATAAATGAATTTTGATCCTCATCGTTGTGAGTGCGGCTGTGTCTTTCCCGGAAGGAGAGAGTGTGTGAGATGTTCAGTGGCTTGGTTCCGCCGCAAGCTACGCACCGCCAGCAAAGAGTGCCGTGACTGTCCCGATTTGAACCGCTTTCTTTAGCCAGTGAAAATGACCAGGGACAGTGGTTGCCGCCGAAGACTGATTTCGGTATGGACTCTGTGCATCCTTAAAATTGGTAATGCGGCAGAGCAACCTTGAGCACAGCAAAGAAGTTATAATAAGAAAAACGGCATTACCCACTGGAGGGTGTTATTGAGGGGAAAGCGCAGTACAAGTACCAGCATGCTTAGAAAATGTTCCCATCAGGGCGCCCACCAGAGGGCAAGAACGTATAAATTGAGCATGTTAGTAAATGGTGCGTTTTCTCAATATGCCGGGGCTTACCTTTGAAAAAGGTCATGATGACCGAAACGCGTCAGGACTGCCCACGCTGTAAATAAATGAATTTTGATCCTCATTGTTGTGAGTGCGGCTGTGTCTTTCCCGGAAGGAGAGAGTGTGTGAGATGTTCAGTGACTTAGTTCCGCCGCAAGCTACGCACTACCAGCAAAGAACGCCGTGACTGTCCGGATTTGAACCGCTTTCTTTAGCCCGTGAAAACGACCAGGGACAGTGGTTGCCGCCGAAGACGGACTTCGGTATGGACTCTGTGCATCCTTAAAATTGGTAAGGCGACGGAGCAACGTTGAGCACAGCAAAGAAGTTATATTAAGAAAAACGGCATTACCCACTGGAGGGTGTTATTGAGGGGAAAGTGCACTACAAGTGCCAGCATGCTTAGAAAATGGTCCCATCAGTGAGTCCACCAGAAGGCAAGAACGTATAAATTGAGCATGTTAGTAAATGGTCCGTTTTCTCAATATGCCGGGGCTTACCTTTGAAAAAGGTCATGATGACCGAAACGCGTCAGGACTGCCCACGCTGTAAATAAATGAATATTGATCCTCATCGTTGTGAGTGCGGCTGTGTCTTTCCCAGAACGAGAGACTATGTGAGATGTTCAGCAGCTTTTTTCCGCCGCAAGCTACGCACCGCCAGGAAAGAACGCTGTGACTGTCCCGATTTGAACCGCTTTCTTTAGCCCGCGAAAATGACCAGGGACAGTAGTTGCCGCCGAAGACTGATTTCGGTATGGACTCTGTGTATCCTTAAAATTGGTAATGCGACAGAGCAACCTTGAGCACATCAAAGAAGTTATATTAAGAAATACGGCATTACCCACTGGAGGGTGTGATTGAGGGGAAAGCGCAGTACAAGTACCAGCATGCTTAGAAAATGTTCCCATCAGGGCGCCCACCAGAGGGCAAGAACGTATAGATTGAGCATGTTACTAAATGGTGCGTTTTCTCAATATGCCGGGGCTTACCTTTGAAAAAGGTCATGATGACCGAAACGCGTCAGGACTGCCCACGCTGTAAATAAATGAATTTTGATCCTCATCGTTGTGAGTGCGGCTGTGACTTTCCCGGAAGGAGAGAGTGTGTGAGATGTTCAGTGGCTTGGTTCCGCCGCAAGCTACGCACCGCCAGCAAAGAGTGCCGTGACTGTCCCCATTTGAAACGCTTTCTTTAGCCCGTGAAAACGACCAGGGACAGTGGTTGCCGCCGAAGACTGATTTCGGTATGGACTCTGTGCATCCTTAAAATTGGTAATGCGACGGAGCAACCTTGAGCACAGCAAAGAGGTTATAATAAGAAAAACGGCATTACCCACTGGAGGGTGTTATTGAGGGGAAAGCGCACTACAAGTACCAGCATGCTTAGAAAATGGTCCCATCAGGGCGTCCACCAGAGGGCAAGAACGTATAAATTGAGCATGTTAGTAAATGGTGCGTTTTCTCAATATGCCGGGGCTTACCTTTGAAAAAGGTCATGATGACCAAAATGTGTCAGGACTGCCCACGCTGTAAATAAATGAATTTTGATCCTCATCGTTGTGAGTGCGGCTGTGTCTTTCCCAGAAGGAGAGAGTGTGTGAGGTGCTCAGCGGCTTGGTTCCGCCGCAAGCTACGCACCACCAGCAAAGAGCGCCGTGACTGTCCCGATTTGAACCGCTTTCTTTAGCCCGTGAAAATGACCAGGGACAGTGGTTGCCGCCGAAGAATGATTTCGGTATGGACTCTGTGCATCCTTAAAATTGATAATGCGACGGAGCTACGTTGAGCACAGCAAAGAAGTTATATTAAGAAAAACGGCATTACCCACTGGAGGGTGTGATTGAGGGGATAGCGCACTAGAAGTACCAGCATGCTTAGAAAATGGTCCCATCAGGGCGTCCACCAGAGGGCAAGAACGTATAAATTGAGCATGTTACTAAATGGTGCGTTTTCTCAATATGCCGGGCTTTACCTTTGAAAAAGGTCATGATGACCGAAACACGTCAGTACTGCCCACGCTGTAAATAAATGAATTTTGATCCTCATTGTTGTGAGTGCGGCTGTGTCTTTCCCAGAAGGAGAGAGTGTGTGAGATGTTCAGCAGCTTGGTTCTGCCGCCAGCTACACACCGCCAGCAAAGAGCGCCGTGACTGTCCCAATTTGATCCGCTTTCTTTAGCCCATGAAAACGACCAGGGACAGTGGTTGCCGCCAAAGACTGACTTCGGCATGGACTCTGTGCATCCTTAAAATTGGTAATACGACGGAGCAACGTTGAGCACAGCAAAGAAGTTATATTAAGAAAAACGGCATTACCCACTGGAGGGTGTTATTGAGGGGAAAGTGCACTACAAGTGCCAGCATGCTTAGAAAATGGTCCCATCAGTGCGTCCACCAGAAGGCAAGAACGTATAAATTGAGCATGTTAGTAAATGGTCCGTTTTCTCAATATGCTGGGGCTTACCTTTGAAAAAGGTCATGATGACCGAAACGCGTCAGGACTGCCCACGCTGTAAATAAATGAATATTGATCCTCATCGTTGTGAGTGCTGCTGTGTCTTTCCCGGAAGGAGAGAGTGTGTGAGGTGTTCAGCGGCTTGGTTCCGCCGCAAGTTACGCACCACCAGCAAAGAGCGCCGTGACTGTCCTGATTTGAACCGCTACTTTAGCCCGTGAAAATGACCAGGGACAGTGGTTGCCGCCGAAGAATGGTTTCGGTATGGACTCTGTGCATCCTTAAAATTGGTAATGCGACGGAGCAACGTTGAGCACAGCAAAGTAGTTATAATAAGAAAAATGGCATTACCCACTGGAGGGTGTGATTGAGTGGAAAGCGCACTACAAGTTCCAGCATGCTTAGAAAATGGACCCATCAGGGCTTCCACCAGAGGGCAAGAACATAGAAATTGAGCATGTTACTAAATGGTGCGTTTTCTCAATATGCCAGGGCTTACCTTTGAAAAAGGTCATGATGACCGAAACGCGTCAGGACTGCCCACGCTGTAAATAAATGAATTTTGATCCTCATCGTTGTGAGTGCGGCTGTGTCTTTCCCGGAAGGAGAGAGTGTGTGAGATGTTCAGCGGCTTGGTTCCGCCGCAAGCTATGGACCGCCAGCAAAGAGCGCCGTGAATGTCTCGATTTGAACTGCTTTCTTTAACCCGTGAAAACGACCAGGGACAGTGGTTGCCGCCGAAGACTGACTTCGGTATGGACTCTGTGCATCCTTAAAATTGGTAATGCGACGGAGCAACGTTGAGCACAGCAAAGAAGTTATATTAAGAAATACGGCATTACCCACTGGAGGGTGTTATTGAGGGGAAAGCGCACTACAAGTACCAGCATGCTTAGAAAATGGTCCCATCAGGGCGTCCACCAGAGGGCAAGAACGTATAAGTTGAGCATGTTAGTAAATGGTGCAGTTTCTCAATATGCCGGTGCTTACCTTTGAAAAAGGTCATGATGACCGAAACGCATCAGGACTGTCCACGCAGTAAATAAATGAATTTTGATCCTCATCGTTGTGAGTGCGGCTGTGTCTTTCCCAGAAGGAGAGACTATGTGAGATGTTCAGCGGCTTGGTTCCGCCGCAAGCCACGCACCGCCAGGAAAGAGCGCTGTGACTGTCCCGATTTGAACCGCTTTCTTTAGCCTGTGAAAATGACCAGGGACAGTGGTTGCTGCCGAAGACTGATTTCGGCATGGACTCTGTGCATCCTTAAAATTGGTAATGCGACGGAGCAATGTTGAGCACAGCAAAGAAGTTATAATAAGAAAAACTGCATTACCCACTGGAGGGTGTGATTGAGGGGAAAATGCACTACAAGTACCAGCATGCTTAGAAAATGGTCCCATCAGGGCGTCCACCAGAGAGCAAGAACGTATAAATTGAGCATGTTACTAAATGGTGCGTTTTCTCAATATGCCGGGGCTTACGTTTGAAAAAGGTCATGAGGACCGAAACGCGTAAGGACTGCCCACGCTGTAAATAAAGTAAATAAATGAATTTTGATCCTCATCGTTGTGAGTGCGGCTGTGTCTTTCCCGGAAGGAGACAGTGTGTGAGATGTTCAGTGGCTTGGTTCCGCCGCAAGCTACGCACCGCCAGCAAAGAGTGCCGTGACTGTCCCGATTTTAACCACTTTCTTTAGCCCGTGAAAACGACCAGGGACAGTGGTTGCCGCCAAAGACTGATTTCGGTATGGACTCTATGCATCCTTAAAATTGGTAATGCGACGGAGCAACGTTGAGCACAGCAAAGAAGTTATATTAAGAAAAATGGCATTACCCACTGGAGGGTGTGATTGAGGTGAAGCGCACTACAAGTACCAGCATGCTTAGAAAATGGTCAGATCAGGGCGTCCACCAGAGGGCAAGAACGTATAAATTGAGCATGTTACTAAATGGTGCGTTTTCTCAATATGCCGGGGCTTAACTTTGAAAAAGGTCATGAGGACCGAAACGCATCAGGACTGCCCACGCTGTAAATAAATGAATTTTGATCCTCATCGTTGCGAGTGCGGCTGTGTCTTTCCCGGAAGGAGAGAGTGTGTGAGATGTTCAGCGGCTTGGTTCCGCCGCAAGCTACGGACTGCCAGCAAAGAGCGCCGTGAATGTCCCGATTTGAACTGCTTTCTTTAACCCGTGAAAACGACCAGGGACAGTGGTTGCCTCCGAAGACTGACTACGGTATGGACTCTGTGCATCCTTAAAATTGGTAATGCGACGGAGCAACGTTGAGCACAGCAAAGAAGTTATATTAAGAAAAACGTCATTACCCACTGGAGGGTGTGATTGAGGGGAAAGCGCACTACAAGTACCAGCATGCTTAGAAAATGGTCCCATCAGGGCGTCCACCAGAGGGCAAGAACGTATAAATTGAGCATGTTACTAAATGGTGCGTTTTCTCAATATGCCGGGGCTTACCTTTGAAAAAGGTCATGATGACCGAAACGCGTCACGACTGCCCACGCTGTAAATAAATGAATTTAGACCCTCATCGTTGTGAGTGCGGCTGTGTCTTTCCCGGAAGGAGAGAGAGTGTGAGATGTTCAGCGGCTTGGTTCCGCCACAAGCTACGCACCTCCAGCAAAGAGAGCTGTGACTGTCCCGATTTGAACCGCTTTCTTTAGCCGTGAAATCGATCACGGACAGTGGTTGCCTCCGAAGACTGACTTCGGTATGAACTCTGTGCATCCTTAAAATTGGTAATGCGACGAGGCAACGTTGAGCACAGCAAAAAAAGTTATATTAAGAAAAACGGCATTACCCACTGGAGGGTGTGATTGAGGGGAAAGCGCAGTACAAGTACCAGCATGCTTAGAAAATGGTCCAATCAGTGCGCTCACCAGAGGGCAAGAACGTATAAATTGAGCATGTTACTAAATGGTGCGTTTTCTCAATATGCCGGGGCTTACCTTTGAAAAAGGTCATGGTGACCGAAACACGTCAGGACTGCCCACGCTGTAAATAAATGAATTTTGATCCTCATCGTTGTGAGTGCGGCTGTGTCTTTCCCGGAAGGAGAGAGTGTGTGAGATGTTCAGCGGCTTGGTTCCGCAGCAAGCTACGCACTACCAGCAAAGAACGCCATGACTGTCCCGATTTGAACCGCTTTCTTTAGCCCGTGAAAATGACCAGGGACAGTGGTTGCCACCGAAGACTGACTTCGGTATGGACTCTGTGTATCCTTAAAATTGGTAATGCGACGGAGCAATGTTGAGCACAGCAAAGAAGTTATAATGAGAAAAACTGCATTACCCACTGGAGGGTGTTATTGAGAGGAAAGCGCACTACAAGTACCAGCATGCCTAGAAAATGGTCTGATCAGGGCGTCCACCAGAGGGCAAGAACATATAAATTGAGCATGTTACTAAATGTTGCGTTTTCTCAATATGCCGGGGCTTACGTTTGAAAAAGGTCATGAGGACCGAAACGCGCCAGGACTGCCCACGCTGTAAATAAAGTAAATAAATGAATTTTGATCCTCATCATTGTGAGCTACGCACCGCCAGCAAAGAGCGCCGTGACTGTCCCGATTTGAAGCGCTTTCTTTAGCCTGTGAAAACGACCAGGGAGAGTGGTTGCCGCCGAAGACTGACTTCGGTATGGACTCTGTGTATCTTTAAAATTGGTAATGCGACGGAGCAACGTTGAGCAAAGCAAAGAAGTTATATTAAGAAAAACGGCATTACCCACTGGAGGGTGTGATTGAGGGGAAAGCGCACTACAAGTACCAGCATGCTTAGAAAATGGTCCAATCAGGGCGTCCACCAGAGGGCAAGAACGTATAAATTGAGCATGTTACTAAATGGTGCGTTTTCTCAATATGCCGGGGCTTACCTTTGAAAAAGGTCATGATGACCGAAACGCTTCAGGACTGCCCAAGCTGTAAATAAATGAATTTTGATCAACATTTTTGTGAGTGCGGCTGTGTCTTTCCCAGAAGGAGAGAGTGTGTGAGATGTTCAGCGGCTTGGTTCCGCCGCAAGCTACGCACCGCCAGCAAAGACCGCCGTGACTGTCCCGATTTGAACCGCTTTCTTTAGCCGTTTTAAACGGCCAGGGACAGTAGTTGCTGCCGAAGACTGACTTCGGTATGGACTCTGCGCATCCTTAAAATTGGTAATGCGACGGAGCAACGTTGAGCACAGCAAAGAAGTTATAATAAGAAAAACTGCATTACCCACTGGAGGGTGTTATTGAGGGGAAAGCGCACTACAAGTACCAGCATGCGCCAGGACTGCCCACGCTGTAAATAAAGTAAATACATTAATTTTGATCCTCATCATTGTGAGAGCGGTTGTGTATTTCCAGGAAGGAGAGAGTGTGTGAGATGTTCAGCGGCTTGGTTCCGCCGCAAGCTACGCACTGCCAGCAAAGGCCGCTGTGACTGTCCCGATTTGAACCGCTTTCTTTAGCCTGTGAAAACGACCAGGGAGAGTGGTTGCCGCCGAAGACTGACTTCGGTATGGACTCTGTGCATCCTTAAAATTGGTAATGCGACAGAGCAACGTTGAGCACAGCAAAGAAGTTATATTAAGAAAAACGGCATTACCCACTGGAGGGTGTGATTGAGGGGAAAGCGCACTACAAGTATCAGCATGCTTAGAAAATGGTCCCATCAGGGCGTCCACCAGAGGGCAAGAATGTATAAATTGAGCATGTTACTAAATGGGGCGTTTTCTCAATATGCAGGGGCTTACCTTTGAAAAAGGTCATGATGACCGAAACGCGTCAGGACTGCCCACGCTGGAAATAAATGAATTTTGATCCTCATCGTTGTGAGTTTGGCTGTGTATTTCCCGGAAGGAGAGAGTGTGTGAGATGTTCAGCGGCTTGGTTCTGCCACCAGCTAAGCACCACCAGCAAAGAGCGCCGTGACTGTCCAGATTTGAACCGCTTTCTTTAGCCCGTGAAAATGACAATGGACAGTGGTTGCCGCCGAAGACTGATTTCGGTATGGACTCTGTGCATCCTTAAAATTGGTAATGCGACGGAGCAACGTTGAGCACAGCAAAGAAGTTATAATAAGAAAAATGGCATTACCCACTGGAGGGTGTGATTGAGGCGAAAGTGCACTACAAGTACCAGCATGCTTAATAAATGGACCCATCAGGGCTTCCACCAGAGGGCAAGAACGTATAAATTGAGTATGTTACTAAATGGTGCGTTTTCTCAATATTCCGGGGCTTACCTTTGAAAAAGGTCATAATGACCGAAACGCGTCAGGACTGCCCACGCTGTAAATAAATGAATTTTGATCCTCATCGTTGTGAGTGCGGCTGTGTCTTTCCCGGAAGGAGAGAGTGTGTGAGATGTTCAGCGGCTTGGTTCCGCTGCAAGCTACGCACTGCCAGCAAAGAGCGCCGTGTTGTCCCGATTTGAACTGCTTTCTTTAACCCGTGAAAACGACCAGGGACAGTGGTTGCCGCCGAAGACTGACTTCGGTATGGACTCTATGCATCCTTAAAATTGGTAATGCGACTGAGCAACGTTGAGCACAGCAAAGAAGTTATATTAAGAAAAACGGCATTACCCACTGGAGGGTTTGATTGAGGGAAAGCGCACTACAAGTACCAGCATGCTTAGAAAATGGTCCCATCAGGGCGTCCACCAGAGGGCAAGAACGTATAAATTGAGCATGTTACTAAATGGTGCGTTTTCTCAATATGCCGGGGCTTACCTTTGAAAAAGGTCATGATGACCGAAACGCGTCAGGACTGCCCACGCTGTAAATAAATGAATTTTTATCCTCATCGTTGTGGGTGTGGCTGTGTCTTTCCCGGTAGGAGAGAGTGTGTGAGATGTTCAACAGCTTGGTTCCGCCGCAAGCTACGCAGCGCCAGCAAAGAGCGCCGTGACTCTCCTGATTTGTACCGCTTTCTTTAGCCCATGAAAACGACCAGGGACAGTCGTTGCCCCTGAAGAGTGACTTCGGTATGGACTCTGTGCATCCTTAAAATTGGTAATGCGATGGAGCAATGTTGAGCACAGCAAAGAAGTTATATTAAGAAAAACGGCATTACCCACTGGAGGGTGTGATTGAGGGGAAAGCGCACTACAAGTACCAGCATGCTTACAAAATGGTCCCATCAGGGCGTCCACCAGAGAGCAAGAACGTATAAATTGAGCATGTTATTAAATGGTGCGTTTTCTCAATATGCCAGGGCTTACCTTTGAAAAAGGTCATGATGACCGAAACGCGTCAGGACTGCCCACGCTGTAAATAAATGAATTTTGATCCTCATGGTTGTGAGTGTGGCTGTGTCTTTCCCGGTAGGAGATAGTGTGTGAGATGTTCAACAGCTTGGTTCCGTTGCAAGCTACGCAGCGCGAGCAAAGAGTGCCGTGACTGTCCCGATTTGAACCGCTTTCTTTAGCCCGTGAAAACGACCAGGTACAGCGGTTGCAGCCGAAGACTGACTTCGGAATGGACTCTGTGCATCCTTAAAATTGGTAATGCGACGGAGCAACGTTGAGCACAGCAAAGAAGTTATAATAAGAAAAACGGCATTACCCACTGGAGGGTGTGATTGAGACGAAAGTGCACTACAAGTACCAGCATGCTTAGAAAATGGACCCATCAGGGCGTCCACCAGAGGGCAAGAACGTATAAATCGAGCATGTTACTAAATGGTGCGTTTTCTCAATATGCCGGGGCTTACCTTTGAAAAAGCTCATAATGACCGAAACGCGTCAGGACTGCCCACACTGTAAATAAATGAATTCTGATCCTCATCGTTGTGAGTGCGGCTGTGTCTTTCCCGGAAGGAGAGAGTGTGTGAGATGTTCAGCGGCTTGGTTCCGCTGCAAGCTACGCACCGCCAGCAAAGAGCGCCGTGTTCTCCCGATTTGAACTGCTTTCTTTAACCCGTGAAAATGACCAGGGACAGTGGTTGCCGCCGAAGACTGACTTCGGTATGGACTCTGTGCATCCTTAAAATTGGTAATGCGACGGAGCAACGTTGAACACAGCAAAGAAGTTATATTAAGAAAAACTGCATTTTCCACTGGAGGGTTTGATTGAGGGGAAAGCGCACTACAAGTACCAGCATCCTTAGAAAATGGTCCCATCAGGGCGTCCACCAGAGGGCAAGAACGTATAAATTGAGCATGTTACTAAATGGTGCGTTTTCTCAATATGCCGGGGCTTACCTTTGAAAAAGGTCATGATGACCGAAACACGTCAGGACTGCCCACGCTGTAAATAAATGAATTTTGATCCTCATCGTTGTGAGTGTGGCTGTGTCTTTCCCGGTAGGAGAGAGTGTGTGAGATGTTCAACAGCTTGGTTCCGCCGCAAGCTACGCAGCGCCAGCTAAGAGCGCCGTGACTCTCCTGATTTGTACCGCTTTCTTTAGCCCATGAAAACGACCAGGGACAGTGGTTGCCGCTGAAGACTGACTTCGGTATGGACTCTGTGCATCCTTAAAATTGGTAATGCGATGGAGCAATGTTGAGCACAGCAAAGAAGTTATATTAAGAAAAACGGCATTACCCACTGGAGGGTGTGATTGAGGGAAAGCGCACTGCAAGTACCAGCATGCTTAGAAAATGGTCCCATCAGGGCGTCCACCAGAGAGCAAGAACGTATAAATTGAGCATGTTACTAAATGGTGCGTTTTCTCAATATGCCGGGGCTTACCTTTGAAAAAGGTCATGATGACCGAAACGCGTCAGGACTGCCCACGCTGTAAATAAATGAATTTTGATCCTCATCGTTGTGAGTGTGGCTGTGTCTTTCCCAGAAGGAGAGAGTGTGTGAGATGTTCAGCGGCTTGGTTCCGCCGCAAGCTACGCACCGCCAGCAAAGACCGCCGTGACTGTCCCGATTTGAACCGCTTTCTTTAGCCGTTTTAAACGGCCAGGGACAGTGGTTGCTGCCGAAGACTGACTTCGGTATGGACTCTGCGCATCCTTAAAATTGGTAATGCGACGGAGCAACGTTGAGCACAGCAAAGAAGTTATAATAAGAAAAACTGCATTACCCACTGGAGGGTGTTATTGAGGGGAAAGCGCACTACAAGTACCAGCATGCGCCAGGACTGCCCACGCTGTAAATAAAGTAAATACATTAATTTTGATCCTCATCATTGTGAGAGCGGTTGTGTATTTCCAGGAAGGAGAGAGTGTGTGAGATGTTCAGCGGCTTGGTTCCGCCGCAAGCTACGCACTGCCAGCAAAGGCCGCTGTGACTGTCCCGATTTGAACCGCTTTCTTTAGCCTGTGAAAACGACCAGGGAGAGTGCTTGCCGCCGAAGACTGACTTCGGTATGGACTCTGTGCATCCTTAAAATTGGTAATGCGACAGAGCAACGTTGAGCACAGCAAAGAAGTTATATTAAGAAAAACGGCATTACCCACTGGAGGGTGTGATTGAGGGGAAAGCGCACTACAAGTATCAGCATGCTTAGAAAATGGTCCCATCAGGGCGTCCACCAGAGGGCAAGAATGTATAAATTGAGCATGTTACTAAATGGGGCGTTTTCTCAATATGCAGGGGCTTACCTTTGAAAAAGGTCATGATGACCGAAACGCGTCAGGACTGCCCACGCTGGAAATAAATGAATTTTGATCCTCATCGTTGTGAGTTTGGCTGTGTCTTTCCCGGAAGGAGAGAGTGTGTGAGATGTTCAGCGGCTTGGTTCTGCCACCAGCTAAGCACCACCAGCAAAGAGCGCCGTGACTGTCCCGATTTGAACCGCTTTCTTTAGCCCGTGAAAATGACAATGGACAGTGGTTGCCGCCGAAGACTGATTTCGGTATGGACTCTGTGCATCCTTAAAATTGGTAATGCGACGGAGCAACGTTGAGCACAGCAAAGAAGTTATAATAAGAAAAATGGCATTACCCACTGGAGGGTGTGATTGAGGCGAAAGTGCACTACAAGTACCAGCATGCTTAATAAATGGACCCATCAGGGCTTCCACCAGAGGGCAAGAACGTATAAATTGAGTATGTTACTAAATGGTGCGTTTTCTCAATATTCCGGGGCTTACCTTTGAAAAAGGTCATAATGACCGAAACGCGTCAGGACTGCCCACGCTGTAAATAAATGAATTTTGATCCTCATCGTTGTGAGTGCGGCTGTGTCTTTCCCGGAAGGAGAGAGTGTGTGAGATGTTCAGCGGCTTGGTTCCGCTGCAAGCTACGCACTGCCAGCAAAGAGCGCCGTGTTGTCCCGATTTGAACTGCTTTCTTTAACCCGTGAAAACGACCAGGGACAGTTGTTGCCGCCGAAGACTGACTTCGGTATGGACTCTATGCATCCTTAAAATTGGTAATGCGACTGAGCAACGTTGAGCACAGCAAAGAAGTTATATTAAGAAAAACGGCATTACCCACTGGAGGGTTTGATTGAGGGGAAAGCGCACTACAAGTACCAGCATGCTTAGAAAATGGTCCCATCAGGGCGTCCACCAGAGGGCAAGAACGTATAAATTGAGCATGTTACTAAATGGTGCGTTTTCTCAATATGCCGGGGCTTACCTTTGAAAAAGGTCATGATGACCGAAACGCGTCAGGACTGCCCACGCTGTAAATAAATGAATTTTGATCCTCATCGTTGTGGGTGTGGCTGTGTCTTTCCCGGTAGGAGAGAGTGTGTGAGATGTTCAACAGCTTGGTTCCGCCGCAAGCTACGCAGCGCCAGCAAAGAGCGCCGTGACTCTCCTGATTTGTACCGCTTTCTTTAGCCCATGAAAACGACCAGGGACAGTCGTTGCCGCTGAAGAGTGACTTCGGTATGGACTCTGTGCATCCTTAAAATTGGTAATGCGATGGAGCAATGTTGAGCACAGCAAAGAAGTTATATTAAAAAACGGCATTACCCACTGGAGGGTGTGATTGAGGGGAAAGCGCACTACAAGTACCAGCATGCTTACAAAATGGTCCCATCAGGGCGTCCACCAGAGAGCAAGAACGTATAAATTGAGCATGTTATTAAATGGTGCGTTTTCTCAATATGCCAGGGATTACCTTTGAAAAAGGTCATGATGACCGAAACGCGTCAGGACTGCCCACGCTGTAAATAAATGAATTTTGATCCTCATGGTTGTGAGTGTGGCTGTGTCTTTCCCGGTAGGAGATAGTGTGTGAGATGTTCAACAGCTTGGTTCCGCCGCAAGCTACGCAGCGCGAGCAAAGAGTGCCGTGACTGTCCCGATTTGAACCGCTTTCTTTAGCCCGTGAAAACGACCAGGTACAGCGGTTGCAGCCGAAGACTGACTTCGGAATGGACTCTGTGCATCCTTAAAATTGGTAATGCGACGGAGCAACGTTGAGCACAGCAAAGAAGTTATAATAAGAAAAACGGCATTACCCACTGGAGGGTGTGATTGAGACGAAAGTGCACTACAAGTACCAGCATGCTTAGAAAATGGACCCATCAGGGCGTCCACCAGAGGGCAAGAACGTATAAATCGAGCATGTTACTAAATGGTGCGTTTTCTCAATATGCCGGGGCTTACCTTTGAAAAAGCTCATAATGACCGAAACGCGTCAGGACTGCCCACGCTGTAAATAAATGAATTTTGATCCTCATCGTTGTGAGTGCGGCTGTGTCTTTCCCGGAAGGAGAGAGTGTGTGAGATGTTCAGCGGCTTGGTTCCGCTGCAAGCTACGCACCGCCAGCAAAGAGCGCCGTGTTCTCCCGATTTGAACTGCTTTCTTTAACCCGTGAAAATGACCAGGGACAGTGGTTGCCGCCGAAGACTGACTTCGGTATGGACTCTGTGCATCCTTAAAATTGGTAATGCGACGGAGCAACGTTGAACACAGCAAAGAAGTTATATTAAGAAAAACTGCATTTTCCACTGGAGGGTTTGATTGAGGGAAAGCGCACTACAAGTACCAGCATCCTTAGAAAATGGTCCCATCAGGGCGTCCACCAGAGGGCAAGAACGTATAAATTGAGCATGTTACTAAATGGTGCGTTTTCTCAATATGCCGGGGCTTACCTTTGAAAAAGGTCATGATGACCGAAACACGTCAGGACTGCCCACGCTGTAAATAAATGAATTTTGATCCTCATCGTTGTGAGTGTGGCTGTGTCTTTCCCGGTAGGAGAGAGTGTGTGAGATGTTCAACAGCTTGGTTCCGCCGCAAGCTACGCAGCGCCAGCTAAGAGCGCCGTGACTCTCCTGATTTGTACCGCTTTCTTTAGCCCATGAAAACGACCAGGGACAGTGGTTGCCGCTGAAGACTGACTTCGGTATGGACTCTGTGCATCCTTAAAATTGGTAATGCGATGGAGCAATGTTGAGCACAGCAAAGAAGTTATATTAAGAAAAACGGCATTACCCACTGGAGGGTGTGATTGAGGGGAAAGCGCACTACAAGTACCAGCATGCTTAGATAATGGTCCCATCAGGGCGTCCACCAGAGAGCAAGAACGTATAAATTGAGCATGTTACTAAATGGTGCGTTTTCTCAATATGCCGGGGCTTACCTTTGAAAAAGGTCATGATGACCGAAACGCGTCAGGACTGCCCACGCTGTAAATAAATGAATTTTGATCCTCATCGTTGTGAGTGTGGCTATGTCTTTCCCGGTAGGAGAGAGTGTGTGAGATGTTCAACAGCTTGGTTCCGCCGCAAGCGACGCAGCGCCAGCAAAGAGCGCCGTGACTGTCCCGATTTGAACCGCTTTCTTTAGCCCATGAAAGCGACCAGGGACAGTGGTTGCCGCTGAAGACTGACTTCGGTATGGACTTTGTGCATCCTTAAAATTGGTAATGCGATGGAGCAATGTTGAGCACAGCAAAGAAGTTATATTAAGAAAAACGGCATTACCCACTGGAGGGTGTGATTGAGGGGAAAGCGCACTACAAGTACCAGCATGCTTAGAAAATGATACCATCAGGGCGTCCACCAGAGAGCAAGAACGTATAAATTGAGCATGTTACTAAATGGTGCGTTTTCTCAATATGCCGGTGCTTACCTTTGAAAAAGGTCGAGATGACCGAAACACGTCAAGACTGCCCACGCTGTAATCAAATGAATTTTGATCCTCATCGTTGTGAGTTTGGCTGTGTCTTTCCCGGAAGGAGAGAGTGTGTGAGATGTTCAGCGGCTTGGTTCTGCCGCAAACTATGCACCACCAGCAAAAAGCGCCGTGACTCTCCCGATTTGAACCGCTTTCTTTAGCCCGTGAAAACGATGAGGGACAGTGGTTGCCGCTGAAGACTGACTTCGGTATGGACTCTGTGCATCCTTAAAATTGGTAATGACACGGAGCAACGTTGAGCACAGCAAAGAAGTTATATTAAGAAAAACGGCATTACCCACTGGAGGGTGTTATTGAGGGGAAAGCGCACTACAAGTACCAGCATGCTTAGAAAATGGTCCCATCTGGGCGTCCACCAGAGGGCAAGAACGTATAAATTGAGCATGTTAGTAAATGGTGCGTTTTCTCAATATGCCGGGGCTTACCTTTCAAAAAGGCCATGATGACCGAAACGCGTCAGGACTGCCCACACTGTAAATAAATGAATTTTGATCCTCATCGTTGTGAGTGCGGCTGTGTCTTTCCTGGAAGGAGAGAGTGTATGAGATGTTCAGCGGCTTGGTTCCGCCGCAAGCTATGCACCGCCAGCAAATAGTGCCGTGACTGTCCCGATTTGAACCGCTTTCTTTAGCCCGTGAAAATGACAATGGACAGTGGTTGCCGCCGAAGACTGATTTCGGTATGGACTCTGTGCATCCTTAAAATTGTTAATGCGACGGAGCAACGTTGAGCACAGCAAAGAAGTTATAATAAGAAAAACGGCATTACCCACTGGAGGGTGTGATTGAGGCGAAAGTGCACTACAAGTACCAGCATTCTTAGAAAATGGACCCATCAGGGCGTCCACCAGAGGGCAAGAACGTATAAATTGAGCATGTTACTAAATGGTGCGTTTTCTCAATATGCCGGGGCTTACCTTTGAAAAAGGTCATAATGACCGAAACGCGTCAGTACTGCCCACGCTGTAAATAAATGAATTTTGATCCTTATCGTTGTGAGTGCGGCTGTGTCTTTCCCGGAAGGAGAGAGTGTGTGAGATGTTCAGCGGCTTGGTTCCGCTGCAAGCTACGCACCGCCAGCAAAGAGCGCCGTGTTGTCCCAATTTGAACTGCTTTCTTTAACCCGTGAAAACGACCAGGGACAGTGGTTGCCGCCGAAGACTGACTTCGGTATGGACTCTGTGCATCCTTAAAATTGGTAATGCGACGGAGCAACGTTGAGCACAGCAAAGAAGTTATATTAAGAAAAAAGGCATTACCCACTGGAGGGTTTGATTGAGGGGAAAGCGCACTACAAGTACCAGCATGCTTAGAAAATGGTCCCATCAGGGCGTCCACCAGAGGGCAAGAACGTATAAATTGAGCATGTTACTAAATGGTGCGTTTTCTCAATATGCCGGGGCTTACCTTTCAAAAAGGTCATGATGACCGAAACGCGTCAGGACTGCCCACACTGTAAATAAATGAATTTTGATCCTCATCGTTGTGGGTGTGGCTGTGTCTTTCCCGGTAGGAGAGAGTGTGTGAGATGTTCAACAGCTTGGTTCCGCCGCAAGCTACGCAGCGCCAGCAAAGAGCGCCGTGACTCTTCTGATTTGTACCGCTTTCTTTAGCCCATGAAAACGACCAGGGACAGTCGTTGCCGCTGAAGACTGACTTCGGTATGGAGTCTGTGCATCCTTAAAATTGGTAATGCGATGGAGCAATGTTGAGCACAGCAAAGAAGTTATATTAAGAAAAACGGCATTACCCACTGGAGGGTGTGATTGAGGGGAAAGCGCACTACAAGTACCAGCATGCTTAGAAAATGGTCCCATCAGGGCGTCCACCAGAGAGCATGAACGTATAAATTGAGCTTGTTACTAAATGGTGCGTTTTTCAATATGCCGGGGCTTACCTTTGAAAAAGGTCATGATGACCGAAACACGTCAGGACTGCCCACGCTGTAAATATATGAATTTTGATCCTCATCGTTGTGAGTGTGGCTGTGTCTTTCCCGGTAGGAGAGCGTGTGTGAGATGTTCAACAGCTTGGTTCCGCCGCAAGCTACGCAGCGCCAGCAAAGAGCGCTGTGCCTGTCCCGATTTGAACCGCTTTCTTTAGCCCGTGAAAACGACCAGGTACAGCGGTTGCAGCCGAAGACTGAATTCAGTATGGACTCTGTGCATCCTTAAAATTGGTAATGCGACGGAGCAACGTTGAGCACAGCAAAGAAGTTATATTAAGAAAAACGGCATTACCCACTGGAGGGTGTGATTGAGGGGAAAGCGCACTACAAGTACCAGCATGCTTAGAAAATGGTCCCATCAGGGCGTCCACCAGAGGGCAAGAACGTATAAATTGAGCATGTTACTAAATGGCGCGTTTTCTCAATATGCCGGGGCTTACCTTTGAAAAAGGTCATGATGACCGAAACACATCAGGACTGCCCACGCTGTAAATAAATGAATTTTGATCCTCATCGTTGTGAGTTTGGCTGTGTCTTTCCCGGAAGGAGAGAGTGTGTGAGATGTTCAGCGGCTTGGTTCTGCCGCAAGCTATGCACCACCAGCAAAGAGCGCCGTGACTGTCCCGATTTGAACCGCTTTCTTTAGCCCGTGAAAACGATGAGGGACAGTGGTTGCCGCCGAAGACTGACTTCGGTATGGAATCTGTGCATCCTTAAAATTGGTAATGCGACGGAGCAACGTTGAGCACAGCAAATAAGTTATATTAAGAAAAACGGCATTACCCACTGGAGGGTGTTATTGAGGGGAAAGCGCACTACAAGTACCAGCATGCTTAGAAAATGGTCCCATCAGGGCGTCCACCAGAGGGCAAGAACGTATAAATTGAGCATGTTAGTAAATGGTGCGTTTTCTCAATATGCAGGGGCTTACCTTTCAAAAAGGCCATGATGACCGAAACGCGTCAGGACTGCCCACGCTGTAAATAAATGAATTTTGATCCTCATCGTTGTGAGTGCGGCTGTGTCTTTCCTGGAAGGAGAGAGTGTATGAGATGTTCAGCGGCTTGGTTCCGCTGCAAGCTACGCAGCGCCAGCAAAGAGCGCCGTGACTCTCCTGATTTGTACCGCTTTCTTTAGCCCATGAAAACGACCAGGGACAGTGGTTGCCGCTGAAGACTGACTTCGGTATGGACTCTGTGCATCCTTAAAATTGTTAATGCGATGGAGCAATGTTGAGCACAGCAAAGAAGTTATATTAAGAAAAACGGCATTACCCACTGGAGGGTGTTATTGAGGGGAAAGCGCACTACAAGTACCAGCGTGCTTAGAAAATAGTCCCATCAGGGCATCCACCAGAGGGCAAGAACGTATAAATTGAGCATGTTACTAAATGGTGCGTTTTCTCAATATGCCGGGGCTTACCTTTGAAAAAGGTCATGATGACCAAAATGCATCAGGACTGCCCACGCTGTAAATAAATGAATTTTGATCCTCATCGTTGTGAGTGCGGCTGTGTCTTTCCCAGAAGGAGAGAGTGTGTGAGATGTTCAGCGGCTTGGTTCCGCCGCAAGCTACGCCCCGCCAGCAAAGAGCGCTGTGACTGTCCCGATTTGAACCGCTTTCTTTAGCCTGTGAAAATGACCAGGGACAGTGGTTGCCGCCGAAGAATGATTTCGGTATGGACTCAGTGCATCCTTAAAATTGATAATGCGACGGAGCAACGTTGAGCACAGCAAAGAAGTTATAATAAGAAAAACGGCATTACCCACTGGAGGGTGTGATTGAGTGGAAAGCGCACTACAAGTACCAGCATGCTTAGAAAATGGTCCCATCAGGGCGTCCACCAGAGGGCAAGAACGTATAAATTGAGCATGTTACTAAATGGTGCGTTTTCTCAATATGCCGGGGCTTACGTTTGAAAAAGGTCATGAGGACCGAAACGCGTAAGGACTGCCCACGCTGTAAATAAAGTAAATAAATGAATTTTGATCCTCATCGTTGTGAGTGCAGCTGTGTTTTTCCCGGAAGGAGAGAGTGTGTGAGATGTTCAGTGGCTTGGTTCCGCCGCAAGCTACGCACCGCCAGCAAAGAGTGCCGTGACTGTCCCGATTTGAACCGCTTTCTTTAGCCAGTGAAAATGACCAAGGACAGTGGTTGCCGCCGAAGACTGATTTCAGTATGGACTCTGTGCATCCTTAAAATTGGTAATGCGACAGAGCAACCTTGAGCACAGCAAAGAAGTTATAATAAGAAAAACGGCATTACCCACTGGAGGGTGTGATTGAGTGGAAAGCGCACTACAAGTACCAGCATGCTTAGAAAATGGTCCCATCAGGGCGTACACCAGAGGGCAAGAACGTATAAATTGAGCATGTTACTAAATGGTGCGTTTTCACAATATTCCGGGGCTTACGTTTGAAAAAGGTCATGAGGACCGAAACAGCGTCAAGACTGCCCACGCTGTAAATAAAGTAAATAAATGAATTTTGATCCTCATCGTTGTGAGTGTGGCTGTGTCTTTCCCGGAAGGAGAGAGTGTGTGAGATGTTCAGTGGCTTGGTTCCGCCGCAAGCTACGCACCGCCAGCAAAGAGTGCCGTGACTGTCCCGATTTGAAGCGCTTTCTTTAGCCCGTGAAAATGACCAGGGACAGTGGTTGCCGCCGAAGAATGATTTCGGTATGGACTCTGTGCATCCTTAAAATTGGTAATGCGACGGAGCAACGTTGAGCACAGCAAAGTAGTTATAATAAGAAATACGGCATTACCCACTGAAGGGTGTTATTGAGGGGAAAGCGCACTACAAGTACCAGCATGCTTAGAAAATGGTCCCATCAGGGTGTCCACCAGAGGGCAAGAACGTATAAGTTGAGCATGTTAGTAAATGGTGCAGTTTCTCAATATGCCGGTGCTTACCTTTGAAAAAGGTCATGATGACCGAAACGCGTCAGGACTGTCCACGCTGTAAATAAATGAATTTTGATCCTCATCGTTGTGAGTGCGGCTGTGTCTTTCCCGGAAGGAGAGAGTGTGTGAGATGTTCAGCGGCTTGGTTCCGCCGCAAGCTACAGACCGCCAGCAAAGAGCGCCGTGAATGTCTCGATTTGAACTGCTTTCTTTAACCCGTGAAAACGACCAGGGACAGTGGTTGCCGCCGAAGACTGACTTCGGTATGGACTCTGTGCATCCTTAAAATTGGTAATGCGACGGAGCAACGTTGAGCACAGCAAAGAAGTTATATTAAGAAATACGGCATTACCCACTGAAGGGTGTTATTGAGGGGAAAGCGCACTACAAGTACCAGCATGCTTAGAAAATGGTCCCATCAGGGTGTCCACCAGAGGGCAAGAACGTATAAGTTGAGCATGTTAGTAAATGGTGCAGTTTCTCAATATGCCGGTGCTTACCTTTGAAAAAGGTCATGATGACCGAAACGCGTCAGGACTGTCCACGCTGTAAATAAATGAATTTTGATCCTCATCGTTGTGAGTGCGGCTGTGTCTTTCCCGGAAGGAGAGAGTATGTGAGATGTTCAGCGGCTTGGTTCTGCCGCAAGCTATGCACCACCAGCAAAGAGCGCTGTGACTGTCCCGATTTGAATCGCTTTCTTTAGCCCGTGAAAATGACCAGGGACAGTGGTTGCCGCCGAAGACTGACTTCGGTATGGACTCTGTGCATCCTTAAAATTGGTAATGCGACGGAGCAACGTTGAGCACAGCAAAGAAGTTATATTAAGAAAAACGGCATTACCCACTGGAGGGTGTTATTGAGGGGAAAGCGCACTACAAGTACCAACATGCTTAGAAAATAGTCCCATCAGGGCGTCCACCAGAGGGCAAGAACGTATAAATTGAGCATGTTAGTAAATGGTGCGTTTTCTCAATATGCCGGGGCTTACCTTTCAAAAAGGCCATGATGACCGAATCGCGTCAGGACTGCCCACGCTGTAAATAAATGAATATTGATCCTCATTGTTGTGAGTGCGGCTGTGTCTTTCCCAGAAGGAGAGACTATGTGAGATGTTCAGCGGCTTGGTTCCGCCGCAAGACACGCACCGCCAGGAAAGAGCGCTGTTACTGTCCCGATTTTAACCACTTTCTTTAGCCCGTGAAAATGACCAGGGACAGTGGTTGCCGCCGAAGAATGATTTTGGTATGGACTCAGTGCATCCTTAAAATTGATAATGCGACGGAGCAACGTTGAGCACAGCAAAGAAGTTATAATAAGAAAAACGGCATTACCCACTGGAGGGTGTGATTGAGTGGAAAGCGCACTACAAGTACCAGCATGCTTAGAAAATGGTCCCATCAGGGCGTCCACCAGAGGGCAAGAACGTATAAATTGAGCATGTTACTAAATGGTGCGTTTTCTCAATATGCCGGGGCTTACGTTTATAAAAGGTCATGAGGACCGAAACGCGTAAGGACTGCCCACGCTGTAAATAAAGTAAATAAATGAATTTTGATCCTCATCGTTGTGAGTGCGGCTGTGTCTTTCCCGGAAGGAGAGAGTGTGTGAGATGTTCAGTGGCTTGGTTCCGCCGCAAGCTACGCACCGCCAGCAAAGAGTGCCGTGACTGTCCCGATTTGAACCGCTTTCTTTAGCCAGTGAAAATGACCAGGGACAGTGGTTGCCGCCGAAGACTGATTTCAGTATGGACTCTGTGCATCCTTAAAATTGGTAATGCGACAGAGCAACCTTGAGCACAGCAAAGAAGTTATAATAAGAAAAACGGCATTACCCACTGGAGGGTGTGATTGAGTGGAAAGCGCACTACAAGTACCAGCATGCTTAGAAAATGGTCCCATCAGGGCGTACACCAGAGGGCAAGAACGTATAAATTGAGCATGTTACTAAATGGTGCGTTTTCACAATATTCCGGGGCTTACGTTTGAAAAAGGTCATGAGGACCGAAACGCGTAAAGACTGCCCACGCTGTAAATAAAGTAAATAAATGAATTTTGATCCTCATCGTTGTGAGTGTGGCTGTGTCTTTCCCGGAAGGAGAGAGTGTGTGAGATGTTCAGTGGCTTGGTTCCGCCGCAAGCTACGCACCGCCAGCAAAGAGTGCCGTGACTGTCCCGATTTGAAACGCTTTCTTTAGCCCGTGAAAACGACCAGGGACAGTGGTTGCCGCCGAAGACTGATTTCGGTATGGACTCTGTGCATCCTTAAAATTGGTAATGCGACGGAGCAACGTTGAGCACAGCAAAGAAGTTATATTAAGAAAAATGGCATTACCCACTGGAGGGTGTGATTGAGGTGAAGCGCACTACAAGTACCAGCATGCTTAGAAAATGGTCCCATCAGGGCGTCCACCAGAGGGCAAGAACGTATAAATTGAGCATGTTAATAAATGGTGCGTTTTCTCAATATGCCGGGGCTTACCTTTGAAAAAGGTCATGAGGACCGAAACGCATCAGGACTGCCCACGCTGTAAATAAATGAATTTTAATCCTCATCGTTGTGAGTGCGGTTGTGTCTTTCCCGGAAGGAGAGAGTGTGTGAGATGTTCAGCGGCTTGGTTCCGCCGCAAGCTACGCACCGCCAGCAAAGAGAGCCGTGACTGTCCCGATTGGAACCGCTTTCTTTAGCCCGTGAAAACGACCAGGGACAGTGGTTGCCGCCGAAGACTGACTTCGGTATGGACACTGTGCATCCTTAAAATTGGTAATGCGACGGAGCAACCTTGAGCACAGCAAAGAAGTTATATTAACAAAAAACGGCATTACCCACTGGAGGGTGTTATTGAGGGGAAGCGCACTACAAGTACCAGCATGCTTAGAAAATGGTCCCATCAGGGCGTCCACCAGAGGGCAAGAACGTATAAATTGAGCATGTTAGTAAATGGTGCGTTTTCTCAATATGCCGGGGCTTACCTTTGAAAAAGGTCATGATGACCAAAACGCATCAGGACTGCCCACGCTGTAAATAAATGAATTTTGATCCTCATCGTTGTGTCTTTCCCGGAAGGAGAGAGTGTGTGAGATGTTCAGCGGCTTGGTTCCGCCGCAAGCTACGCACCGCCAGCAAAGAGCGCCGTGACTGTCCCGATTTGAAGCACTTTCTTTAGCCCGTGAAAATGACCAGGGACAGTGGTTGCCGCCGAAGAATAATGTCGGTATGGACTCAGTGCATCCTTAAAATTGGTAATGCGACGGAGCAACGTTGAGCACAGCAAAGAAGTTATAATAAGAAAAACGGCATTACCCACTGGAGGGTGTGATTGAGTGGAAAGCGCACTAAAAGTACCAGCATGCTTAGAAAATGGACCCATCAGGGTTTCCACCAGAGGGCAAGAACGTAGGAATTGAGCATGTTACTAAATGGTGCGTTTTCTCAATGTGCCAGGGCTTACCTTTGAAAAAGGTAATGATGACCGAAACGCGTCAGGTCTGCCCACCCTGTAAATAAATGAATTTTGATCCTCATCGTTGTGAGTGCGGCTGTGTCTTTCCCAGAAGGAGAGAGTGTGTGAGATGTTCAGCGGCTTGGTTCCGCCGCAAGCTACGGACTGCCAGCAAAGAGCGCCGTGAATGTCCCGATTTGAACTGCTTTCTTTAACCCGTGAAAACGACCAGGGACAGTGGTTGCCGCCGAAGACTGACTACGGTATGGACTCTGTGCATCCTTAAAATTGGTAATGCGACGGAGCAACGTTGAGCACAGCAAAGAAGTTATATTAAGAAAACTGGCATTACCCACTGGAGGGTGTGATTGAGGGGAAAGCGCACTACAAGTACCAGCATGCTTAGAAAATGGTCCCATCAGGGCGTCCACCAGAGGGCAAGAACGTATAAGTTGAGCATGTTAGTAAATGGTGCAGTTTCTCAATATGCCGGTGCTTACCTTTGAAAAAGGTCATGGTGACCGAAACACGTCAGGACTGCCCACGCTGTAAATAAATGAATTTTGATCCTCATCGTTGTGAGTGCGGCTGTGTCTTTCCCGGAAGGAGAGCGTGAGTGAGATGTTCAGCAGCTTGGTTCTGCAGCAAGCTACGCACTACCAGCAAAGAACGCTGTGACTGTCCCGATTTGAACCGCTTTCTTTAGCCCGTGAAAAAGACCAGGGACAGTGGTTGCCGCCGAAGACTGACTTCGGTATGGACTCTGTGTATCCTTAAAATTGGTAATGCGACGGAGCAATGTTGAGCACAGCTAAGAAGTTATAATGAGAAAAACTGCATTACCCACTGGAGGGTGTTATTGAGAGGAAAGCGCACTACAAGTACCAGCATGCTTAGAAAATGGTCTGATCAGGGCGTCCACCAGAGGGCAAGAACGTATAAATTGAGCATGTTACTAAATGGTGCGTTTTCTCAATATGCCGGGGCTTACGTTTGAAAAAGGTCATGAGGACCGAAACGCGCCAGGACTGCCCACGCTGTAAATAAAGTAAATAAATGAATTTTGATCCTCATCATTGTGAGTGCGGCCGTGTATTTCCAGGAAGGAGAGAGTGTGTGAGATGTTCAGCGGCTTGGTTCCGCCGCAGGCTACGCACCGCCAGCAAAGAGCGCCGTGACTGTCCCGATTTGAAACGCTTTCTTTAGCCTGTGAAAACGACCAGGGAGAGTGGTTGCCGCCGAAGACTGACTTCGGTATGGACTCTGTGCATCTTTAAAATTGGTAATGCGACGGAGCAACGTTGAGCAAAGCAAAGAAGTTATATTAAGAAAAACGGCATTACCCACTGGAGGGTGTGATTGAGGGGAAAGCGCACTACAAGTACCAGCATGCTTAGAAAATGGTCCCATCAGGGCGTCCACCAGAGGGCAAGAACGTATAAATTGAGCATGTTACTAAATGGTGCGTTTTCTCAATATGCCGGGGCTTACCTTTGAAAAAGGTCATGATGACCGAAACGCGTCACGACTGCCCACGCTGTAAATAAATGAATTTTGATCCTCATCGTTGTGAGGGCGGCTGTGTCTTTCCTGGAAGGAGAGAGTGTGTGAGATGTTCAGCAGCTTGGTTCTGCCGCCAGCTACGCAATACCAGCAAAGAACGCCGTGACTGTCCCGATTTGAACCGCTTTCTTTAGTGAAAATGACCAGGGACAGTGGTTGCCGCCAAAGACTAACTTCGGTATGGACTCTGTGCATCCTTAAAATTGGTAAGGCTACGGAGCAATGTTGAGCACAGCAAAGAAGTTATATTAAGAAAAACGGCATTACCCACTGGAGGGTGTTATTGAGGGGAAAGCGCACTACAAGTGCCAGCATGCTTAGAAAATGGTCCCATCAGGGTGTCCACCAGAGGGCAAGAACATATAAGTTGAGCATGTTAGTAAATGGTGCAGTTTCTCAATATGCCGGTGCTTACCTTTGAAAAAGGTCATGGTGACCGAAACACGTCAGGACTGCCCACGCTGTAAATAAATGAATTTTGATCCTCATCGTAGTGAGTGCGGCTGTGTCTTTCCCGGAAGGAGAGAGTGTGTGAGATGTTCAGCGGCTTGGTTCCGCCGCAAGCTACGCACCGCCAGCAAAGAGAGCCGTGACTGTCCCGATTTGAACCGCTTTCTTTAGCCGTGAAATCGACCAGGGACAGTGGTTGCCTCCGAAGACTGACTCCGGTATGAACTCTGTGCATCCTTAAAATTGGTTATGCGACGAGGCAACGTTGAGCACAGCAAAGAAGTTATAATAAGAAAAACTGCATTACCCACTGGAGGGTGTTATTGAGGGGAAAGCGCACTACAAGTACCAGCATGCTTAGAAAATGGTCTGATCAGGGCATCCACCAGAGGGCAAGAACGTATAAATTGAGCATGTTACTAAATGGTGCGTTTTCTCAATATGCCGGGGCTTACCTTTGAAAAAGGTCATGATGACCGAAACGCGTCAGGACTGCCCACGCTGTAAATAAATGAATTTTGATCCTCATCGTTGTGAGTTTGGCTGTGTCTTTCCCGGAAGGAGAGAGTGTGTGAGATGTTCAGCGGCTTGGTTCTGCCACCAGCTATGCACCACCAGCAAAGAGCGCCGTGACTGTCCCGATTTGAACCGCTTTCTTTAGCCCGTGAAAATGACAAAGGACAGTGGTTGCCGCCGAAGACTGATTTCGGTATGGACTCTGTGCATCCTTAAAATTGGTAATGCGACGGAGCAGCGTTGAGCACAGCAAAGAAGTTATAATATGAAAAATGGCATTACCCACTGGAGGGTGTGATTGAGGCGAAAGTGCACTACAAGTACCAGCATGCTTAAAAAATGGACCCATCAGGGCGTCCACCAGAGGGCAAGAACGTACAAATTGAGCATGTTACTAAATGGTGCGTTTTCTCAATATTCCGGGGCTTACCTTTGAAAAAGGTCATAATGACCGAAACACGTCAGGACTGACCACGCTGTAAATAAATGAATTTTGCTCCTCATCGTTGTGAGTACGGCTGTGTCTTTCCCGGAAGGAGAGAGTGTGTGAGATGTTCAGCGGCTTGGTTCCGCTGCAAGCTACGCACCGCCAGCAAAGAGCGCCGTGTTGTCCCGATTTGAACTGCTTTCTTTAACCCGTGAAAACGACCAGGGACAGTGGTTGCCGCCGAAGACTGACTTTGGTATGGACTCTGTGCATCCTTAAAATTGGTAATGCGACTGAGCAACGTTGAGCACAGCAAAGAAGTTATATTAAGAAAAACGGCATTACCCACTGGAGGGTTTGATTGAGGGGAAAGCGCACTACAAGTACCAGCATGCTTAGAAAATGGTCCCATCAGGGCGTCCACCAGAGGGCAAGAACGTATAAATTGAGCATGTTACTAAATGGTGCGTTTTCTCAATATGCCCGGGCTTACCTTTGAAAAAGGTCATGATGACCGAAACGCGTCAGGACTGCCCACGCTGTAAATAAATGAATTTTGATCCTCATCGTTGTGGGTGTGGCTGTGTCTTTCCCGGTAGGAGAGAGTGTGTGAGATGTTCAATAGCTTGGTTCCGCCGCAAGCTACGCAGCACCAGCAAAGAGCGCCGTGACTCTCCTGATTTGTACCGCTTTCTTTAGCCCATGAAAACGACCAGGGACAGTCGTTGCCGCTGAAGACTGACTTCGGTATGGACTCTGTGCATCCTTAAAATTGGTAATGCGATGGAGCAATGTTGAGCACAGCAAAGAAGTTATATTAAGAAAAACGGCATTACCCACTGGAGGGTGTGATTGATGGGAAAGCGCACTACAAGTACCAGCATGCTTAGAAAATGGTCCCATCAGGGCATCCACCAGAGAGCAAGAACGTATAAATTGAGCATGTTATTAAATGGTGCGTTTTCTCAATATGCCAGGGCTTACCTTTGAAAAAGGTCATGATGACCGAAACGCGTCAGGACTGCCCACGCTGTAAATAAATGAATTTTGATCCTCATGGTTGTGAGTGTGGCTGTGTCTTTCCCGGTAGGAGATAGTGTGTGAGATGTTCAACAGCTTGGTTCCGCCGCAAGCTACGCAGTGCCAGCAAAGAGCGCCGTGACTGTCCCGATTTGAACCGCCTTCTTTAGCCCGTGAAAATGACAATGGACAGTGGTTGTCGCCGAAGACTGATTTCGGTAGGGACTCTGCGCATCCTTAAAATTGGTAATGCGACGGAGCAACGTTGAGCACAGCAAAGAAGTTATATTAAGAAAAATGGCATCACCCACTGGAGGGTGTGATTGAGGGGAAAGCGCAGTACAAGTACCAGCATGCTTAGAAAATGGTCCCATCAGTGCGCTCACCAGAGGGCAAGAACGTATAAATTGAGCATGTTACTAAATGGTGCGTTCTCTCAATATGCCGGGGCTTACCTTTGAAAAAGGTCATGGTGACCGAAACACGTCAGGACTGCCCACGCTGTAAATAAATGAATTTTGATCCTCATCGTTGTGAGTGCGGCTGTGTCTTTCCCGGAAGGAGAGAGTGTGTGAGATGTTCAGCGGCTTGGTCCTGCAGCAAGCTGCGCACTACCAGCAAAGAACGCCGTGACTGTCCCGATTTGAACCGCTTTCTTTAGCCCGTGAAAACGACCAGGGACAGTGGTTGCCGCCGAAGACTGACTTCAGTATGGACTCTGTGCATCCTTAAAATTGGTAATGTGACGGAGCAATGTTGAGCACAGCAAAGAAGTTATAATAAGAAAAACTGCATTACCCACTGGAGGGTGTTCTTGAGGGGAAAGCGCACTACAAGTACTAGCATGCTTAGAAAATAGTCTGATCAGGGCGTCCACCAGAGGGCAAGAACGTATAAATTGAGCATGTTACTAAATGGTGCGTTTTCTCAATATGCCGGGGCTTACGTTTGAAAAAGGTCATGAGGACCGAAACGCGCCAGGACTGCCCACGCTGTAAATAAAGTAAATAAATTAATTTTGATCCTCATCGTTGTGAGTGCGGCTGTGTATTTCCAGGAAGGAGAGAGTGTGTGAGATGTTCAGCGGCTTGGTTCCGCCGCAAGCTACGCACCGCCAGCAAAGAGCGCTGTGACTGTCCCGATTTGAACCGCTTTCTTTAGCCTGTGAAAACGACCAGGGAGAGTGGTTGCCGCCGAAGACTGACTTCGGTATGGACTCTGTGCATCCTTAAAATTGGTAATGCGACAGAGCAACGTTGAGCACAGCAAAGAAGTTATATTAAGAAAAACGGCATTACCCACTGGAGGGTGTGATTGAGGGAAAGCGCACTACAAGTATCAGCATGCTTAGAAAATGGTCCCATCAGGGCGTCCACCAGAGGGCAAGAATGTATAAATTGAGCATGTTACTAAATGGTGCGTTTTCTCAATATGCCGGGGCTTACTTTTGAAAAAGGTCATGATGACCGAAACGCGTCAGGACTGCCCACGCTGTAAATAAATGAATTTTGATCCTCATCGTTGTGAGTTTGGCTGTGTCTTTCCCGGAAGGAGAGAGTGTGTGAGATGTTCAGCGGCTTGGTTCTGCCACCAGCTATGCACCACCAGCAAAGAGCACCGTGACTGTCCCGATTTGAACCGCTTTCTTTAGCCCGTGAAAATGACAATGGACAGTGGTTGCCGCCGAAGACTGATTTCGGTATGGACTCTGTGCATCCTTAAAATTGGTAATGCGACGGAGCAGCGTTGAGCACAGCAAAGAAGTTATAATAAGAAAAATGGCATTACCCACTGGAGGGTGTGATTGAGGCGAAAGTACCAGCATGCTTAGAAAATTGTGACTGTCCCGATTTGAACCGCTTTCTTTAGCCCGTGAAAACGACCAGGTCCAGTGGTTGCAGCCGAAGACTGACTTCGGTATGGACTCTGTGCATCCTTAAAATTGGTAATGCGATGGAGCAATGTTGAGCACAGCAAAGAAGTTATATTAAGAAAAACGGCATTACCCACTGGAGGGTGTGATTGATGGGAAAGCGCACTACAAGTACCAGCATGCTTAGAAAATGGTCCCATCAGGGCATCCACCAGAGAGCAAGAACGTATAAATTGAGCATGTTATTAAATGGTGCGTTTTCTCAATATGCCAGGGCTTACCTTTGAAAAAGGTCATGATGACCGAAACGCGTCAGGACTGCCCACGCTGTAAATAAATGAATTTTGATCCTCATGGTTGTGAGTGTGGCTGTGTCTTTCCCGGTAGGAGATAGTGTGTGAGATGTTCAACAGCTTGGTTCCGCCGCAAGCTACGCAGTGCCAGCAAAGAGCGCCGTGACTGTCCCGATTTGAACCGCCTTCTTTAGCCCGTGAAAATGACAATGGACAGTGGTTGTCGCCGAAGACTGATTTCGGTAGGGACTCTGCGCATCCTTAAAATTGGTAATGCGACGGAGCAACGTTGAGCACAGCAAAGAAGTTATATTAAGAAAAGTGGCATCACCCACTGGAGGGTGTGATTGAGGGGAAAGCGCAGTACAAGTACCAGCATGCTTAGAAAATGGTCCCATCAGTGCGCTCACCAGAGGGCAAGAACGTATAAATTGAGCATGTTACTAAATGGTGCGTTCTCTCAATATGCCGGGGCTTACCTTTGAAAAAGGTCATGGTGACCGAAACACGTCAGGACTGCCCACGCTGTAAATAAATGAATTTTGATCCTCATCGTTGTGAGTGCGGCTGTGTCTTTCCCGGAAGGAGAGAGTGTGTGAGATGTTCAGCGGCTTGGTCCTGCAGCAAGCTGCGCACTACCAGCAAAGAACGCCGTGACTGTCCCGATTTGAACCGCTTTCTTTAGCCCGTGAAAACGACCAGGGACAGTGGTTGCCGCCGAAGACTGACTTCAGTATGGACTCTGTGCATCCTTAAAATTGGTAATGCGACGGAGCAATGTTGAGCACAGCAAAGAAGTTATAATAAGAAAAACTGCATTACCCACTGGAGGGTGTTATTGAGGGGAAAGCGCACTACAAGTACCAGCATGCTTAGAAAATAGTCTGATCAGGGCGTCCACCAGAGGGCAAGAACGTATAAATTGAGCATGTTACTAAATGGTGCGTTTTCTCAATATGCCGGGGCTTACGTTTGAAAAAGGTCATGAGGACAGAAACGCGCCAGGACTGCCCACGCTGTAAATAAAGTAAATAAATGAATTTTGATCCTCATCGTTGTGAGTGCGGCTGTGTATTTCCAGGAAGGAGAGAGTGTGTGAGATGTTCAGCGGCTTGGTTCCGCCGCAAGCTACGCACCGCCAGCAAAGGGCGCTGTGACTGTCCCGATTTGAACCGCTTTCTTTAGCCTGTGAAAACGACCAGGGAGAGTGGTTGCCGCCGAAGACTGACTTCGGTATGGACTCTGTGCATCCTTAAAATTGGTAATGCGACAGAGCAACGTTGAGCACAGCAAAGAAGTTATATTAAGAAAAACGGCATTACCCACTGGAGGGTGTGATTGAGGGGAAAGCGCACTACAAGTAGCAGCATGCTTAGAAAATGGTCCCATCAGGGCGTCCACCAGAGGGCAAGAATGTATAAATTGAGCATGTTACTAAATGGTGCGTTTTCTCAATATGCCGGGGCTTACCTTTGAAAAAGGTCATGATGACCGAAACGCGTCAGGACTGCCCACGCTGTAAATAAATGAATTTTGATACTCATCGTTGTGAGTTTGGCTGTGTCTTTCCCGGAAGGAGAGAGTGTGTGAGATGTTCAGCGGCTTGGTTCTGCCACCAGCTATGCACCACCAGCAAAGAGCGCCGTGACTGTCCCGATTTGAACCGCTTTCTTTAGCCCGTGAAAATGACAATGGACAGTGGTTGCCGCCGAAGACTGATTTCGGTATGGACTCTGTGCATCCTTAAAATTGGTAATGCGACGGAGCAGCGTTGAGCACAGCAAAGAAGTTATAATAAGAAAAATGGCATTACCCACTGGAGGGTGTGATTGAGGCGAAAGTACCAGCATGCTTAGAAAATGGTGACTGTCCCGATTTGAACCGCTTTCTTTAGCCCGTGAAAACGACCAGGTCCAGTGGTTGCAGCCGAAGACTGACTTCGGTATGGACTCTGTGTATCCTTAAAATTGGTATTGCGACGGAGCAGCGTTGAGCACAGCAAAGAAGTTATAATAAGAAAAATGGCATTACCCACTGGAGGGTGTGATTGAGGCGAAAGTACCAGCATGCTTAGAAAATGGTGACTGTCCCGATTTGAACCGCTTTCTTTAGCCCGTGAAAACGACCAGGTCCAGTGGTTGCAGCCGAAGACTGACTTCGGTATGGACTCTGTGCATCCTTAAAATTGGTAATGCGACGGAGCAACGTTGAGCACAGCAAAGAAGTTATATTAAGAAAAACGGCATTACCCACTGGAGGGTGTGATTGAGGGGAAAGCGCACTAGAAGTACCAGCATGCTTAGAAAATGGTCCCATCAGGGCGTCCACCAGAGGGTAAGAACGTATAAATTGAGCATGTTACTAAATGGTGCGTTTTCTCAATATGCTGGGGCTTACCTTTGAAAAAGGTCATGATGACCGAAACACGTCAGGACTGCCCACGCTGTAAATAAATGAATTTTGATCATCATCGTTGTGAGTTTGGCTGTGTCTTTCCCGGAAGGAGAGAGTGTGTGAGATGTTCAGCGGCTTGGTTCTGCCGCAAGCTATGCACCACCAGCAAAGAGTGCCGTGACTCTCCCGATTTGAACCGCTTTCTTTAGCCCGTGAAAATGACAATGGACAGTGGTTGCCGCCGAAGACTGATTTCGGTATGGACTCTGTGCATCCTTAAAATTGGTAATGCGACGGAGCAACGTTGAGCACAGCAAAGAAGTTATAATAAGAAAAACGGCATTACCCACTGGAGGGTGTGATTGAGGCGAAAGTGCACTACAAGTACCAGCATGCTTAGAAAATGGACCCATCAGGGCGTCCACCAGAGGGCAAGAACGTATAAATTGAGCATGTTACTAAATGGTGCGTTTTCTCAATATGCCGGGGCTTACCTTTGAAAAAGGTCATAATGACCGAAACGCGTCAGTACTGCCCACGCTGTAAATAAATGAATTTTGATCCTCATCGTTGTGAGTGCGGCTGTGTCTTTCCCGGAAGGAGAGAGTGTGTGAGATGTTCAGCGGCTTGGTTCCGCTGCAAGCTACGCACCGCCAGCAAAGAGCGCCGTGTTGTCCCAATTTGAACTGCTTTCTTTAACCCGTGAAAACGACCAGGGACAGGGGTTGCCGCCGAAGACTGACTTCGGTATGGACTCTGTGCATCCTTAAAATTGGTAATGCGACGGAGCAACGTTGAGTACAGCAAAGAAGTTTTATTAAGAAAAAAGGCATTACCCACTGGAGGGTTTGATTGAGGGGAAAGCGCACTACAAGTACCAGCATGCTTAGAAAATGGTCCCATCAGGGCGTCCACCAGAGAGAATGAACGTATAAATTGAGCTTGTTACTAAATGGTGCGTCTTTCAATATGCCGGGGCTTACCTTTGAAAAAGGTCATGATGACCGAAAAGCGTCAGGACTGCCCACGCTGTAAATATATGAATTTTGATCCTCATCGTTGTGAGTGTGGCTGTGTCTTTCCCGGTAGGAGAGAGTGTGTGAGATGTTCAACAGCTTGGTTCCGCCGCAAGCTACGCAGCGCCAGCAAAGAGCGCTGTGCCTGTCCCGGTTTGAACCGCTTTCTTTAGCCCGTGAACACGACCAGGTACAGCGGTTGCAGCCGAAGACTGACTTCGGTATGGACTCTGTGCATCCTTAAAATTGGTAATGCGAGGGAGCAATGTTGAGCACAGCAAAGAAGTTATATTAAGAAAAACGGCATTACCCACTGGAGGGTGTGATTGAGGGGAAAGCGCACTAGAAGTACCAGAGTGCTTAGAAAATGGTCCCATTAGGGCGTCCACCAGAGGGCAACAACGTATAAATTGAGCATGTTACTAAATGGTGCGTTTTCTCAATATGCCGGGGCTTACCTTTGAAAAAGGTCATGATGACCGAAACACATCAGGACTGCCCACGCTGTAAATAAATGAATTTTGATCCTCATCGTTGTGAGTTTGGCTGTGTCTTTCCCGGAAGGAGAGAGTGTGTGAGATGTTCAGCGGCTTGGTTCTGCCGCAAGCTATGCACCACCAGCAAAGAGCGCCGTGACTGTCCTGATTTGAACCGCTTTCTTTAGCCCGTGAAAACGATGAGTGACAGTGGTTGCCGCCGAAGACTGACTTCGGTATGGAATCTGTGCAGCCTTAAAATTGGTAATGCGACGGAGCAACGTTGAGCACAGCAAATAAGTTATATTAAGAAAAACGGCATTACCCACTGGAGGGTGTTATTGAGGGGAAAGCGCACTACAAGTACCAGCATGCTTAGAAAATGGTCCCATCAGGGCGTCCACCAGAGGGCAAGAACGTATAAATTGAGCATGTTAGTAAATGGTGCGTTTTCTCAATATGCCGGGGCTTACCTTTCAAAAAGGCCATGATGACCGAAACGCGTCAGGACTGCCCACGCTGTAAATAAATGAATTTTGATCCTCATCGTTGTGAGTGCGGCTGTGTCTTTCCTGGAAGGAGAGAGTGTATGAGATGTTCAGCGGCTTGGTTCCGCTGCAAGCTACGCAGCGCCAGCAAAGAGCGCCGTGACTCTCCTGATTTGTACCGCTTTCTTTAGCCCATGAAAACGACCAGGGACAGTGGTTGCCGCTGAAGACTGACTTCGGTATGGACTCTGTGCATCCTTAAAATTGGTAATGCGATGGAGCAATGTTGAGCACAGCAAAGAAGTTATATTAAGAAAAACGGCATTACCCACTGGAGGGTGTGATTGAGGGGAAGGCGCACCACAAGTACCAGCATGCTTAGAAAATGGTCCCATCAGGGCGTCCACCAGGGAGCAAGAACGTATAAATTGAGCATGTTACTAAATGGTGCGTTTTCTCAATATACCGGGGCTTACCTTTGAAAAAGGTCATGATGACCGAAACGCGTCAGGACTGCCCACGCTGTAAATAAATGAATTTTGATCCTCATCGTTGTGAGTGCGGCTGTGTCTTTCCCGGTAGGAGAGAGTGTGTGAGATTTTCAACAGCTTGGTTCCGCCGCAAGCTACGCACCGCCAGCAAAGAGCGCCGTGACTGTCCTGATTGGAACCGCTTTCTTTAGCCCGTGAAAACGACCAGGTACAGTGGTTGCCCCGAAGACTGACTTCGGTATGGACTCTGTGCATCCTTAAAATTGGTAATGCGACGGAGGAACGTTGAGCACAGTAAAGAAGTTATATTAAGAAAAACGGCATTACCCACTGGAGGGTGTGATTGAGGGGAAAGCGCAGTACAAGTACCAGCCTGCTTAGAAAATGTTCCCATCAGGGCGCCCACCAGAGGGCAAGAACGTATAAATTGAGCATGTTACTAAATGGTGCGTTTACTCAATTTGCCGGGGCTTACCTCTGAAAAAGGTCATGATGACCGAAACGCATCAGGACTGCCCACGCTGTAAATAAATGAATTTTGATCCTC
Source organism: Calotriton arnoldi (assembly GCA_963921515.1). NCBI lineage: Eukaryota > Metazoa > Chordata > Amphibia > Caudata > Salamandridae > Calotriton > Calotriton arnoldi. The sequence goes on from CAWUFW010012126.1 coordinate 39,791, forward strand.
ATTGTTGTGAGTGCGGCTGCGTCTTTCCCAGAAGGAGAGAGTGTGTGAGATGTTCAGCGGCTTGGTTCCGCTGCAAGCTACGCAGCGCCAGCAAAGAGCGCCGTGACTCTCCTGATTTGTACCGCTTTCTTTAGCCCATGAAAACGACCAGGGACAGTGGTTGCCGCTGAAGACTGACTTCGGTATGGACTCTGTGCATCCTTAAAATTGGTAATGCGATGGAGCAATATTGAGCACAGCAAAGAAGTTATATTAAGAAAAACGCCATTACCCACTGGAGGGTGTGATTGAGGGGAAAGTGCACTACAAGTACCAGCATGCTTACAAAATGGTCCCAACAGGGCGTCCACCAGAGAGCAAGAACGTATAAATTGAGCATGTTACTAAATGGTGCGTTTTCTCAATATGCCGGGGCTTACCTTTGAAAAAGGTCATGATGACCGAAATGCGTCAGTACTGCCCACGCTGTAAATAAATGAATTTTGATCCTCATCGTTGTGAGTGTGGCTGTGTCTTTCCCGGTAGGAGAGAGTGTGTGAGATGTTCAACAGCTTGGTTCCGCCGCAAGCTACGCACCGCCAGCAAAGAGTGCCGTGACTGTCCCGATTTGAACCGCTTTCTTTAGCCCGTGAAAACGACCAGGGACAGTGGTTGCCGCCGAAGACTGATTTCGGTATGGACTCTGTGCAGCGTTAAAATTGGTAATGCGACGGAGCAACCTTGAGCACAGCAAAGAAGTTATATTAAGAAAAACGGCATTACCCACTGGAGGGTGTTATTGAGGGGAAAGCGCACTACAAGTACCAGCATGCTTAGAAAATGGTCCCATCAGGGCGTCCACCAGAGGGCAAGAACGTATAAATTGAGCATGTTAGTAAATGGTGCGTTTTCTCAATATGCCGGGGCTTACCTTTGAAAAAGGTCATGATGACCAAAACGCGTCAGGACTGCCCACGCTGTAAATAAATGAATTTTGATCCTCATCGTTGTGAGTGCGGCTGTGTCTTTCCCGGAAGGAGAGCGTGTGTGAGGTGTTCAGCGGCTTGGTTCCGCCGCAAGTTACGCACCACCAGCAAAGAGCGCCGTGACTGTCCCGATTTGAACCGCTACTTTAGCCCGTGAAAATGACCAGGGACAGTGGTTGCCGCCGAAGAATGATTTCGGTATGGACTCTGTGCATCCTTAAAATTGGTAATGCTACGGAGCAACGTTGAGCACAGCAAAGTAGTTATAATAAGAAAAACGGCATTACCCACTGGAGGGTAAGATTGAGTGGAAAGCGCACTACAAGTACCAGCATGCTTAGAAAATGGACCCATCAGGGCTTCCACCAGAGGGCAAGAACATAGAAATTGAGCATGTTACTAAATGGTGCATTTTCTCAATATGCCAGGGCTTACCTTTGAAAAAGGTCATGATGACCGAAACGCGTCAGGACTGCCCACGCTGTAAATAAATGAATTTTGATCCTCATCGTTGTGAGTGCGGCTGTGTCTTTCCCGGAAGGAGAGAGTGTGTGAGATGTTCAGCGGCTTGGTTCCGCCGCAAGCTACTGACCGCCAGCAAAGAGCGCCGTGAATGTCTCGATTTGAACTGCTTTCTTTAACCCGTGAAAACGACCAGGGACAGTGGTTGCCGCCGAAGACTGACTTCGGTATGGACTCTGTGCATCCTTAAAATTGGTAATGCGACGGAGCAACGTTGAGCACAGCAAAGAAGTTATATTAAGAAATACGGCATTACCCACTGGAGGGTGTTATTGAGGGGAAAGCGCACTACAAGTACCAGCATGCTTAGAAAATAGTCCCATCAGGGCATCCACCAGAGAGCAAGAACGTATAAATTGAGCATGTTACTAAATGGTGCGTTTTCTCAATATGCCGGGGCTTACCTTTGAAAAAGGTCATGATGACCGAAACGCGTCAGGACTGCCCACGCTGTAAATAAATGAATTTTGATCCTCATCGTTGTGAGTGTGGCTGTGTCTTTCCCGGTAGGAGAGAGTGTGTGAGATGTTCAACAGCTTGGTTCCGCCGCAAGCTACGCACCGCCAGCAAAGAGCGCCGTGACTGTCCCGATTTGAACCGGTTTCTTTAGCCCGTGAAAACGACCAGGGACAGTGGTTGCCGCCGAAGACTGATTTCGGTATGGACTCTGTGCAGCGTTAAAATTGGTAATGCGACGGAGCAACCTTGAGCACAGCAAAGAAGTTATATTAAGAAAAACGGCATTACCCACTGGAGGGTGTTATTGAGGGGAAAGCGCACTACAAGTACCAGCATGCTTAGAAAATGGTCCCATCAGGGCGTCCACCAGAGGGCAAGAACGTATAAATTGAGCATGTTAGTAAATGGTGCGTTTTCTCAATATGCCGGGGCTTACCTTTGAAAAAGGTCATGATGACCAAAACGCGTCAGGACTGCCCACGCTGTAAATAAATGAATTTTGATCCTCATCGTTGTGAGTGCGGCTGTGTCTTTCCCGGAAGGAGAGAGTGTGTGAGGAGTTCAGCGGCTTGGTTCCGCCGCAAGTTACGCACCACCAGCAAAGAGCGCCGTGACTGTCCCGATTTGAACCGCTACTTTAGCCCGTGAAAATGACCAGGGACAGTGGTTGCCGCCGAAGAATGATTTCGGTATGGACTCTGTGCATCCTTAAAATTGGTAATGCGACGGAGCAACGTTGAGCACAGCAAAGTAGTTATAATAAGAAAAACGGCATTACCCACTGGAGGGTGTGATTGAGTGGAAAGCCCACTACAAGTACCAGCATGCTTAGAAAATGGACCCATCAGGGCTTCCACCAGAGGGCAAGAACATAGAAATTGAGCATGTTACTAAATGGTGCATTTTCTCAATATGCCAGGGCTTACCTTAGAAAACGGTCATGAGGACCGAAACGCGTCAGGACTGCCCACGCTGTAAATAAATGAATTTTGATCCTCATAGTGTGAGTGCGGCTGTGTCTTTCCCGGAAGGAGAGAGTGTGTGAGATGTTCAGCGGCTTGGTTCCGCCGCAAGCTACTGACCGCCAGCAAAGAGCGCCGTGAATGTCTCGATTTGAACTGCTTTCTTTAACCCGTGAAAACGACCAGGGACAGTGGTTGCCGCCGAAGACTGACTTCGGTATGGACTCTGTGCATCCTTAAAATTGGTAATGCGACAGAGCAACGTTGAGCACAGCAAAGAAGTTATATTAAGAAATACGGCATTACCCACTGGAGGGTGTTATTGAGGGGAAAGCGCACTACAAGTACCAGCATGCTTAGAAAATAGTCCCATCAGGGCATCCACCGGAGGGCAAGAACGTATAAATTGAGCATGTTAGTAAATGGTGCGTTTTCTCAATATGCCGGGGCTTACCTTTGAAAAAGGTCATGATGGCCGAAACGCATCAGGACTGCCCACGCTGTAAATAAATGAATTTTGATCCTCATCGTTGTGAGTGCGGCTGTGTCTTTCCCAGAAGGAGAGAGTGTGTGAGATGTTCAGCGGCTTGGTTCCGCCGCAAGCTACGCACCGCCAGCAAAGAGCGCTGTGACTGTCCCGATTTGAACCGCTTTCTTTAGCCTGTGAAAATGACCAGGGACAGTGGTTGCCGCCGAAGAATGATTTCGGTATGGACTCAGTGCACCCTTAAAATTGATAATGCGACGGAGCAACGTTAAGCACAGCAAAGAAGTTATAATAAGAAAAACGACATTACCCACTGGAGGGTGTGATTGAGTGGAAAGCGCACTACAAGTACCAGCATGCTTAGAAAATGGTCCCATCAGGGCGTCCACCAGAGGGCAAGAACGTATAAATTGAGCATGTTACTAAATGGTGCGTTTTCTCAATATGCTGGGGCTTACGTTTGAAAAAGGTCATGAGGACCGAAACGCGTAAGGACTGCCCACGCTGTAAATAAAGTAAATAAATTAATTTTGATCCTCATCGTTGTGAGTGCGACTGTGTCTTTCCCGGAAGGAGAGAGTGTGTGAGGATGTTCAGCGGCTTGGTTCTGCCGCAAGTTACGCACCACCAGCAAAGAGCGCCGTGACTGTCCCGACTTGAACCGCTACTTTAGCCCGTGAAAATGACCAGGGACAGTGGTTGCCGCCGAAGATTGATTTCGGTATGGACTCTGTGCATCCTTAAAATTGGTAATGCGAAGGAGCAACGTTGAGCACAGCAAAGTAGTTATAATAAGAAAAACGGCATTAACCACTGGAGGGTGTGATTGAGTGGAAAGCGCACTACAAGTACCAGCATGCTTAGAAAATGGACCCATCAGGGCTTCCACCAGAGGGCAAGAACATAGAAATTGAGCATGTTACTAAATGGTGCGTTTTCTCAATATGCCAGGGCTTACCTTTGAAAAAGGTCATGATGACCGAAACGCGTCAGGACTGCCCACGCTGTAAATAAATGAATTTTGATCCTCATCGTTGTGAGTGCGGCTGTGTCTTTCCCGGAAGGAGAGAGTGTGTGAGATGTTCAGCGGCTTGGTTCCGCCGCAAGCTACAGACCGCCAGCAAAGAGCGCCGTGAATGTCTCGATTTGAACTGCTTTCTTTAACCCGTGAAAACGACCAGGGACAGTGGTTGCCACCGAAGACTGACTTCGGTATGGGCTCTGTGCATCCTTAAAATTGGTAATGCGACGGAGCAACGTTGAGCACAGCAAAGAAGTTATATTAAGAAATACGGCATTACCCACTGGAGGGTGTTATTGAGGGGAAAGCGCACTACAAGTACCAGCATGCTTAGAAAATGGTCCCATCAGGGCGTCCACCAGAGGGCAAGAACGTATAAGTTGAGCATGTTAGTAAATGGTGCAGTTTCTCAATATGCCGGTGCTTACCTTTGAAAAAGGTCATGATGACCGAAACGCGTCAGGACTGCCCACGCTGTAAATAAATGAATATTGATCCTCATCGTTGTGAGTGCGGCTGTGTCTTTCCCAGAAGGAGAGACTATGTGAGATGTTCAGCAGCTTGGTTCCGCCGCAAGCCACGCACCGCCAGGAAAGAGTGCTGTGACTGTCCCGATTTGAACCGCTTTCTTTAGCCCGTGAAAATGACCAGGGACAGTGGTTGCCGCCGAAGACTGATTTCGGTATGGACTGTGTGCATCCTTAAAATTGGTAATGCGACGGAGCAACGTTGAGCACAGCAAAGAAGTTATAATAAGAAAAACTGCATTACCCACTGGAGGGTGTGATTGAGGGAAAGCGCACTACAAGTACCAGCATGCATAGAAAATGGTCCCATCAGGGCGTCCACCAGAGAGCAAGAACGTATAAATTGAGCATGTTACTAAATGGTGCGTTTTCTCAATATGCCGGGGCTTACGTTTGAAAAAGCTCATGAGGACCGAAACGCGTAAGGACTGCCCACGCTGTAAATAAAGTAAATAAATGAATTTTGATCCTCATCGTTGTGAGTGAGGCTGTGTCTTTCCCGGAAGGAGACAGTGTGTGAGATGTTCAGTGGCTTGGTTCCGCCGCAAGCTACGCACCGCCAGCAAAGAGTGCCGTGACTGTCCCGATTTGAACCACTTTCTTTAGCCCGTGAAAACGACCAGGGACAGTGGTTGCCGCCGAAGACTGATTTCGGTATGGACTCTGTGCATCCTTAAAATTGGTAATGCGACGGAGCAACGTTGAGCACAGCAAAGAAGTTATATTAAGAAAAATGGCATTACCCACTGGAGGGTGTGATTGAGGTGAAGGGCACTACAAGTACCAGCATGCTTTGAAAATGGTCCCATCAGGGCGTCCACCAGAGGGCAAGAACGTATAAATTGAGCATGTTACTAAATGGTGCGTTTTCACAATATTCCGGGGCTTACGTTTGAAAAAGCTCATGAGGACCGAAACGCGTAAAGACTGCCCACGCTGTAAATAAAGTAAATAAATGAATTTTGATCCTCATCGTTGTGAGTGCGGCTGTGTCTTTCCCGGAAGGAGAGTGTGTGAGATTTTCAGTGGCTTGGTTCCGCCGCAAGCTACGCACCGCCAGCAAAGAGTGCCGTGACTGTCCCGATTTGAACCGCTTTCTTTAGCCCGTGAAAACGACCAGGGACAGTGGTTGCCGCCGAAGACTGATTTCGGTATGGACTCTGTGCAGCGTTAAAATTGGTAATGCGACGGAGCAACCTTGAGCACAGCAAAGAAGTTATATTAAGAAAAACGGCATTACCCACTGGAGGGTGTTATTGAGGGGAAAGCGCACTACAAGTACCAGCATGCTTAGAAAATGGTCCCATCAGGGCGTCCACCAGAGGGCAAGAACGTATAAATTGAGCATGTTAGTAAATGGTGCAGTTTCTCAATATGCCGGTGCTTACCTTTGAAAAAGGTCATGATGACCGAAACGCGTCAGGACTGCCCACGCTGTAAATAAATGAATATTGATCCTCATCGTTGTGAGTGCGGCTGTGTCTTTCCCAGAAGGAGAGACTATGTGAGATGTTCAGCAGCTTGGTTCCGCCGCAAGCCACGCACCGCCAGGAAAGAGTGCTGTGACTGTCCCGATTTGAACCGCTTTCTTTAGCCCGTGAAAATGACCAGGGACAGTGGTTGCCGCCGAAGACTGATTTCGGTATGGACTCTGTGCATCCTTAAAATTGGTAATGCGACGGAGCAACGTTGAGCACAGCAAAGAAGTTATAATAAGAAAAACTGCATTACCCACTGGAGGGTGTGATTGAGGGGAAAGCGCACTACAAGTACCAGCATGCATAGAAAATGGTCCCATCAGGGCGTCCACCAGAGAGCAAGAACGTATAAATTGAGCATGTTACTAAATGGTGCGTTTTCTCAATATGCCGGGGCTTACGTTTGAAAAAGCTCATGAGGACCGAAACGCGTAAGGACTGCCCACGCTGTAAATAAAGTAAATAAATGAATTTTGATCCTCATCGTTGTGAGTGCGGCTGTGTCTTTCCCGGAAGGAGACAGTGTGTGAGATGTTCAGTGGCTTGGTTCCGCCGCAAGCTACGCACCACCAGCAAAGAGTGCCGTGACTGTCCCGATTTGAACCACTTTCTTTAGCCCGTGAAAACGACCAGGGACAGTGGTTGCCGCCGAAGACTGATTTCGGTATGGACTCTGTGCATCCTTAAAATTGGTAATGCGACGGAGCAACGTTGAGCACAGCAAAGAAGTTATATTAAGAAAAATGGCATTACCCACTGGAGGGTGTGATTGATGGGAAAGCGCACTACAAGTACCAGCATGCTTAGAAAATGTTCCCATCAGGGCATCCACCAGAGGGCAAGAACGTATAAATTGAGCATGTTAGTAAATGGTGCAGTTTCTCAATATGCCGGTGCTTACCTTTGAAAAAGGTCATGATGACCGAAACGCGTCAGGACTGCCCACGCTGTAAATAAATGAATATTGATCCTCATCGTTGTGAGTGCGGCTGTGTCTTTCCCAGGAGGAGAGACTATGTGAGATGTTCAGCAGCTTGGTTCCGCCGCAAGCCACGCACCGCCAGGAAAGAGTGCTGTGACTGTCCCGATTTGAACCGCTTTCTTTAGCCCGTGAAAATGACCAGGGACAGTGGTTGCCGCCGAAGACTGATTTCGGTATGGACTCTGTGCATCCTTAAAATTGGTAATGCGACGGAGCAACGTTGAGCACAGCAAAGAAGTTATATTAAGAAAAACGGCATTACCCACTGGAGGGTGTTATTGAGGGAAAGCGCACTACAAGTACCAGCATGCTTAGAAAATGGTCCCATCAGGGCGTCCACCAGAGGGCAAGAACGTATAAATTGAGCATGTTAGTAAATGGTGCAGTTTTCTCAATATGCCGGTGCTTACCTTTGAAAAAGGTCATGATGACCGAAACGCGTCAGGACTGCCCACGCTGTAAATAAATGAATATTGATCCTCATCGTTGTGAGTGCGGCTGTGTCTTTCCCAGAAGGAGAGACTATGTGAGATGTTCAGCAGCTTGGTTCCGCCGCAAGCCACGCACCGCCAGGAAAGAGTGCTGTGACTGTCCCGATTTGAACCGCTTTCTTTAGCCCGTGAAAATGACCAGGGACAGTGGTTGCCGCCGAAGACTGATTTCGGTATGGACTCTGTGCATCCTTAAAATTGGTAATGCGACGGAGCAACGTTGAGCACAGCAAAGAAGTTATAATAAGAAAAACTGCATTACCCACTGGAGGGTGTGATTGAGGGGAAAGCGCACTACAAGTACCAGCATGCATAGAAAATGGTCCCATCAGGGCGTCCACCAGAGAGCAAGAACGTATAAATTGAGCATGTTACTAAATGGTGCGTTTTCTCAATATGCCGGGGCTTACGTTTGAAAAAGCTCATGAGGACCGAAACGCGTAAGGACTGCCCACGCTGTAAATAAAGTAAATAAATGAATTTTGATCCTCATCGTTGTGAGTGCGGCTGTGTCTTTCCCGGAAGGAGACAGTGTGTGAGATGTTCAGTGGCTTGGTTCCGCCGCAAGCTACGCACCGCCAGCAAAGAGTGCCGTGACTGTCCCGATTTGAACCACTTTCTTTAGCCCGTGAAAACGACCAGGGACAGTGGTTGCCGCCGAAGACTGATTTCGGTATGGACTCTGTGCATCCTTAAAATTGGTAATGCGACGGAGCAACGTTGAGCACAGCAAAGAAGTTATATTAAGAAAAATGGCATTACCCACTGGAGGGTGTGATTGAGGTGAAGGGCACTACAAGTACCAGCATGCTTTGAAAATGGTCCCATCAGGGCGCACACCAGAGGGCAAGAACGTATAAATTGAGCATGTTACTAAATGGTGCGTTTTCACAATATTCCGGGGCTTACGTTTGAAAAAGCTCATGAGGACCGAAACGCGTAAAGACTGCCCACGCTGTAAATAAAGTAAATAAATGAATTTTGATCCTCATCGTTGTGAGTGCGGCTGTGTCTTTCCCGGAAGGAGAGTGTGTGAGATGTTCAGTGGCTTGGTTCCGCCGCAAGCTACGCACCGCCAGCAAAGAGTGCCGTGACTGTCCCGATTTGAACCGCTTTCTTTAGCCCGTGAAAACGACCAGGGACAGTGGTTGCCGCCGAAGACTGATTTCGGTATGGACTCTGTGCAGCCTTAAAATTGGTAATGCGACGGAGCAACCTTGAGCACAGCAAAGAAGTTATATTAAGAAAAACGGCATTACCCACTGGAGGGTGTTATTGAGGGGAAAGTGCACTACAAGTACCAGCATGCTTAGAAAATGGTCCCATCAGGGCGTCCACCAGAGGGCAAGAACGTATAAATTGAGCATGTTAGTAAATGGTGCGTTTTCTCAATATGCCGGGGCTTACCTTTGAAAAAGGTCATGATGACCAAAACGCGTCAGGACTGCCCACGCTGTAAATAAATGAATTTTGATCCTCATCGTTGTGAGTGCGGCTGTGTCTTTCCCGGAAGGAGAGAGTGTGTGAGGAGTTCAGCGGCTTGGTTCCGCCGCAAGTTACGCACCACCAGCAAAGAGCGCCGTGACTGTCCCGATTTGAACCGCTACTTTAGCCCGTGAAAATGACCAGGGACAGTGGTTGCCGCCGAAGAATGATTTTGGTATGGACTCTGTGCATCCTTAAAATTGGTAATGCGACGGAGCAACGTTGAGCACAGCAAAGTAGTTATAATAAGAAAAACGGCATTACCCACTGGAGGGTGTGATTGAGTGGAAAGCGCACTACAAGTACCAGCATGCTTAGAAAATGGACCCATCAGGGCTTCCACCAGAGGGCAAGAACATAGAAATTGAGCATGTTACTAAATGGTGCGTTTTCTCAATATGCCAGGGCTTACCTTTGAAAAAGGTCATGATGACCGAAACGCGTCAGGACTGTCCACGCTGTAAATAACTGAATTTTGATCCTCATCGTTCTGAGTGCGGCTGTGTCTTTCCCAGAAGGAGAGAGTGTGTGAGATGTTTAGCGGCTTGGTTCCGCCGCAAGCTACAGCACCGCCAGCAAAGAGCGCCGTGACTGTCTCGATTTGAACTGCTTTCTTTAGCCCGTGAAAACGACCAGGGACAGTGGTTGCCGCCGAAGACTGACTTCGGTATGGACTCTGTGCATCCTTAAAATTGGTAATGCGACGGAGCAACGTTGAGCACAGCAAAGAAGTTATATTAAGAAATACGGCATTACCCACTGGAGGGTGTTATTGAGGGGAAAGCGCACTACAAGTACCAGCATGCTTAGAAAATGGTCCCATCAGGGCGTCCACCAGAGGGCAAGAACGTATAAGTTGAGCATGTTAGTAAATGGTGCAGTTTCTCAATATGCCGGTGCTTACCTTTGAAAAAGGTCATGATGACCGAAACGCGTCAGGACTGCCCACGCTGTAAATAAATGAATATTGATCCTCATCGTTGTGAGTGCGGCTGTGTCTTTCCCGGAAGGAGAGAGTGTGTGAGATGTTCAGCGGCTTGGTTCCGCCGCAAGCTACAGCACCGCCAGCAAAGAGCGCCGTGACTGTCTCGATTTGAACTGCTTTCTTTAGCCCGTGAAAACGACCAGGGACAGTGGTTGCCGCCGAAGACTGACTTCGGTATGGACTCTGTGCATCCTTAAAATTGGTAATGCGACGGAGCAACGTTGAGCACAGCAAAGAAGTTATATTAAGAAATACGGCATTACCCACTGGAGGGTGTTATTGAGGGAAAGCGCACTACAAGTACCAGCATGCTTAGAAAATGGTCCCATCAGGGCGTCCACCAGAGGGCAAGAACGTATAAATTGAGCATGTTAGTAAATGGTGCAGTTTCTCAATATGCCGGTGCTTACCTTTGAAAAAGGTCATGATGACCGAAACGCGTCAGGACTGCCCACGCTGTAAATAAATGAATATTGATCCTCATCGTTGTGAGTGCGGCTGTGTCTTTCCCAGAAGGAGAGACTATGTGAGATGTTCAGCAGCTTGGTTCCGCCGCAAGCCACGCACCGCCAGCAAAGAGTGCCGTGACTGTCCCGATTTGAACCGCTTTCTTTAGCCAGTGAAAATGACCAGGGACAGTGGTTGCCGCCGAAGACTGATTTCGGTATGGACTCTGTGCATCCTTAAAATTGGTAATGCGACAGAGCAACCTTGAGCACAGCAAAGAAGTTATAATAAGAAAAACAGCATTGCCCACTGGAGGGTGTGATTGAGTGGAAAGCGCACTACAAGTACCAGCATGCTTAGAAAATGGTCCCATCAGGGAGTCCACCAGAGGGCAAGAACGTATAAATTGAGCATGTTACTAAATGGTGCGTTTTCTCAATATGCCGGGGCTTACGTTTGAAAAAGGTCATGAGGACCGAAACGCGTCAGGACTGCCCACGCTGTAAATAAAGTAAATAAATGAATTTTGATCCTCATCGTTGTGAGTGCGGCTGTGTCTTTCCCGGAAGGAGAGAGTGTGTGAGATGTTCAGTGGCCTGGTTCCGCCGCAAGCTACGCACCGACAGCAAAGAGCGCCGTGACTGTCCCGACTTGAACTGCTTTCTTTAGCCCATGAAAATGACTAGGGACAGTGGTTGCCGCCGAAGACTGATTTCGGTATGGACTCTGTGCAGCCTTAAAATTGGTAATGCGACGGAGCAACGTTGAGCACAGCAAAGAAGTTATATTAAGAAAAACGGCATTACCCACTGGAGGGTGTTATTGAGGGGAAAGCGCACTACAAGTACCAGCATGCTTAGAAAATGGTCCCATCAGGGCGTCCACCAGAGGGCAAGAACGTATAAATTGAGCATGTTAGTAAATGGTGCGTTTTCTCAATATGCCGGGGCTTACCTTTGAAAAAGGTCATGATGACCGAAACGCGTCAGGACTGCCCACGCTGTAAATAAATGAATTTTGATCCTCATCGTTGTGAGTGCGGCTGTGTCTTTCCCGGAAGGAGAGAGTGTGTGAGGATGTTCAGCGGCTTGGTTCTGCCGCAAGCTACGCACCACCAGCAAAGAGCGCCGTGACTGTCCCGATTTGAACCGCTACTTTAGCCCGTGAAAATGACCAGGGACAGTGGTTGCCGCCGAAGAATGATTTCGGTATGGACTCTGTGCATCCTTAAAATTGGTAATGCGACGGAGCAACGTTGAGCACAGCAAAGTAGTTATAATAAGAAAAACGGCATTAACCACTGGAGGGTGTGATTGAGTGGAAAGCGCACTACAAGTACCAGCATGCTTAGAAAATGGACCCATCAGGGCTTCCACCAGAGGGCAAGAACATAGAAATTGAGCATGTTACTAAATGGTGCGTTTTCTCAATATGCCAGGGCTTACCTTTGAAAAAGGTCATGATGACCGAAACGCGTCAGGACTGCCCACGCTGTAAATAAATGAATTTTGATCCTCATCATTGTGAGTGCGGCTGTGTCTTTCCCGGAAGGAGAGAGTGTGTGAGATGTTCAGCGGCTTGGTTCCGCCGCAAGCTACGCACCGCCAGCAAAGAGCGCCGTGAATGTCTCGATTTGAACTGCTTTCTTTAACCCGTGAAAACGACCAGGGACAGTGGTTGCCGCCGAAGACTGACTTCGGTATGGACTCTGTGCATCCTTAAAATTGGTAATGCGACGGAGCAACGTTGAGCACAGCAAAGAAGTTATATTAAGAAATACGGCATTACCCACTGGAGGGTGTTATTGAGGGGAAAGCGCACTACAAGTACCAGCATGCTTAGAAAATGGTCCCATCAGGGCGTCCACCAGAGGGCAAGAACGTATAAGTTGAGCATGTTAGTAAATGGTGCAGTTTCTCAATATGCCGGTGCTTACCTTTGAAAAAGGTCATGATGACCGAAACGCGTCAGGACTGCCCACGCTGTAAATAAATGAATTTTGATCCTCATCGTTGTGAGTGCGGCTGTGTCTTTCCCAGAAGGAGAGACTGTGTGAGATGTTCAGCGGCTTGGTTCCGCCGCAAGCTACGCACCGCCAGGAAAGAGCGCTGTGACTGTCCCGATTTGAACCGCTTTCTTTAGCCCGTGAAAATGACCAGGGACTGTGGTTGCCGCCGAAGACTGATTTCGGTATGGACTCTGTGCATCCTTAAAATTGGTAATGCGACGGAGCAATGTTGAGCACAGCAAAGAAGTTATAATAAGAAAAACTGCATTACCCACTGGAGGGTGTGATTGAGGGGAAAGCGCACTACAAGTACCAGCATGCTTAGAAAATGGTCCCATCAGGGCGTCCACCAGAGAGCAAGAACGTATAAATTGAGCATGTTACTAAATGGTGCGTTTTCTCAATATGCTGGGGCTTACGTTTAAAAAAGGTCATGAGGACCGAAACGCGTAAGGACTGCCCACGCTGTAAATAAAGTAAATAAATGAATTTTGATCCTCATTGTTGTGAGTGCGGCTGTGTCTTTCCCGGAAGGAGACAGTGTGTGAGATGTTCAGTGGCTTGGTTCCGCCGCAAGCTACGCACCACCAGCAAAGAGTGCCGTGACTGTCCCGATTTGAACCACTTTCTTTAGCCCGTGAAAACGACCAGGGACAGTGGTTGCCGCCGAAGACTGATTTCGGTATGGACTCTGTGCATCCTTAAAATTGGTAATGCGACGGAGCAACGTTGAGCACAGCAAAGAAGTTATATTAAGAAAAATGGCATTACCCACTGGAGGGTGTGATTGAGGTGAAGTGCACTACAAGTACCAGCATGCTTAGAAAATGGTCCCATCAGGGCGTCCACCAGAGGGCAAGAACGTATAAATTGAGCATGTTACTAAATGGTGCGTTTTCTCAATATGCCGGGGCTTACCTTTGAAAAAGGTCATGAGGACCGAAACGCATCAGGACTGCCCACGCTGTAAATAAATTAATTTTGATCCTTATCGTTGTGAGTGCGGCTGTGTCTTTCCCGGAAGGAGAGAGTGTGTGAGATGTTCAGCGGCTTAGTTCCGCCGCAAGCTACGCACCGCCAGCAAAGAGCGCCGTGACTGTCCCGATTTGAACCGCTTTCTTTAGCCCGTGAAAACGACCAGGGACAGTGGTTGCCGCCGAAGACTGACTTCGGTATGGACTCTGTGCATCCTTAAAATTGGTAATGCGACGGAGCAACGTTGAGCACAGCAAAGTAGTTATATTAAGAAAAACGGCATTACACACTGGAGGGTGTTATTGAGGGGAAATCGCACTACAAGTACCAGCATGCTTAGAAAATGGTCCCATCAGGGCGTCCACCAGAGGGCAAGAACGTATAAATTGAGCATGTTACTAAATGGTGCGTTTTCTCAATATGCCGGGGCTTACCTTTGAAAAAGGTCATGATGACCGAAACGCGTCAGGACTGCCCACGCTGTAAATAAATGAATTTTGATCCTCATCGTTGTGAGTGCGGCTGTGTCTTTCCCGGAAGGAGAGAGTGTGTGAGATGTTCAGCGGCTTGGTTCCGCCGCAAGCTACGCACCGCCAGCAAAGAGCACCGTGACTGTCCCGATTTGAACCGCTTTCTTTAGCCCGTGAAAATGACCAGGGACAGTGGTTGCCGCCGAAGACTGACTGTCGGTATGGACTCTGTGCATCCTTAAAATTGGTAATGCGACGGAGCAACGTTGAGCACAGCAAAGAAGTTATAATAAGAAAAACGGCATTACCCACTGGAGGGTGTGATTGAGGGGAAAGCGCACTACAAGTACCAGCATGCTTAGAAAATGGTCCCATCAGGGCGTCCACCAGAGGGCAAGAAAGTATATTTTGAGCATGTTACTAAATGGTGCGTTTTCTCAATATGCCAGAGCTTACCTTTGAAAAAGTTCATGGTGACCGAAACGCGTCAGGACTGCCCACGCTGTAAATAAATGAATTTTGATCCTCATCGTTGTGAGTGTGGCTGTGTCTTTCCCGGTAGGAGAGAGTGTGTGAGATGTTCAGCGGCTTGGTTCCGCCGCAAGCTACGCACCGCCAGCAAAGAGCGCCGTGACTGTCCCGATTTGAACCGGTTTCTTTAGCCCGTGAAAACGACCAGGGACAGTGGTTGCCGCCGAAGACTGATTTCGGTATGGACTCTGTGCAGCGTTAAAATTGGTAATGCGACGGAGCAACGTTGAGCACAGCAAAGAAGTTATATTAAGAAAAACGGCATTACCCACTGGAGGGTGTTATTGAGGGGAAAGCGCACTACAAGTACCAGCATGCTTAGAAAATGGTCCCATCAGGGCGTCCACCAGAGGGCAAGAACGTATAAATTGAGCATGTTAGTAAATGGTGCGTTTTCTCAATATGCCGGGGCTTACCTTTGAAAAAGGTCATGATGACCGAAACGCGTCAGGACTGCCCACGCTGTAAATACATTGATTTTGATCCTTATCGTTGTGAGTGCGGCTGTGTCTTTCCCAGAAGGAGAGAGTGTATGAGGTGTTCAGCGGCTTGGTTCCGCCGCAAGCTACGCACCACCAGCAAAGAGCGCCGTGACTGTCCCAATTTGAACTGCTTTCTTTAGCCCGTGAAAATGACAAGGGACAGTGGTTGCCGCCGAAGACTGATTTCGGTATGGACTCTGTGCATCCTTAAAATTGGTAATGCGACGGAGCAACGTTGAGCACAGCAAAGTAGTTATAATAAGAAAAACGGCATTACCCACTGGAGGGTGTGATTGAGTGGAAAGCCCACTACAAGTACCAGCATGCTTAGAAAATGGTCCCATCAGGGCGTCCACCAGAGGGCAAGAACGTAGAAATTGAGCATGTTACTAAATGGTGCATTTTCTCAATATGCCAGGGCTTACCTTAGAAAACGGTCATGAGGACCGAAACGCGTCAGGACTGCCCACGCTGTAAATAAATGAATTTTGATCCTCATCGTTGTGAGTGCGGCTGTGTCTTTCCCGGAAGGAGAGAGTGTGTGAGATGTTCAGCGGCTTGGTTCCGCCGCAAGCTACTGACCGCCAGCAAAGAGCGCCGTGACTGTCCCGATTTGAACTGCTTTCTTTAGCCCGTGAAAACGACCAGGGACAGTGGTTGCCGCCGAAGACTGACTTCGGTATGGACGCTGTGCATCCTTAAAATTGGTAATGCGACGGAGCAACGTTGAGCACAGCAAAGAAGTTATATTAAGAAATACGGCATTACCCACTGGAGGGTGTTATTGAGGGGAAAGCGCACTACAAGTACCAGCATGCTTAGAAAATAGTCCCATCAGGGCATCCACCGGAGGGCAAGAACGTATAAATTGAGCATGTTAGTAAATGGTGCGTTTTCTCAATATGCCGGGGCTTACCTTTGAAAAAGGTCATGATGACCGAAACGCATCAGGACTGCCCACGCTGTAAATAAATGAATTTTGATCCTCATCGTTGTGAGTGCGGCTGTGTCTTTCCCGGAAGGAGAGAGTGTGTGAGATGTTCAGCGGCTTGGTTCCGCCGCAAGCTACGCACCGCCAGCAAAGAGCGCTGTGACTGTCCCGATTTGAACCGCTTTCTTTAGCCCGTGAAAATGACCAGGGACAGTGGTTGCCGCCGAAGACTGATTTCGGTATGGACTCAGTGCACCCTTAAAATTGATAATGCGACGGAGCAACGTTGAGCACAGCAAAGAAGTTATAATAAGAAAAACGACATTACCCACTGGAGGGTGTGATTGAGTGGAAAGCGCACTACAAGTACCAGCATGCTTAGAAAATGGTCCCATCAGGGCGTCCACCAGAGGGCAAGAACGTATAAATTGAGCATGTTAGTAATGGTGTGTTTTCTCAATATGCTGGGGCTTAGGTTTGAAAAAGTTCATGAGGACCGAAACGCGTCAGGACTGCCCACGCTGTAAATAAAGTAAATAAATTAATTTTGATCCTCATCGTTGTGAGTGCGACTGTGTCTTTCCCGGAAGGAGAGAGTGTGTGAGGAGTTCAGCGGCTTGGTTCTGCCGCAAGTTACGCACCACCAGCAAAGAGCGCCGTGACTGTCCCGACTTGAACCGCTACTTTAGCCCGTGAAAATGACCAGGGACAGTGGTTGCCGCCGAAGATTGATTTCGGTATGGACTCTGTGCATCCTTAAAATTGGTAATGCGAAGGAGCAACGTTGAGCACAGCAAAGTAGTTATAATAAGAAAAACGGCATTAACCACTGGAGGGTGTGATTGAGTGGAAAGCGCACTACAAGTACCAGCATGCTTAGAAAATGGACCCATCAGGGCTTCCACCAGAGGGCAAGAACATAGAAATTGAGCATGTTACTAAATGGTGCGTTTTCTCAATATGCCAGGGCTTACCTTTGAAAAAGGTCATGATGACCGAAACGCGTCAGGACTGCCCACGCTGTAAATAAATGAATTTTGATCCTCATCGTTGTGAGTGCGGCTGTGTCTTTCCCGGAAGGAGAGAGTGTGTGAGATGTTCAGCGGCTTGGTTCCGCCGCAAGCTACAGCACCGCCAGCAAAGAGCGCCGTGAATGTCTCGATTTGAACTGCTTTCTTTAACCCGTGAAAACGACCAGGGACAGTGGTTGCCACCGAAGACTGACTTCGGTATGGACTCTGTGCATCCTTAAAATTGGTAATGCGACGGAGCAACGTTGAGCACAGCAAAGAAGTTATATTAAGAAATACGGCATTACCCACTGGAGGGTGTGATTGAGGGGAAAGCGCACTACAAGTACCAGCATGCTTAGAAAATGGTCCCATCAGGGCGTCCACCAGAGGGCAAGAACGTATAAATTGAGCATGTTAGTAAATGGTGCAGTTTCTCAATATGCCGGTGCTTACCTTTGAAAAAGGTCATGATGACCGAAACGCGTCAGGACTGCCCACGCTGTAAATAAATGAATTTTGATCCTCATCGTTGTGAGTGCGGCTGTGTCTTTCCCAGAAGGAGAGACTGTGTGAGATGTTCAGCAGCTTGGTTCCGCCGCAAGCCACGCACCGCCAGCAAAGAGTGCTGTGACTGTCCCGATTTGAACCGCTTTCTTTAGCCCGTGAAAATGACCAGGGACAGTGGTTGCCGCCGAAGACTGATTTCGGTATGGACTCTGTGCATCCTTAAAATTGGTAATGCGACGGAGCAACGTTGAGCACAGCAAAGAAGTTATAATAAGAAAAACTGCATTACCCACTGGAGGGTGTGATTGAGGGGAAAGCGCACTACAAGTACCAGCATGCTTAGAAAATGGTCCCATCAGGGCGTCCACCAGAGAGCAAGAACGTATAAATTGAGCATGTTACTAAATGGTGCGTTTTCTCAATATGCCGGGGCTTACGTTTGAAAAAGCTCATGAGGACCGAAACGCGTAAGGACTGCCCACGCTGTAAATAAAGTAAATAAATGAATTTTGATCCTCATCGTTGTGAGTGAGGCTGTGTCTTTCCCGGAAGGAGACAGTGTGTGAGATGTTCAGTGGCTTGGTTCCGCCGCAAGCTACGCACCGCCAGCAAAGAGTGCCGTGACTGTCCCGATTTGAACCACTTTCTTTAGCCCGTGAAAACGACCAGGGACAGTGGTTGCCGCCGAAGACTGATTTCGGTATGGACTCTGTGCATCCTTAAAATTGGTAATGCGACGGAGCAACGTTGAGCACAGCAAAGAAGTTATATTAAGAAAAATGGCATTACCCACTGGAGGGTGTGATTGAGGTGAAAGCGCACTACAAGTACCAGCATGCTTTGAAAATGGTCCCATCAGGGCGTCCACCAGAGGGCAAGAACGTATAAATTGAGCATGTTACTAAATGGTGCGTTTTCACAATATGCCGGGGCTTACGTTTGAAAAAGCTCATGATGACCGAAACGCGTCAGGACTGCCCACGCTGTAAATAAAGTAAATAAATGAATTTTGATCCTCATCGTTGTGAGTGCGGCTGTGTCTTTCCCGGAAGAGAGAGTGTGTGAGATGTTCAGTGGCTTGGTTCCGCCGCAAGCTACGCACCGCCAGCAAAGAGCACCGTGACTGTCCCGATTTGAACCGCTTTCTTTAGCCCGTGAAAATGACCAGGGACAGTGATTGCCGCCGAAGACTTACTTCGGTATGGACTCTGTGCAGCCTTAAAATTGGTAATGCGACGGAGCAACGTTGAGCACAGCAAAGAAGTTATATTAAGAAAAACGGCATTACCCACTGGAGGGTGTGATTGAGGCGAAAGCGCACTACAAGTACCAGCATGCTTAGAAAATGGTCCCATCAGGGCGTCCACCAGAGGGCAAGAACGTATAAATTGAGCATGTTACTAAATGGTGCAGTTTCTCAATATGCCGGTGCTTACCTTTGAAAAAGGTCATGATGACCGAAACGCGTCAGGACTGCCCACGCTGTAAATAAATGAATATTGATCCTCATCGTTGTGAGTGCGGCTGTGTCTTTCCCAGAAGGAGAGAGTGTGTGAGATGTTCAGCAGCTTGGTTCCGCCGCAAGCCACGCACCGCCAGCAAAGAGTGCTGTGACTGTCCCGATTTGAACCGCTTTCTTTAGCCCGTGAAAATGACCAGGGACAGTGGTTGCCGCCGAAGACTGATTTCGGTATGGACTCTGTGCATCCTTAAAATTGGTAATGCGACGTAGCAACGTTGAGCACAGCAAAGAAGTTATAATAAGAGAAACGGCATTACCCACTGGAGTGTGTGATTGAGGGGAAAGCGCACTACAAGTACCAGCATGCTTAGAAAATGGTCCCATCAGGGCGTCCACCAGAGAGCAAGAACGTATAAATTGAGCATGTTACTAAATGGTGCGTTTTCTCAATATGCCGGGGCTTACCTTTGAAAAAGGTCATGAGGACCGAAACGCGTCAGGACTGCCCACGCTGTAAATAAAGTAAATGAATTTTGATCCTCATCGTTGTGAGTGCGGCTGTGTCTTTCCCGGAAGGAGAGAGTGTGTGAGATGTTCAGCGGCTTGGTTCCACCGCAAACTACGCACCACCAGCAAAGAGTGACGTGACTGTCCCGATTTGAACCGCTTTCTTTAGCCCGTGAAAACGACCAGGGACAGTGGTTGCCGCCGAAGACTGACTTCGGTATGGACTCTGTGCATCCTTAAAATTGGTAATGCGACGGAGCAACGTTGAGCACAGCAAAGAAGTTATATTAAGAAAAATGGCATTACCCACTGGAGGGTGTGATTGAGGGGAAAGCGCACTACAAGTACCAGCATGCTTAGAAAATGGTCCCATCAGGGCGTCCACCAGAGGGCAAGAAAGTATATATTGAGCATGTTAGTAAATGGTGCAGTTTCTCAATATGCCGGTGCTTACCTTTGAAAAAGGTCATGATGACCGAAACGCGTCAGGACTGCCCACGCTGTAAATAAATGAATTTTGATCCTCATCGTTGTGAGTGCGGCTGTGTCTTTCCCAGGAAGGAGAGACTGTGTGAGATGTTCAGCAGCTTGGTTCCGCCGCAAGCCACGCACCGCCAGCAAAGAGCGCTGTGACTGTCCCGATTTGAACCGCTTTCTTTAGCCCGTGAAAATGACCAGGGACAGTGGTTGCCGCCGAAGACTGACTTCGGTATGGACTCTGTGCATCCTTAAAATTGGTAATGCGACGGAGCAACGTTGAGCACAGCAAAGAAGTTATATTAAGAAAACGGCATTACCCACTGGAGGGTGTGATTGAGGGAAAGCGCACTACAAGTACCAGCATGCTTAGAAAATGGTCCCATCAGGGCGTCCACCAGAGGGCAAGAACGTATAAATTGAGCATGTTACTAAATGGTGCAGTTTTCTCAATATGCCGGGGCTTACCTTTGAAAAAGGTCATGATGACCGAAACGCGTCAGGACTGCCCACGCTGTAAATAAATGAATTTTGATCCTCATCGTTGTGAGTGCGGCTGTGTCTTTCCCGGAAGGAGAGAGTGTGTGAGATGTTCAGCAGCTTGGTTCCGCCGCAAGCCACGCACCGCCAGCAAAGAGTGCTGTGACTGTCCCGATTTGAACCGCTTTCTTTAGCCCGTGAAAATGACCAGGGACAGTGGTTGCCGCCGAAGACTGATTTCGGTATGGACTCTGTGCATCCTTAAAATTGGTAATGCGACGGAGCAACGTTGAGCACAGCAAAGAAGTTATAATAAGAAAAACTGCATTACCCACTGGAGGGTGTGATTGAGGGAAAGCGCACTACAAGTACCAGCATGCTTAGAAAATGGTCCCATCAGGGCGTCCACCAGAGAGCAAGAACGTATAAATTGAGCATGTTACTAAATGGTGCGTTTTCTCAATATGCCGGGGCTTACGTTTGAAAAAGCTCATGAGGACCGAAACGCGTCAGGACTGCCCACGCTGTAAATAAAGTAAATAGAATTTTGATCCTCATCGTTGTGAGTGCGGCTGTGTCTTTCCCGGAAGGAGACAGTGTGTGAGATGTTCAGTGGCTTGGTTCCGCCGCAAGCTACGCACCGCCAGCAAAGAGCGCCGTGACTGTCCCGATTTGAACCGCTTTCTTTAGCCCGTGAAAACGACCAGGGACAGTGGTTGCCGCCGAAGACTGACTTCGGTATGGACTCTGTGCATCCTTAAAATTGGTAATGCGACGGAGCAACGTTGAGCACAGCAAAGAAGTTATATTAAGAAAAATGGCATTACCCACTGGAGGGTGTGATTGAGGTGAAAGCGCACTACAAGTACCAGCATGCTTTGAAAATGGTCCCATCAGGGCGTCCACCAGAGGGCAAGAACGTATAAATTGAGCATGTTACTAAATGGTGCGTTTTCTCAATATGCCGGGGCTTACCTTTGAAAAAGGTCATGAGGACCGAAACGCGTCAGGACTGCCCACGCTCTAAATAAACTAAATAAATGAATTTTGATCCTCATCGTTGTGAGTGCGGCTGTGTCTTTCCCGGAAGGAGAGAGTGTGTGAGATGTTCAGCGGCTTGGTTCCGCCGCAAGCTACGCACCGCCAGCAAAGAGTGCCGTGACTGTCCCGATTTGAACCGCTTTCTTTAGCCCGTGAAAACGACCAGGGACAGTGGTTGCCGCCGAAGACTGACTTCGGTATGGACTCTGTGCATCCTTAAAATTGGTAATGCGACGGAGCAACGTTGAGCACAGCAAAGAAGTTATATTAAGAAAAACGGCATTACCCACTGGAGGGTGTTATTGAGGGGAAAGCGCACTACAAGTACCAGCATGCTTAGAAAATGGTCCCATCAGGGCGTCCACCAGAGGGCAAGAACGTATAAATTGAGCATGTTAGTAAATGGTGCGTTTTCTCAATATGCCGGTGCTTACCTTTGAAAAAGGTCATGATGACCGAAACGTGTCAGGACTGCCCACGCTGTAAATAAATGAATTTTGATCCTCATCGTTGTGAGTGCAGCTGTGTCTTTCCCGGAAGGAGAGAGTGTGTGAGATGTTCAGCGGCTTGGTTCCGCCGCAAGCTACGCACCACCAGCAAAGAGCGCCGTGACTGTCCCGATTTGAACCGCTTTCTTTAGCCCGTGAAAATGACCAGGGACAGTGGTTGCCGCCGAAGACTGACTTCGGTATGGACTCTGTGCATCCTTAAAATTGGTAATGCGACGGAGCAACGTTGAGCACAGCAAAGAAGTTATAATAAGAAAAACGGCATTACCCACTGGAGGGTGTGATTGAGTGGAAAGCGCACTACAAGTACCAGCATGCTTAGAAAATGGACCCATCAGGGCGTCCACCAGAGGGCAAGAACGTATAAATTGAGCATGTTACTAAATGGTGCGTTTTCTCAATATGCCAGGGCTTACCTTTGAAAAAGTTCATGATGACCGAAACGCGTCAGGACTGCCCACGCTGTAAATAACTGAATTTTGATCCTCATCGTTGTGAGTGCGGCTGTGTCTTTCCCGGAAGGAGAGAGTGTGTGAGATGTTTAGCGGCTTGGTTCCGCCGCAAGCTACAGCACCGCCAGCAAAGAGCGCCGTGACTGTCCCGATTTGAACTGCTTTCTTTAACCCGTGAAAACGACCAGGGACAGTGGTTGCCGCCGAAGACTGACTTCGGTATGGACTCTGTGCATCCTTAAAATTGGTAATGCGACGGAGCAACGTTGAGCACAGCAAAGAAGTTATATTAAGAAATACGTCATTACCCACTGGAGGGTGTTATTGAGGGGAAAGCGCACTACAAGTACCAGCATGCTTAGAAAATGGTCCCATCAGGGCGTCCACCAGAGGGCAAGAACGTATAAGTTGAGCATGTTAGTAAATGGTGCATTTTCTCAAAATGCCAGTGCTTACCTTTGAAAAAGGTCATGATGACCGAAACGTGTCAGGACTGCCCACGCTGTAAATAACTGAATTTTGATCCTCATCGTTGTGAGTGCAGCTGTGTCTTTCCTGGAAGGAGAGAGTGTCTGAGATGTTTAGCGGCTTGGTTCCGCCGCAAGCTACGTACCGCCAGCAAAGAGCACCGTGACTGTCCCGATTTGAATCGCTTTCTTTAGCCCGTGAAAACGACCAGGGACAGTGGTTGCCGCCGAAGACTGACTTCGGTATGGACTCTGTGCATCCTTAAAATTGGTAATGCGACGGAGCAACGTTGAGCACAGCAAAGAAGTTATATTAAGAAAAACGGCATTACCCACTGGAGGGTGTTATTGAGGGGAAAGCGCACTACAAGTACCAGCATGCTTAGAAAATGGTCCCATCAGGGCGTCCACCAGAGGGCAAGAACGTATAAATTGAGCATGTTACTAAATGGTGCAGTTTTCTCAATATGCCGGGGCTTACCTTTGAAAAAGGTCATGATGACCGAAACGCGTCAGGACTGCCCACGCTGTAAATAAATGAATTTTGATCCTCATCGTTGTGAGTGCGGCTGTGTCTTTCCCAGAAGGAGAGACTGTGTGAGATGTTCAGCAGCTTGGTTCCGCCGCAAGCTACGCACCGCCAGCAAAGAGTGCCGTGACTGTCCCGATTTGAACCGCTTTCTTTAGCCAGTGAAAATGACCAGGGACAGTGGTTGCCGCCGAAGACTGACTTCGGTATGGACTCTGTGCATCCTTAAAATTGGTAATGCGACAGAGCAACGTTGAGCACAGCAAAGAAGTTATAATAAGAAAAACGGCATTACCCACTGGAGGGTGTGATTGAGTGGAAAGCGCACTACAAGTACCAGCATGCTTAGAAAATGGTCCCATCAGGGCGTCCACCAGAGGGCAAGAACGTATAAATTGAGCATGTTACTAAATGGTGCGTTTTCTCAATATGCCGGGGCTTACGTTTGAAAAAGGTCATGATGACCGAAACGCGTCAAGACTGCCCACGCTGTAAATAAAGTAAATAAATGAATTTTGATCCTCATCGTTGTGAGTGCGGCTGTGTCTTTCCCGGAAGGAGAGAGTGTGTGAGATGTTCAGAGGCTTGGTTGCGTCGCAAACTACGCACCGCCAGCAAAGAGCACCGTGACTGTCCCGATTTGAACTGCTTTCTTTAGCCCGTGAAAATGACCAGGGACAGTGGTTGCCGCCGAAGACTGACTTCGGTATGGACTCTGTGCATCCTTAAAATTGGTAATGCGACGGAGCAACGTTGAGCACAGCAAAGAAGTTATATTAAGAAAAACGGCATTACCCACTGGAGGGTGTTATTGAGGGGAAAGCGCACTACAAGTACCAGCATGCTTAGAAAATGGTCCCATCAGGGCGTCCACCAGAGGGCAAGAACGTATAAATTGAGCATGTTAGTAAATGGTGCGTTTTCTCAATATGCCGGGGCTTACCTTTGAAAAAGGTCATGATGACCAAAACGCGTCAGGACTGCCCACGCTGTAAATAAATGAATTTTGATCCTCATCGTTGTGAGTGTGGCTGTGTCTTTCCCGGAAGGAGAGAGTGTGTGAGATGTTCAGCGGCTTGGTTCCGCCGCAATCAACGCACCACCAGCAAAGAGCGCCGTGACTGTCCCGATTTGAACCGCTTTCTTTAGCCCGTGAAAATGACCAGGGACAGTGGTTGCCACCGAAGACTGATTTCGGTATGGACTCTGTGCATCCTTAAAATTGGTAATGCGACGTAGCAACGTTGAGCACAGCAAAGAAGTTATAATAAGAGAAACGGCATTACCCACTGGAGGGTGTGATTGAGTGGAAAGCGCACTACAAGTACCAGCATGCTTAGAAAATGGACCCATCAGGGCGTCCACCAGAGGGCAAGAACATAGAAATTGAGCATGTTACTAAATGGTGCGTTTTCTCAATATGCCAGGGCTTACCTTTGAAAAAGGTCATGATGACCGAAACGCGTCAGGACTGCCCACGCTGTAAATAACTGAATTTTGATCCTCATCGTTGTGAGTGCGGCTGTGTCTTTCCCGGAAGGAGAGAGTGTGTGAGATGTTCAGCGGCTTGGTTCCGCCGCAAGCTACGCACCGCCAGCAAAGAGCGCCGTGACTGTCCCGATTTGAACTGCTTTCTTTAACCCGTGAAAACGACCAGGGACAGTGGTTGCCGCCGAAGACTGACTTCGGTATGGACTCTGTGCATCCTTAAAATTGGTAATGCGACGGAGCAACGTTGAGCACAGCAAAGAAGTTATATTAAGAAATACGGCATTACCCACTGGAGGGTGTTATTGAGGGAAAGCGCACTACAAGTACCAGCATGCTTAGAAAATGGTCCCATCAGGGCGTCCACCAGAGGGCAAGAACGTATAAATTGAGCATGTTAGTAAATGGTGCAGTTTTCTCAATATGCCGGTGCTTACCTTTGAAAAAGGTCATGATGACCGAAACGCGTCAGGACTGCCCACGCTGTAAATAAATGAATATTGATCCTCATCGTTGTGAGTGCGGCTGTGTCTTTCCCAGAAGGAGAGAGTATGTGAGATGTTCAGCAGCTTGGTTCCGCCGCAAGCCACGCACCGCCAGCAAAGAGCGCCGTGACTGTCCCGATTTGAACCGCTTTCTTTAGCCCGTGAAAATGACCAGGGACAGTGGTTGCCGCCAAAGACTGATTTCGGTATGGACTCTGTGCATCCTTAAAATTGGTAATGCGACGGAGCAATGTTGAGCACAGCAAAGAAGTTATATTAAGAAAAACGGCATTACCCACTGGAGGGTGTGATTGAGGGGAAAGCGCACTACAAGTACCAGCATGCTTAGAAAATGGTCCCATCAGGGCGTCCACCAGAGAGCAAGAACGTATAAATTGAGCATGTTACTAAATGGTGCGTTTTCTCAATATGCCGGGGCTTACGTTTGAAAAAGGTCATGAGGACCGAAACGCGTCAGGACTGCCCACGCTGTAAATAAAGTAATAATGAATTTTGATCCTCATTGTTGTGAGTGCGGCTGTGTCTTTCCCGGAAGGAGAGAGTGTGTGAGATGTTCAGTGGCTTGGTTCCGCCGCAAGCTACGCACCGCCAGCAAAGAGTGCCGTGACTGTCCCGATTTGAACCGCTTTCTTTAGCCCGTGAAAACGACCAGGGACAGTGGTTGCCGCCGAAGACTGATTTCGGTATGGACTCTGTGCATCCTTAAAATTGGTAATGCGACGGAGCAACGTTGAGCGCAGCAAAGAAGTTATATTAAGAAAAACGGCATTACCCACTGGAGGGTGTGATTGAGGTGAAAGCGCACTACAAGTACCAGCATGCTTACAAAATGGTCCCATCAGGGCGTCCATCAGAGGGCAAGAATTTATAAATTGAGCATGTTACTAAATGGTGCGTTTTCTCAATATGCCGGGGCTTACCTTTGAAAAAGGTCATGATGACCGAAACGCATCAGGACTGCCCACGCTGTAAATAAATGAATTTTGATCCTCATCGTTGTGAGTGTGGCTGTGTCTTTCCCGGAAGGAGAGAGTGTGTGAGATGTTCAGCGGCTTGGTTCCGCCGCAAGCTACGCACCGCCAGCAAAGAGCGCCGTGACTGTCCCGATTTGAACCGCTTTCTTTAGCCCGTGAAAACGACCAGGGACAGTGGTTGCGGCCGAAGACTGACTTCGGTATGGACTCTGTGCATCCTTAAAATTGGTAATGCGACGGAGCAACGTTGAGCACAGCAAAGAAGTTATATTAAGAAAAACGGCATTACCCACTGGAGGGTGTGATTGAGGGGAAAGCGCACTACAAGTACCAGCATGCTTAGAAAATGGTCCCATCAGGGCGTCCACCAGAGGGCAAGAACGTATAAATTGAGCATGTTACTAAATGGTGCGTTTTCTCAATATGCCGGGGCTTACCTTTGAAAAAGGTCATGATGACCGAAACGCATCAGGACTGCCCACGCTGTAAATAAATGAATTTTGATCCTCATCGTTGTGAGTGCGGCTGTGTCTTTCCCGGAAGGAGAGAGTGTGTGAGATGTTCAGCGGCTTGGTTCCGCCGCAAGCTACGCACCGCCAGCAAAGATCGCCGTGACAGTCCCGATTTGAAGCGCTTTCTTTAGCCATTGAAAACGACCAGGGATAGTGGTTGCCGCCGAAGACTGACTTCGGTATGGAGTCTGTGCATCCTTAAAATTGGTAATGCGCTGGACCAACGTTGAGCACAGCAAAGAAGTTATATTAAGAAAAACGGCATTACCCACTGGAGGGTGTGTTTGAGGGGAAAGCGCACTAGAAGTACCAGCATGCTTAGAAAATGGTCCCATTATGGCGTCCACCAGAGGGCAAGAATGTATATATTGAGCATGTTACTAAATGGTGCGTTTTCTCAATATGCCGGGGCTTACCTTTGAAAAAGGTCATGATGACCGAAACGCGTCAGGACTGCCCACGCTGTAAATAAATGAATTTTGATCCTCATCGTTGTGAGTGCGGCTGTGTCTTTCCCGGAAGGAGAGAGTGTGTGAGATGTTCAGCGGCTTGGTTCCGCCGCAAGCTACGCACCGCCAGCAAAGAGCGCCGTGACTGTCCCGATTTGAACCGCTTTCTTTAGCCCGTGAAAACGACCAGGGACAGTGGTTGCCGCCGAAGACTGACTTCGGTATGGACTCTGTGCATCCTTAAAATTGGTAATGCGACGGAGCAACGTTGAGCACAGCAAAGAAGTTATATTAAGAAAAACGGCATTACCCACTGGAGGGTGTGATTGAGGGGAAAGCGCACTACAAGTACCAGCATGCTTAGAAAATGGTCCCATCAGGGCGTCCACCAGAGGGCAAGAACGTATAAATTGAGCATGTTACTAAATGGTGCGTTTTCTCAATATGCTGGGGCTTACCTTTGAAAAAGGGCATGATGACCGAAACACGTCAGGACTGCCCACGCTGTAAATAAATGAATTTTGATCCTCATCGTTGTGAGTGCGGCTGTGTCTTTCCCAGAAGGAGAGAGTGTATGAGGTGTTCAGCGGCTTGGTTCCGCCGCAAGCTACGCACCGCCAGCAAAGAGCGCCGTGACTGTCCCGATTTGAACCGCTTTCTTTAGCCCGTGAAAACGACCAGGGACAGTGGTTGCTGCCGAAGACTGACTTCGGTATGGACTCTGTGCATCCTTAAAATTGGTAATGCGACGGAGCAACGTTGAGCACAGCAAAAAAGTTATATTAAGAAAAACGGCATTACCCTCTGGAGGGTGTCATTGAGGGGAAAGCGCACTACAAGTACCAACATGCATAGAAAATGGTCCCATCAGGGCGTCGACCAGAGGGCAAGAACGTATATATTGAGCATGTTACTAAATGGTGCGTTTTCTCAAGATGCCGGGGCTTACCTTTGAAAAAGGTCATGATGACCGAAACGCGTCAGGACTGCCCACGCTGTAAATAAATGAATTTTGATCCTCATCGTTGTGAGTGCGGCTGTGTCTTTCCCGGAAGGAGAGAGTGTGTGAGATGTTCAGCGGCTTGGTTCCGCCGCAAGCTACGCACCGCCAGCAAAGAGCGCCGTGACTGTCCCGATTTGAACCGCTTTCTTTAGCCTGTGAAAATGACCAGGGACAGTGGTTTCCGCCGAAGACTGACTTTGGTATGGACTCTGTGCATCCTTAAAATTGGTAATGTGACGGAGCAATGTTGAGCACAGCAAAGAAGTTATATTAAGAAAAACGGCATTACCCACTGAAGGGTGCGATTGAGGGGAAAGCGCACTACAAGTACCAGCATGCTTAGAAAATGGTCCCATCAGGGCGTCCACCAGAGGGCAAGAACGTATAAATTGAGCATGTTACTAAATGGTGCCTTTTCTCAATATGCCGGGGCTTACCTTTGAAAAAGGTCATGATGACCGAAACGCGTCAGGACTGCCCACGCTGTAAATAAATGAATTTTGATCCTCATCGTTGTGAGTGCGGCTGTGTCTTTCCCAGAAGGAGAGAGTGTGTGAGATGTTCAGCAGCTTGGTTCCGCCGCAAGCTACGCACCGCCAGCAAAGAGCGCCCTGACTGTCCCGACTTGAACTGCTTTCTTTAGCCCATGAAAATGACCAGGGACAGTGGTTGCCGCCGAAGACTGATTTCGGTATGGACTCTGTGCATCCTTAAAATTGGTAATGCGACGGAGCAACGTTGAGCACAGCAAAGAAGTTATATTAAGAAAAACGGCATTACCCACTGGAGGGTGTGATTGAGGGGAAAGCGCACTACAAGTACCAGCATGCTTAGAAAATGGTCCCATCAGGGCGTCCACCAGAGGGCAAGAATGTATAAATTGAGCATGTTACTAAATGGTGCGTTTTCTCAATATGCCGGGGCTTACCTTTGAAAAAGGTCATGATGACCGAAACGCGTCAGGACTGCCCACGCTGTAAATAAATGAATTTTGATCCTCATTAATGTGAGTGCGGCTGTGTCTTTCCCGGAAGGAGAGAGTGTGTGAGATGTTCAGCGGCTTGGTTCTGCCGCAAGCTACGCATTACCAGCAAAGACCGCCGTGACTGTCCCGATTTGAACCGCTTTCTTTAGCCCGTGAAAACGACCAGGGACAGTGGTTGCCGCCGAAGACTGACTTCGGTATGGACTCTGTGCATCCTTAAAATTGGTAAGGCGACGGAGCAACGTTGAGCACAGCAAAGAAGTTATATTAAGAAAAACGGCATTACCCACTGGAGGGTGTAATTGAGGGGAAAGCGCACTACAAGTACCAACATGCTTAGAAAATGGTCCAATCAGGGCGTCCACCAGAGGGCAAGAACGTATAAATTGAGCATGTTACTAAATGGTGCGTTTTCTCAATATGCCGGGGCTTACCTTTGAAAAAGGTCATGATGACCGAAACGCGTCAGGACTGCCCACGCTGTAAATAAATGAATTATGATCCTCATTGTTGTGAGTGCGGCTGTGTCTTTCCCGGAAGGAGAGAGTGTGTGAGATGTTCAGCGGCTTGGTTCCGCCGCAAGCTACGCACCGCCAGCAAAGAGCGCCGTGACTGTCCCGATTTGAACCGCTTTCTTTAGCCCGTTGAAAACGACCAGGGACAGTGGTTGCTGCTGAAGACTGACTTCGGTATGGACTCTGTGCATCCTTAAAATTGGTAATGCGACGGAGCAACGTTGAGCACAGCAAAGAAGTTATATTAAGAAAAATGGCATTACCCACTGGAGGGTGTGATTGAGGGAAAGCGCAGTACAAGTACCAGCATGCTTAGAAAATGGTCCCATCAGGGCGCTCCACCAGAGGGCAAGAACGTATAAATTGAGCATGTTACTAAATGGTGCGTTTTCTCAATATGCCGGGGCTTACCTTTGAAAAAGGTCATTGATGACCGAAACGCGTCAGGACTGCCCACGCTGTAAATAAATGAATTTTGATCCTCATCGTTGTGAGTGCGGCTGTGTCTTTCCCGGAAGGAGAGAGTGTGTGAGATGTTCAGCGGCTTGGTTCCGCCGCAAGCTACGCACCACCAGCAAAGAGCGCCGTGACTGTCCCGATTTGAACCGCTTTCTTTAGCCCGTGAAAACGACCAGGGACAGTGGTTGCCGCCGAAGACTGACTTCAGTATGGACTCTGTGCATCCTTAAAATTGGTAATGCGACGGAGCAATGTTGAGCACAGCAAAGAAGTTATATTAAGAAAAACGGCATTACCCACTGGAGGGTGTGATTGAGGGGAAAGCGCACTACAAGTACCAGCATGCTTAGAAAATGGTCCCATCAGGGCGTCCACCAGAGGGCAAGAACGTATAAATTGAGCATGTTACTAAATGGTGCGTTTTCTCAATATGCCGGGGCTTACGTTTGAAAAAGGTCATGAGGACCGAAACGCGTCAGGACTGCCCACGCTGTAAATAAAGTAAATAAATGAATTTTGATCCTCATCGTTGTGAGTGCGGCTGTGTCTTTCCCGGAAGGAGAGAGTGTGTGAGATGTTCAGCGGCTTGGTTCCGCCGCAAGCTACGCACCGCCAGCAAAGAGCACCGTGACTGTCCCGATTTGAACCGCTTTCTTTAGCCCGTGAAAACGACCAGGGACAGTGGTTGCCGCCGAAGACTGACTTCGGTATGGACTCTGTGCATCCTTAAAATTGGTAATGCGACGGAGCAACGTTGAGCACAGCAAAGAAGTTATATTAAGAAAAACGGCATTACCCACTGGAGGGTGTGATTGAGTGGAAAGCGCACTACAAGTACCAGCATGCTTAGAAAATGGTCCCATCAGGGCGTCCACCAGAGGGCAAGAACGTATAAATTGAGCATGTTACTAAATGGTGCGTTTTCTCAATATGCCAGGGCTTACCTTTGAAAAAGGTCATGATGACCGAAACGCGTCAGGACTGCCCACGCTGTAAATAACTGAATTTTGATCCTCATCGTTGTGAGTGCGGCTGTGTCTTTCCCGGAAGGAGAGAGTGTGTGAGATGTTCAGCGGCTTGGTTCCGCCGCAAGCTACGCACTGCCAGCAAAGAGCACCGTGACTGTCCCGATTTGAACTGCTTTCTTTAGCCCGTGAAAATGACCAGGGACAGTGGTTGCCGCTGAAGACTGACTTCGGTATGAACTCTGTGCATCCTTAAAATTGGTAATGCGATGGAGCAACGTTGAGCACAGCAAAGAAGTTATATTAAGAAAAACGGCATTACCCACTGGAGGGTGTTATTGAGGGGAAAGCGCACTACAAGTGCCAGCATGCTTAGAAAATGGTCCCATCAGGGCGTCCACCAGAGGGCAACAACGTATAAATTGAGCATGTTAGTAAATGGTGCGTTTTCTCAATATGCCGGGGCTTACCTTTGAAAAAGGTCATGATGACCGAAACGCGTCAGGACTGCCCACGCTGTAAATAAATGAATTTTGATCCTCATCGTTGTGAGTGCGGCTGTGTCTTTCCCGGAAGGAGAGAGTGTGTGAGATGTTCAGCGGCTTGGTTCCGCCGCAAGCTACGCACCGCCAGCAAAGAGCGCTGTGACTGTCCCGATTTGAACCGCTTTCTTTAGCCCGTGAAAACGACCAGGGACAGTGGTTGCCGCCGAAGACTGACTTCGGTATGGACTCTGTGCATCCTTAAAATTGGTAATGCGACGGAGCAACGTTGAGCACAGCAAAGAAGTTATATTAAGAAAAACGGCATTACCCACTGGAGGGTGTGATTGAGGGGAAAGCGCAGTACAAGTACCAGCATGCTTAGAAAATGGTCCCATCAGGGCGCCCACCAGAGTGCAAGAACGTATAAATTGAGCATGTTACTAAATGGTGCGTTTTCTCAATATGCCGGGGCTTACCTTTGAAAAAGGTCATGATGACAGGAACACGTCAGGACTGACCACGTTGTAAATAAATGAATTTTTTGATCGTCTTCGTTGTGAGTGCGGCTGTGCCATAACTGGAAGGAGAGAGTGTGTGAGATGTTCAGCGGCTTGGTTCCGCCGCAAGCTACGCACTACCAGCAAAGAACGCCGTGACTGTCCCGATTTGAAACGCTTTCTTTAGCCTGTGAAAACGACCAGGGACAGTGGTTGCCGCTGAAGACTGACTTCGGTATGGACTCTGTGTATCCTTAAAATTGGTAATGCGACGGAGCAATGTTGAGCACAGCAAAGAAGTTATAATGAGAAAAACTGGCATTACCCACTGGAGGGTGTTATTGAGAGGAAAGCGCACTACAAGTACCAGCATGCTTAGAAAATGGTCCCATCAGGGCGTCCACCAGAGGGCAAGAACGTATAAATTGAGCATGTTACTAAATGGTGCGTTTTCTCAATATGCCGGGGCTTACCTTTGAAAAAGGTCATGATGACCGAAACGCGTCAGGACTGCCCACGCTGTAAATAAATGAATTTTGATCCTCATCGTTGTGAGTGTGGCTGTGTCTTTCCCGGTAGGAGAGAGTGTGTGAGATGTTCAACAGCTTGGTTCCGCCGCAAGCTACGCAGCGCCAGCAAAGAGCGCTGTGACTGTCCCGATTTGAACCGCTTTCTTTAGCCCATGAAAACGACCAGGTACAGTGGTTGCCGCCGAAGACTGACTTCGGTATGGACTCTGTGCATCCTTAAAATTGGTAATGCGACGGAGCAACGTTGAGCACAGCAAAGAAGTTATATTAAGAAAAACGGCATTACCCACTGGAGGTTGTGATTGAGGGGAAGAGCACTGCAAGTACCAGCATGCTTAGAAAATGGTCCCATCAGGGCGTCCACCAGAGGGCAAGAACGTATAAATTGAGCATGTTACTAAATGGTGCATTTTCTCAATATGCCGGGGCTTACCTTTGAAAAAGGTCATGATGACCGAAACACGTCAGGACTGCCCACGCTGTAAATAAATGAATTTTGATCCTCATCGTTGTGAGTGCGGCTGTGTCTTTCCCGGAAGGAGAGAGTGTGTGAGATGTTCAGCGGCTTGGTTCTGCCGCAAGCTACGCACCACCAGCAAAGAGCGCCGTGACTCTCCCGATTTGAACTGCTTTCTTTAGCCCGTGAAAATGACCAGGGACAGTGGTTGCCGCTGAAGACTGACTTCGGTATGAACTCTGTGCATCCTTAAAATTGGTAATGCGACGGAGCAACGTTGAGCACAGCAAAGAAGTTATATTAAGAAAAACGGCATTACCCACTGGAGGGTGTGATTGAGGGGAAAGCGCACTACAAGTACCAACATGCTTAGAAAATGGTCCAATCAGGGCGTCCACCAGAGGGCAAGAACGTATAAATTGAGCATGTTACTAAATGGTGCGTTTTCTCAATATGCCGGGGCTTACCTTTGAAAAAGGTCATGATGACCGAAACGCGTCAGGACTGCCCACGCTGTAAATAAATGAATTTTGATCCTCATCGTTGTGAGTGCGGCTGTGTCTTTCCCGGAAGGAGAGAGTGTGTGAGATGTTCAGCGGCTTGGTTCCGCCGCAAGCTACGCACCGCCAGCAAAGACCGCCGTGACTGTCCCGATTTGAACCGCTTTCTTTAGCCGTTGAAAACGACCAGGGACAGTGGTTGCCGCCGAAGACTGACTTCGGTATGGACTCTGTGCATCCTTAAAATTGGTAATGCGACGGAGCAACGTTGAGCACAGCAAAGAAGTTATATTAAGAAAAATGGCATTACCCACTGGAGGGTGTGATTGAGGGGAAAGCGCACTACAAGTACCAGCATGCTTAGAAAATGGTCCCATCAGGGCGTCCACCAGAGGGCAAGAACGTATAAATTGAGCATGTTACTAAATGGTGCGTTTTCTCAATATGCCGGGGCTTACGTTTGAAAAAGGTCATGAGGACCGAAACGCGTCAGGACTGCCCACGCTGTAAATAAAGTAAATAAATGAATTTTGATCCTCATCGTTGTGAGTGCGGCTGTGTCTTTCCCGGAAGGAGAAAGTGTGTGAGATGTTCAGCGGCTTGGTTCCGCCGCAAGCTACGCACCGCCAGCAAAGAGCGCTGTGACTGTCCCGATTTGAACCGCTTTCTTTAGCCTGTGAAAACGACCAGGGACAGTGGTTGCCGCCGAAGACTGACTTCGGTATGGACTCTGTGCATCCTTAAAATTGGTAATGCGACAGAGCAACGTTGAGCACAGCAAAGAAGTTATATTAAGAAAAACGGCATTACCCACTGGAGGGTGTGATTGAGGGAAAGCGCACTACAAGTACCAGCATGCTTAGAAAATGGTCCCATCAGGGCGTCCACCAGAGGGCAAGAATGTATAAATTGAGCATGTTACTAAATGGTGCTTTTTCTCAATATGCCGGGGCTTACCTTTGAAAAAGGTCATGATGACCGAAACGCGTCAGGACTGCCCACGCTGTAAATAAATGAATTTTGATCCTCATCGTTGTGAGTGTGGCTGTGTCTTTCCCGGAAGTTGAGAGTGTGTGAGATGTTCAGCGGCTTGGTTCTGCCACCAGCTATGCACCACCAGCAAAGAGCGCCGTGACTGTCCCGATTTGAACCGCTTTCTTTAGCCCGTGAAAATGACAATGGACAGTGGTTGCCGCCGAAGACTGACTTCGGTATGGACTCTGTGCATCCTTAAAATTGGTAATGCGACGGAGCAACGTTGAGCACAGCAAAGAAGTTATAATAAGAAAAATGGCATTACCCACTGGAGGGTGTGATTGAGGCGAAAGTGCACTACAAGTACCAGCATGCTTAGAAAATGGACCCATCAGGGCGTCCACCAGAGGGCAAGAACGTACAAATTGAGCATGTTACTAAATGGTGCGTTTTCTCAATATTCCGGGGCTTACCTTTGAAAAAAGGTCATAATGACCGAAACTCGTCAGGACTGCCCACGCTGTAAATAAATGAATTTTGATCCTCATCGTTGTGAGTGCGGCTGTGTCTTTCCCGGAAGGAGAGAGTGTGTGAGATGTTCAGCGGCTTGGTTCCGCTGCAAGCTACGCACCGCCAGCAAAGAGCGCCGTGATTGTCCCGATTTGAACTGCTTTCTTTAACCCATGAAAACGACCAGGGACAGTGGTTGCCGCCGAAGACTGACTTCGGTATGGACTCTGTGCATCCTTAAAATTGGTAATGCGACGGAGCAACGTTGAGCACAGCAAAGAAGTTATATTAAGAAAAACGGCATTACCCACTGGAGGGTTTGATTGAGGGAAAGCGCACTACAAGTACCAGCATGCTTAGAAAATGGTCCCATCAGGGCGTCCACCAGAGGGCAAGAACGTATAAATTGAGCATGTTACTAAATGGTGCGTTTTCTCAATATGCCGGGGCTTACCTTTGAAAAAGGTCATGATGACCGAAACGCGTCAGGACTGCCCACGCTGTAAATAAATGAATTTTGATCCTCATCGTTGTGGGTGTGGCTGTGTCTTTCCCGGTAGGAGAGAGTGTGTGAGATGTTCAACAGCTTGGTTCCGCCGCAAGCTACGCAGCGCCAGCAAAGAGCGCCGTGACTCTCCTGATTTGTACCGCTTTCTTTAGCCCATGAAAACGACCAGGGACAGTGGTTGCCGCTGAAGACTGACTTCGGTATGGACTCTGTGCATCCTTAAAATTGGTAATGTGTTGGAGCAATGTTGAGCACAGCAAAGAAGTTATATTAAGAAAAACGGCATTACCCACTGGAGGGTGTGATTGAGGGGAAAGCGCACTACAAGTACCAGCATGCTTAGAAAATGGTCCCATCAGGGCGTCCACCAGAGAGCAAGAACGTATAAATTGAGCATGTTATTAAATGGTGCGTTTTCTCAATATGCCAGGGCTTACCTTTGAAAAAGGTCATGATGACCGAAATGCGTCAGGACTGCCCACGCTGTAAATAAATGAATTTTGATCCTCATGGTTGTGAGTGTGGCTGTGTCTTTCCCGGTAGGAGATAGTGTGTGAGATGTTCAACAGCTTGGTTCCGCCGCAAGCTACGCAGCGCCAGCAAAGAGCGCCGTGACTGTCCCGATTTGAACCGCTTTCTTTAGCCCGTGAAAACGACCAGGTACAGCGGTTGCAGCCGAAGACTGACTTCGGTATGGACTCTGTGCATCCTTAAAATTGGTAATGCGACGGAGCAACGTTGAGCACAGCAAAGAAGTTATATTAAGAAAAACGGCATTACCCACTGGAGGGTGTGATTGAGGGGAAAGCGCACTAGAAGTACCAGCATGCTTAGAAAATGGTCCCATCAGGGCGTCCACCAGAGGTCAAGAACGTATAAATTGAGCATGTTACTAAATGATGCGTTTTCTCAATATGCCGGGGCTTACCTTTGAAAAAGGTCATGATGACCGAAACACATCAGGACTGCCCACGCTGTAAATAAATGAATTTTGATCCTCATCGTTGTGAGTTTGGCTGTATCTTTCCCGGAAGGAGAGAGTGTGTGAGATGTTCAGCGGCTTGGTTCTGCCGCAAGCTATGCACCACCAGCAAAGAGCGCCGTGACTGTCCCGATTTGAACCGCTTTCTTTAGCCCATGAAAATGACAATGGACAGTGGTTGCCGCCGAAGACTGATTTTGGTATGGACTCTGTGCATCCTTAAAATTGGTAATGCGACGGAGCAACGTTGAGCACAGCAAAGAAGTTATAATAAGAAAAATGGCATTACCCACTGGAGGGTGTGATTGAGGCGAAAGTGCACTACAAGTACCAGCATGCTTAAAAAATGGACCCATCAGGGCGTCCACCAGAGGGCAAGAACGTACAAATTGAGCATGTTACTAAAAAGTGCGTTTTCTCAATATTCCGGGGCTTACCTTTGAAAAAGGTCATAATGACCGAAACTCGTCAGGACTGCCCACGCTGTAAATAAATGAATTTTGATCCTCATCGTTGTGAGTGCGGCTGTGTCTTTCCCGGAAGGAGAGAGTGTGTGAGATGTTCAGCGGCTTGGTTCCGCTGCAAGCTACGCACCGCCAGCAAAGAGCGCCGTGTTGTCCCGATTTAAACTGCTTTCTTTAACCCATGAAAACGACCAGGGACAGTGGTTGCCGCCGAAGACTGACTTCGGTATGGACTCTGTGCATCCTTAAAATTGGTAATGCGACGGAGCAACGTTGAGCACAGCAAAGAAGTTATATTAAGAAAAACGGCATTACCCACTGGAGGGTGTGATTTAGGGGAAAGCGCACTAGAAGTACCAGCATGCTTAGAAAATGGTCCCATCAGGGCGTCCACCAGAGGGCAAGAACGTATAAATTGAGCATGTTACTAAATGATGCGTTTTCTCAATATGCCGGGGCTTACCTTTGAAAAAGGTCATGATGACCGAAACACATCAGGTCTGCCCACGCTGTAAATAAATGAATTTTGATCCTCATCGTTGTGAGTTTGGCTGTATCTTTCCCGGAAGGAGAGAGTGTGTGTGATTTTTAACTTATATGACTGCTTTGCATATGCTTAGATGGTGAGATATGTTTTTTTTGCTTGCACATAGCTATATATACGGTGGGACTTTTCAGTTTACATAAAGATGCAGAGAGGTATATAGTTTTGGAAAGATGGCTTGAAGATGTACCTCTATTAAGAAATTGCATATATGTTTACATGGTGATCTATGTTCAGTAAGGCTGATGCAAATTTCATGTATAT
Organism: Calotriton arnoldi; assembly: GCA_963921515.1. NCBI lineage: Eukaryota > Metazoa > Chordata > Amphibia > Caudata > Salamandridae > Calotriton > Calotriton arnoldi. The sequence continues at coordinate 78,015 of CAWUFW010012126.1, forward strand.
GGTGAGGAGTGTTTTTCTTTAAACATCGTTTGTTTAAAATTGAGGATTAATAGTGCAGAATGCCCAGAGAGTTCTTGTGCTAGCTTCATTTTGAGTATAACTTTTATTTCAGATATGCTGAATATATGTTTTAGAAATTATGTAGGTATGCAATTCGCAAAAGGTTTTGTGCTTTGAAAAATTTCAAAATGTTGTTTTCTCTTTTAGGAAGTTAATGATGCATGTGCACACTCAGTAACAAAGCAATGTATGTTTCTAGAGAGCAATGTATGCAATTATATATCAAGTGCCATACCTAGATTTTCCTCACTCATAGCTCAGAAGAAAAGCACATATACAGTAAAACAGGTAGTGTGATTCTGACAGAAGGAGATAACCAATTAGTCAGAGATATAGTGGCAACTGGTATGTATCTGACAGCAATGAAGGTACTTTCACAGTCAGTCAGGCAGTATTCAGGCACTCATGCAATCACCCAGCCACTACTCAGGCAATCATCAAATCAGTGAATCACTATCCATGGAGTTATTCAATTACCCTGACACTACAAATGTACTCTTGCAATCAAGCAAGCAGAAATTAGGTAGTCATTGAACTATGCAGGCACTACCCATACATTCATCTAATCACCTAGGTACTAACTATTGACTTATGCAATTAACAAGGCTGTAACTATGCAATTATTATAACATTTGAGCAGAACCTATGCAGTCATCTAAATACCCAATTACAACCCATGCATTCATTGAAATACTGAGGCACACGCATGAACTCATGCAAACTCTCAGGTACTACTCATGCACTCATCTAATTACGAAGAGAGTACCATTGTAGTAAACCTGTTATCCATCCAGTAGCTATGTACTCATTTTTATTCAATCTCTCAAGCTTTAACAGTGGAATCATGCAGCCACTCAGACACTAGTCATGCACTCATCCAATTAGCCAGGCACTACTGATGCACTTATTCAATTCTCCAGGTACTACCCATGTAGTTATCTAAACATCCAGGCACTACCTGTTCACTCAACCAAAAACAAATGGGCAGCATCCAATCTCTGAAATACTATTCATGCACTCATCCAATATACTAGGTGCTATGCAAGAGCATTGACAGTGAAGCTCTGCCTCGCGCACATTCTACTCACCATTTTTCTAATCCAATTTTAATTTGTGATTGATTTTTATCCAGGCTCATCTACTCCTAACAGAATAGTTTTAAAAATTGTGTAAAATTGTATGAATTTGTTTGCACTCTTATTTGCCTCAACCGCTTCTGAATGGGATCCTGCACTTCCCCTTGCAGGGATCTGGGTTCACCTAAGTATGTCACTAGGAGGCTGCAAGTGGTACAGATTGCGGCTGCCAAACTCCTGTTAAAAATCCCCAACCACATCTCTGCTAAGGAAGCTCTTAAACAGCTCCATTGGTTGCCTATCGAGGCTTGAGTTAAGTTTAAAACTCTCTGCATAGCTCGTAAAGCTATCAATAACTCTGGGCCCGAAAAACTGAGGAACCTGATATCTAGGTACACCCCAACTAGACATCTCAGATCTTCCCAGCAACAGCTCCTTAAGGCAACCATATTAAAAGAGCCAGATGGGGGGGCGGTAGATCTTTCGCCCATCTGACACCCGAGCTATGGAATGCCCTCCCACTGGAAATCCGAGCTGCGCCAAACAAAATTGCTTTCAGGAAAAATCTAAAAACCTGGCTTTTCCCACAATAATTAGGCGTTGGCTCAGCTCTTCACTGTCAGAATTCTCCTTAGCGCTGGGAAGCCCTCGGGCAGCCATGCGCTCAACAAATCCAACAAATAAATAAATAAATAAATGCATGGGCTTAAACAATCATGTATGCACTATCCATGCACTCTATTAATCACCTATATACTATGTATGCACTATTTGCTCATCCAGGCAGTAGAATTGCACTCCGTTAATCATCCAACCAGTATCTATGCATGTATTAAATTATTGAAGCATTAGTCACACACTTGTCTAATCATTCAGGCTCTACTCATGCACTCATCCAAACACAGATACTAGTGGTATACTCATTCACACAGGTAGGCAGTAAGTATGCAGATATGGAATGACCCATGGAGTTTTGACATAGTCGGGAATCATCTACACACTACCTGTATCCTCAGGGAATCACCTAGGCACTACCTATGCACTCATTCAATCATCCAGGGACGATTGATGTATTCAACCACAAACCCATGTATTTACAAGTTTTACTAAGGAATATGCAGTCTTTTAGAACCATGTGGAGAATTATATATGCAACCTCTCATACACTCTTTGCAAGTTAGTAAGATATATGGTTGGATATAGATTAATGTGCAGATTTTTATATGCAGTGTTTCCCAAAATTTTAATCTGATACATTTAAGTAGAAAGGTACTGAGATACTAAATACACCAGTGACACAGTCGTAGAGAGGCAGACAAATAGCTCTTATGATGTGTTTTTGGATTTACAGTGTTGAGACACTGTATGTACTTCTACATGTGGGTAATGCGGCACAGAGCCGCAAGCCATTTGGCTATGCCATGCTGCATTACTTCCAAAGCACAGGGATGCATCATATTTACAACAATATGATGGATCCCTGTGCACTCCCCTGCGCTAGCGCACAACTGGCTGTCATGTTCCAATGGAAAGCCCTTGCACCATGGTGCAAGGGTGCCTGTGTTGCGGGGATAATTGTTTTTGTGCAGGAAGGCTCATCTTCCTGCACAAAAACAATCATGAGAGGTGTTTTCCTCTTTCTATGCGTGCTGCAGAATGCAGCATGCATTGAAAGAGGAATAAACTAGGAGAAATACAAGTATTTCACCTTGCTGTACCTCCCTACACCTCCCCTAGGGAGGCGTAGAATTCTGACGTATTCCCAGGTGTACAAATCGTTGTAAATCCGGGAATGTGACAAAATGCATGAGTGTTGGTGGGAACACCCACAGCAGCACCCATGGCATGATCCTTTCACGCTAAGTACTGCGTGAAAGGGCCACGTATTTACAAGGCCACAAAAGCCACGCAGATTGGCTTTACGTCGCCTTGTAAATATGGAGCATCACACTATGCCAATGGTGTGTCAAAAAGTGACGCTTTGGCAAATGGGGCTTGTAAATACGCTCCCTTGGCTTGATGTTCATTTTAAAATTTACTGCAGAAGGGATAAACTGGAAGTGCGATATGGTGCAGCTGTGTTGTAGGAGAGGGTGCTAAAATGTTAAAAGGTAACTAATAAATAAAGTTTTGTGTTTTGCTTTGGGTTTGCTAAATTGAAGTAAGTGCATGTAGTAATATAGCTAGGTTCATCTGTAGATTTAAAACTGCAACATACCATAAACATTTTTTTTGTATTATGTGTAAGTCAGTACTAAAGTAGTTTGTACGTTGGCTAGGGTAAAAATTAAAGAACAAGATATGCATAACTGCACACAGAATGCCTACAAAAGCTCAGACGAAAAAGCAAAAGAAGCAACTACAGTATCTCTGCAGAAATGAGTTACAAAAGGGCAAAATGCAGAAAAAGTGCTGAAAGAAAAAAGAGCTACTGGTAAGAGGACAAAGTCATTTCTTAAAAATATATGTGGACATGTGCAAAGATTACAGAATATAGAAAATACAGTTATGACTATGAGAAACAACAAGAGTGAACAAAGTGTACATTCAAAGAAGAGAAATGATTGTAACAAACATGGACACAACATAACCAGGAGACAAAAGCAGTTTAAGAAAATCAGAGCCAGGATGTTTCGTAGTAGAGTGGTTGTAAATTTAGTGATACATTTAAAAAGTGTAGAAAAAGGATAGATGCAGTGAAACAGAAAGAACGTGTTGAGAAAGTAGTTGATAAGGCCTTTGCTTTGAAGAGGAAGCTTTTCATTTTGATTCTAAATAGAATGAAGACTCTTGACAAAATAGTGTTGTGCATGAGGAGGCAAAACCAGAAGAAAAGATTAGTGAAAAGAAGTAACTTTTGTACAGTTTTTAGTGGAGAATGGATACATACTTATTGTATAAAGCCGTTATTTAATGAAGAAAGCTATCTTCAAGATAACAGATTAGTTCATGCTATTGATAAAAGAGGACAATGTCCTGAAATAAAGAATTGTGGTCCTATAGTAAAAGAGATAATGGTACCTAGAAATGTAGAATAAGTTATTGCAGAAGAGGTACAAGGAAGGCGTAGTCAGGGCCCTGTATACAAATGGAATTGTAGCAGTGTTTGTGGTATTTGACAGCAATCCATTGCTATATTAGGGAAAATGCTTACGTATCTTTCCAAGGCGAAGTTTAAAATACAAAATAAGTTATACCACTCAACAATGCAAACTTTAGTTAGGAGTCTGTACTATGTGAAAACTCATGCTTTATGTTTAGGAGAAATGAATAGAGCACTTTTGCATGGTAGTGTGGCAGACGTAGAAAAGGTTTGTGGTGATGCAGGATTCTTGGGAAAATGAAGAGTTGTTAAGAGGAGGAGTTGCAGAACAGGACACATATTGTTACACCCGTGCTTCATGTGCTCTGGTGTTCACACTACATTACCCGGAATGCTCCATCGGGGTTTAGAATAGGCAGGACAGGAGTGGCCTTGCCTGTGTGTCCCCATTGGCTCGGGGACAACAGCTGATGCACAGGAAGAAATAAAAGAGGGCGAGATGAAAGGAGCCCTGCTTGGCTTACTTTCGTATTGAAGTCGGACCACACCCCCTTGTATGCGTTTTCTTCGTCCCCGGTTTTCGGAAGAGTGGAGTTTCCTGTGCGGCGTCGGAGCTACGCATTGGCAGGTGAATCTGTGCCATCTGCCTCCTTCTTTCTTGTATTAGACTCTCCCTTGGATGTGAGGATTGCGGTATCCTAGAGTCAGGTAGGATCCTGAAGGCGGGTTCATAATAGAGCGTTTCTCTGTTTTTTCCCGCTATTACCTGTTTCTCTCCGCACCTCACTGGCGTAATTTTTTTGGTTGCTCGAAGGTTGTGATACTTTTCCCGTTCTTGTTGGGTGACCTGTTTACGGAGGCTCGTTTCCTTGTAGCTTCCTTCTGTGTTCCACATTCTCGTGACCTGCGCTTTCAAAGGTCAGTGCACTGACAAAGAACACTTATCCTCTCATTTGGTATTATCGTTTGTTACCTTTCTGAAGAGACATTCACTACAAGGCGGAATTACAGCCAGTTTCTTGGATTTCCTTTGTTTGATGTCTATGGACAAATCACTTCCAGGTGAGCTTTTGGGAATACACAGGAAACGCTATTTCATTCTAAAACCTAGCTTGTCTTTAGAGTTGCGGGGAGGGGAATAGTATATGTTAGTAACAACTGCTGCATTTTGTGTATTTACAGGCTCCGCATTTAAGTGCCTTTCAGAAGTTAGATTGGGCATTTGGTGCTGTTGCTGTTTCCAGACCTCAGTGGTCCTTCTCTTCTTTTTGTCTCTTCTCTCCCATTGGATAGTTGCTAACCTTGAGGTTAATAATCCTTGGAGTGGTGCTGTCTTTTGGGAGAGTGGGGATCCTTCTTCGCTTCCATGGAATTAATACCACTGGCTGGCCAGGGTTGGAACCGTGACACATATATTACAGTTGATAGTTTTAAAGAAGAGATTACAAAATTTAACACAGTGTTGTCTAAAAAAACTTAGTATGTTTTTATATGTTGTCCATGCACTTGCTAGAAGATTTAAACACAGACTGTTGACTTATATTTAAAAAGTGAAAAAGTAAATAATAATGGCAAAATTCACCTGTGTATTTATTTGTAGAGGGACGGTTTGACTTGTCTATACAGCAAGTTATATGTAAATAGTGTTACAATAAATTAGACGATAATGAAATTATCAACACATAGATATTAGATACCCATTTTGTAAGATAATAAAATGTCTGCTATAGTAGAAAAACTATGGAGGCCCAAAAATAAAACAACATGAACATTTATTATTCTTTGCAGCATTGCGAAGGGCCATTACGGACTGCTCTCTACCACTCACTACAACTCACCAATCCATGTAGTATGATGCCATTGGGAAAACTGTGGAGCCAAATCTTGAAGTTGAGATTAGACTTCTGAATGGACTCTCTGCTTCGGTGTTGTTATGGCTGCTATTGAAGTTGAAGGTTCTTCTGCTTTGCATTGCCTTCTTGCTGCTCACTATGAACTCCTGTTATGAAATGTGCGAAAAATATGAAAGGGGAATAAAATTAGCTTGTATGATTTTTGGCAGCATTGCGAATAGCTGTAACACACTGCTCACCCGCTCTTATATCAACACTACAGTCCATGCAATATGTGGCCATTCTTGAAAACTCTGGAGCCATATCTGTTGTGGTAGTCTGTACCTCTGTAGGAACTTTCTGGCTGGGAATTGTTGCTGCTGCCACTGATGTAGATGCTCCTCCAGCTTCCCTCTGCTTGATCAGCAGTTGGGGACGTTTTCTATGATAAGTTTTAAGATGATGTAACATGAATGTCGCTCCTCTGGTTCTTCTCATTCCATATTTATTTTGTGGAAATAGTTTTAAAAAGTTAAATACCAGCACAATTTTAAAAATCAGTTTGTATGACAATCCTCAGTTTGGTAGATATGTTCTATTTGTTAGTTTTGATGTTGAAAGTTATTTTTGAAACTGTTCTTTTTTATAAATGTGTTGTTAAAACAAAGTTAAACCAATATGTTACTAAACAGCTAGACTCAAACTTTGTGTAAATATGTCTATATATCTGTTTTACACTTTGTCATTTGTATTTGTGACTACTGATGTCATTGTGACCACTGATGTTGCTGTGAAGAAGGAAAATGCATTATTCATTTAGTTATTTCGACAAATAAATACAAAGGGGAAAGTTAAATTAGTATTTTACTAAATAGCTACACTGAATCCTTATGTGAATTATGTCTATATATTTGTTTTACACTTTGTTAAAAAACACCCGGTATTCACAGTGTGTCCTTGACAATGGCACTCATAGAATCATACAGGCACTACCTGTGCAGTCATCAAGGACATCCTTTCTACACCACTCTGAAAATGTGCTTCCTGGCATAGTACTAGTTCGAGGATAAAGTCCCCTTGGCTATTCAGGGTATTTGGGGGCCAACTATCCCTCCTGTTACCTCCAGCATGTCCCACACAGTCAGTTTGCTAAGAGGTCTTTGGAGGCCATGCCGCCTTCCTGCACCACTCTGCAAACTCGTCTCCTGGCACACTACTGTTTGGGGAATAAAGCTCTCCTGGATGCCAAAGGACCTTGGGAACCAAAAAGCCCTCTTGGTGCTTTCTGTAAGTCCTACACAGCAAGATTCCTGAGAGCTGGTCAAAGGCCGTGCCCCCTTTCCACACAATTTTTGCAAACACCATTGCTACTTAAAAAAACCATGGAAATTCACTAAAAAAGCCACAGGTTACAAGTCAGTTATAGTTAGGAATTAGCATTTAAAAAAACCTTAGAAATTCACTGAAAAAAACAAAGGTTACAGGGCTGTTATAGTTAGAAAATATAATTTTAAAAACCTTAGATATTCATTAAAAAAACAAAGGTTACAGGGACTTTATAGTTAGGCTCAGATTTAACATGAACAAAACCAGAGAAATTCAGCAGTTATAGTTAGCTGAGCTAACTATAACTCGCGCCCCAATGCAATGCTTATGACCTCACATATTACATCACTCATGACATGGTCAGTGACATCACAGTGAGTTCATCACATGACTTGAGCCTGTGCATGCAATTTTACAGCTAGGCCAACCTTCACATTTAAACGTCCTAGTGTAAGCATAAACTGCTCTTTTACCATGGATAACTCACCACTGAGACAGGCTGCAGCTACGCAATATTGCAGGGTGTTATATGCTTAAAAGGTAACACATATACTCTGAAGTTTTAGTGAGCTATATGCAGTCCCAGAGACCCATGTGCCCAATTATATATACATCCTGACACTGACACTTCAATCTGATATGCCTAGAAACAAAGGTATACAGAGAGTAAAACAGCCATACAGACTGTGACAGAAGCACGTAAACATTCACTTACACAGCCTGGCACAACTGTTCTGTATCTAGCACTGATGGAGGTAGTTGCATACAACTTAAATAACCCAGAAGTAGCCCTTGCATCATGTCTCTGGCTTGGTACAATTGAGCCTGTGGATGCAGTTTTGTGGCTAGGCCAACCTTTACATGTAAAAGTCCTAGGGAAGGCATAAAGTGGTCTTTTACCATATATAAATCACTACTGACATAGGCTGCAGCTAGGTCATAGGGCAGCTGCTGTGGGTAGTGTTTTAGGGTTTAGGGTAGTGCAGTGGTGTTTGGGTAGTGTAGGGGTCGTGCTGGGGGTAGTGTTTTATGGTTTAGGGTAGTGCAGTGGTGTTTGGGTAGTGTAGGGGGTCATGCTGGGATAGTGTTTTTGGGTTTAGTGTGGTGCAGTAGTGTTTGGGTAGTATAGGGGGTCGTGCTGGGGCAGTGTTTTAATGGTTTAGGGTAGTGCAGTGGTGTTTGTGTAGTGTAGGGGGTCATGCTGGGGTTAGATTTAGGGTTTAGGGTAGTGCAGTGGTGTTTGTGTAGTGTAGGGGATCGTGCTGGGTATAGATTTAGTGTTTAGGGTAGTGCAGTGGTGTATGTGTAGTGTAGGGGGTCATGCTGGGGGTAGATTTAGGGTTTAGGGTAGTGCAGTGGTGTTTGTGTAGTATAAGTGGGTCATGCTGGGGGTACTGTTTTAGGGTTTAGGGTAGTACAGGGGTGTTTGTGTAGTGTAGGGGGTCGTGCTGGGGGTAGTGTTTTAGGGTTTAGGGTAGTGCAGTGGTGTTTGTGTAGTATAGGGGGTCGTGCTGGGGGTAGTGTGTTAGGGTTTAGGGTATTGCAGTGGTGTTTGTGTAGTGTAGGGGGTCATGCTGGGGATAGTGTTTTAGGGTTTAAGGTAGTGCAATGGTGTTTGGGTAGTATATAGGGTCATGCTGGGGTAGATTTAGGGTTTAGGGTAGTGCTGTGGTGTTTGGGTAGTGAAGGGGGTCATGCTGGCGGTAGTGTTTTAGGGTTTAGGGCAGTGCAGTAGTGTTTGGGTAGTGTAGTGGGTCGTGCTGGGGGTAGTGTTTTAGGGTTTAGGGTAGTGCAGTGGTGTTTGGGTAGTGTAGGGGGTCGTGCTGGGGTAGTGTTTTAGGGTAGTGCAGTGGTGTTTGGGTAGTGTAGGGGGTCGTGCTGGGGGTAGGTTTTATGGGTTTAGGGTAGCGCAGTGGTGTTTGGGTAGTGTAGTGGGTCATGCTGGGGATAGTGTTTTAGGGTTTAGGGTAGCGCAATGGTGTTTGTGCAGTGTAGGGGGTCTTGCTGGGGGTATTGTTTTAGGGTTTAGGGTAGTGCAGTGGTGTTTGGGTACTATATGGGGGGTCATGCTGGGGGTAGATTTAGGGTTTAGGGTAGTGCAGTGGTGTTTGTGTAGTATAGGGGGTCATGCTGGGGGTAGTGTTTTAGGGTTTAGGGTAGTGCAGTGGTGTTTGTGTAGTGTAGGGGTCGTGCTATGGTTAGTGTTTTAGGGTTTAGGGTAGTGCAGTGGTGTTTGGGTAGTGTAGGGGTCGTGCTGGGGGTAGTGTTTTAGGGTTTAGGGTAGTGCAATGGTGTTTGGGTAGTGTAGGGGGTCATGCTGGGATAGTGTTTTAGGGTTTAGGGTAGTGCAGTGGTGTTTGGGTAGTATAGGGGGTCGTGCTGGGGCAGTGTTTTAATGGTTTAGGGTAGTGCAGTGGTGTTTGTATAGTGTAGGGGGTCGTGCTGGGGGTAGATTTAGGGTTTAGGGTAGTGCAGTGGTGTTTGTGTAGTGTAGGGGATCGTGCTGGGGGTAGATTTAGTGTTTAGGGTAGTGCAGTGGTGTTTGTGTAGTGTAGGGGGTCATGCTGGGGGTAGATTTAGGGTTTAGGGTAGTGCAGTGGTGTTTGTGTAGTATAAGGGGGTCGTGCTGGGGGTAATGTTTTAGGGTTTAGGGTAATGCAGTGGTGTTTGTGTAGTGTAGGGGTCGTGCTGGGGGTAGTGTTTTAGGTTTTAGGGTAGTGCAGTGGTGTTTGTGTAGTGTAGGGGGTCGTACTGGGGGTAGTGTTTTAGGGTTTAGGGTAGTGCAGTGGTGTTTGTGTAGGTTAGGGGGTCATGTTTTTGGGATTAGGGTAGTGCAGTGGTGTTTGGGAAGTTTAGGGGTCATACTGGGGGTAGTGTTTCAGGGTTTAGGGTAGTGCAGTGGTGTTTGGGTAGTGTAGGGGGTCGTGCTGGGGGTAGTGTTTTAGGGTTTAGGGTAGTGCCTTGGTGTTTGGGTAGTGTAGGGGGTCATGCTGGGGGTAGTGTTTTAGGGTTTAGGGTAGTGCAGTGGTGTTTGTGTAGTGTAGGAGGTCATGCTGGGGTAGTGTTTTAGGGTTTAGGATTGTGCAGTGGTGTTTGGGTAGTGTAGGGGTCGTGTTGGGGGTAGTGTTTTAGGGTGTAGGGTAGTGCAGTGGTGTTTGTGTAGTGTAGGGGGTCGTGCTGGGGTAGTGTTTTAGGGTTTAGGGTAGTGCAGTGGTGTTTGGGTAGTGTAGGGGTCGTGCTGGGGGTAGTGTTTTAGGGTTTAGGGTAGTCCAGTGGTGTTTGGGTAGTATAGGGGTCGTGCTGGGGGTAGTGTTTTAGGGTTTAGGGTAGTGCAGTAGTGTTTGGGTAGTATAGGGGGTCGTGCTGGGGGTAGTGTTTTAGGGTTTAGGGTAGTCTAGTGGTGTTTGGGTAGTATAGGGGGTCGTGCTGGGGGTAGTGTTTTAGGATTTAGGGTAGTGCAGTAGTGTTTGGGTAGTGTAGTGGGTCATGCTGGGGGTAGTGTTTTAGGGTTTAGGGTAGTGCAGTGGTGTTTGGGTAGTGTAGGGGGTCGTGCTGGGATAGTGTTTTAAAGTAGTGCAGTGGTGTTTGGATAGTGTAGAGGGTAGTGTGGGGGATAGTGTTTTAGGGTAGTGCACTGGTGTTTGGGTAGTGTAGGGGGTCGTGCTGGGGGTTTTGTTCTTCTTCGGAAGAAAAATCGACAACAATAGATCTCGCCAAGCGCTCAGCGTATGCACTGCATCACTAGGCAAGACCTAAAAAGCATTGCACCAAGATGGCTGCCAACACTTCCTGAATTGAAGTGTTGGCAGCCAATTAGAGCCAAGCTTGTGCTTGTGTAGTTAGTTCCCGCCCAGATATATAAAGATTTTTTCCTTTAATATCTCAAAAACTACTGAACGGATTTACACCATTTAAAAAAAGGTCTCTTTCTGAACCAAGGGCTACCTTTTTGCCAAATTTGGTGTAATTCCGTTCAGCAGTTTCAGCTGTAACCGTGTCTAAAGTTTCCTATGGGAAATTGATTTTCCGACCTCTTTTTTTTAATTTCTCAGGAACTACTGAACGGATTTACTCCATTTAAAAGAAAGGTCTCTTTCTGAAACAAGGGCTACCTTTTTTCCAAATTTGGTGTAATTCCGTTCAGCAGTTCGAGCTGTAGCCGTGTCTAAAGTTTCCAATGGAAAATAACATGGAGAAAACATGTTTTGGGAACCCCCTTTTTTCTCGGCCCCCGCTTGGCGAATCATCCCAAAACTTTCAGGATAGGAGCTGACCGGAGCGGGCTGTAAGTTTTGAAAATGTCACGAAGATTCGTCAACCGGCGCCAAAGTTATTGGGAAAAGAAAAAACTATTTTCCTATGGAAACTAGGTCCTAACTATAACTATCTACTGGCGACTGCCAGTAGATAATAAATATATGTGTGTATATATATATTCACTGAAAAAACCATAGGTTTTAGGGACAGTTATAGTTAGTTGGACATTTCACTCGTACAAAACCATAGAAATTCCCCGTTATAGTTAGTTCAGCTAACTATAACTCGCGCCCCACAATGCACTGCTGATGACGTCACATATTACATCACTCATGACATGGTCAGTGACATCACTGATGACATCACTGATGACATCTCAAATGACATCACTGATGACATCACTGATGACATCATCCAGTGACTGTGTGTTTCTGTAAAGTTTAAATATGTTTAATATATATAGGGAAAGGCGTATTGAAGAATGAGTGGGTGTATAAGTGTCTGAATGGATGATTTAGTACGTGCGTGACTGACTCTACAAGTGAGTGATTAAACGTATCTTACGGAATGCATGGGTTAGTGACTAAACTGTTTGAATGTCTGTATCCGTCTGTTTGTTGGTGTGTAAGTGGATGCATGGATTTGCGAATAGCTACATGAGTGTCTATATGGGTTATTGATTGGTTCTCTGAGTATCTGTATGGCTGCCTGAGTGTTTGTGTGGGTGGGGTGTGTGTGACTCTGTACATAGATGTGTGAGTGGGTGATTCACTGGGTGCATGATTTCAAGAGTTATCTGTGATGGACTGCTTGGGTGGGTGAGTGTGTGTATGGGTGTGTTAGTGAGTGAATGTATATCTCAGTGGTACATGTGCGAGTAACTACATATGTAAAAGGCAGTATATATGTGTGTTGGAGTATTTAAATGGCTATAAGTGAGAGTGTGTGATTGTGAGAGTGGCTGTATGGATGCGTGTGTGCTTGTATCAGTTATTGTATAAGAGCGTAAGAATGTGCTAGTATTTGTATGAGTAAGTGAGCTGGTGTGTGTATAACTGTATAGGTGAGTAAATGGGTGTGTGATTAATTTTGTGCATGACTGAATAGGTGTGTGAGTACCTCTATGGATGAGTGGCGGTGTGTGAGTGTTTATATAGGTGTATGAGTGCATATGATAGTCCTGTACTGAGTGACTGTAAGTATGAGTGACTGTACGGGTGAGTGAATAGATGTGTGTGTGTAGACCTAAGAATCAGTGAATGGGTATGTAGTTATTGGTATTGGAGTGTGTATGGTTTTGAGAATGGCAGTCTGTAATTTAGAGTGGGTGTATCAAAAGTTATATTAGGGTGTGAGAAGATGCATGAAATTATCACATGGATGATGTCATCAGTGATGTCATCAGTGATGTCATTTGAGATGTCATGAGTGATGTCATCAGTGATGTCACTGACCATGTCATGAGTGATGTAATATGTGACGTCATCAGCAGTGCATTGCGGGGGCGCGAGTTATAGTTAGCTTTTTTAAATGCTAGGTTTTTTAAATGCTAATTTCTAACTATAACGTGTCTGAAACCTATGGTTTTTTCAGTGAATTTCAAAGGTTTTTTAAATGCTAATTTCTAACTATAACGTGCCTGAAACCTATGATTTTTAAGTGAATTTCAAAGGTTTTTTAAATGCTAGTTTCTAACTATGCCTACAGAGGTAGGACATGTGAAGAAAGAAGAAAAAACGCACAGAAAGAAGCAAAAGAAATGCAGAAAGAAGCAACAGAAGTCCACAAAGACGAAGAAAAGTGCAGGAAGAAGCACAAGATGTGCAGAAAGAACCAACAGAGGAGCAGAAAGAGGCCTTGTTGCAAAATCATCCTGTGCCCACAACATTTTCAGACGGGTACTGGTGGTAACTGACTCTGACTAACCAGAGCCAGTGCTATGCTAAAAGACACTTAGAATACAGTGAAAACACCTACATACACTAGGGAACACTATGCGTTGGGGTACCCCTGTGATTAGCATGACCTCCTCTGTAAGTCCCTAGTGCATAATAGGGCAGGGGAATTAAAACTACCTCTTAAAACGCGCTACAGGGCGCGTTTGCACAGTGGTGAAGGGAGGGGGCCTGAGGTGAAATGTGTGCAAACGCGCCCCGTGGCGAGTTTTAATTTGCGGGATTAAGTCTCCTTGAATCCTGAGGGTCCCTGGGGCCCAACTAGCCCCCCAGGTACCTACAGTTAGGACCACAGAGCTGAGTTGCAGAGAGGCGTTCCGAGGCCACGCACCTTTTTTCACCTCTCTGCAACGCAACTCTGTTGTGCTTACTGAAGGTACCTGGTGGGCTAGTTGGCCCCCAGGGTCCCTCAGGATTCAAGGGGAATTAATTCCCCAACTTAAAACGCACCACAGGGCGTGTTTGCGCACATATGTCACCTGAGGCCTCGCCCCCCTCCCTTCACCACTGTGCAAACGCGCCCCGTGGTGCGTTTTACGTTGGGGGATTAGGTCACCTTGAATCCTGAGGGTCCCTGGGGCCCAACTAGCTCACCAGGTACTTCCAGTAAGCACCACAGGCCTGCGTTGCAACGCCTGTAACAAATTGTGCAGTTGTGTTTAGGTAGTGAAGGGGGTCATGCTGGGGGTAGTGTTTTAGGGTTTAGGGTAGTGCAGTGGTGTTTGTGTAGTGTAGGGGGTCATGCTGGGGGTAGATTTAGGGTTTAGGGTAGTGCAGTGGTGTTTGGATAGTGTAGGGAGTCGTGCTGGGGGAGTGTTTTAGGGTTTAGGGTAGTGCAGTGGTGTTTGGGTAGTGTAGGGGGTTGTGCTGGGGGTAGTATTTTAGGGTTTAGGGTAGTGCAGTGGGTTTGGGTAGTGTAGGGGGTCGTGCTGGGGGTAGTGGTTTAGGGTTTAGGGTAGTGCAGTGGTGTTTGGGTAGTGTAGGGGTACTGCTGGGGGTAGTGTTTTAGGGTTTAGGGTAGTGCAATGGTGTTTGGGTAGTGTAGGGGTACTGCTGGGGGTAGTGTTTTAGGGTTTAGGGTAGTGCAGTGGTGTTTGGGTAGTGTAGGGGGTACTGCTGGGGGTATTGTTTTAGGGTTTAGGGTAGTGCAGTGGTGTTTGGGTAGTGTAGGGGTTCGTGCTGGGGGTAGATTTTAGGGTTTAGGGTAGTGCAGTGGTGTTTGTGTAGTGTAGGAGGTCGTGTTTTAGGGTTTAGGGTAGTGCAGTGGTGTTCGGGCAGTGTAGGGGGTCGTGCTAGGGGTGGTATTTCAGGGTTTAGGGCAGTGCAGTGGTGTTCGGGCAGTGTAGGGGGTCTTGCTGGGGGTGGTGTTACAGGGTTTAGGGCAGTGGTGTTCGGGTAGTGTAGGGGGTCATGCGGGGGTAGTGTTTCAGGGTTTAGGGCAGTGCAGTGGTGTTTGGGTAGTGTAGGGGGTCATGCTGGGGGAGTGTTTAAGGGTTTAGGGCAGTGCAGTGGTGTTCGGGTAGTGTAGGGGGTCGTGATTGGGGGAGTGTTTTAGGGTTTAGGGCAGTGCAGTGGTGTTCGGGTAGTGTAGGGGGTCGTGCTGGGGGGAGTGTTTGAGGGTTTAGGGCAGTGCAGTTGTGTTCGGGTAGTGTAGGGGGTCGTGCTGGGGGAGTATTTTAGGGTTTAGGGTAGTGCAGTGGTGTTCGGGTAGTGAAGGGGGTCATGCTGGGGGTTGTGTTTCAGGGTTTAGGGCAGTGCAGTGGTGTTCGGGCAGTGTAGGGGGTCGTGCTGGGGCTGGTGTTTCAGGGTTTAGGGCAGTGCAGTGGTGTTCGGGCAGTATAGGGGGTC
Source organism: Calotriton arnoldi (assembly GCA_963921515.1). Taxonomy (NCBI): domain Eukaryota; kingdom Metazoa; phylum Chordata; class Amphibia; order Caudata; family Salamandridae; genus Calotriton; species Calotriton arnoldi. The sequence continues at coordinate 93,412 of CAWUFW010012126.1, forward strand.
TTGCTGGGGGTGGTGTTTCAGGGTTTAGGGCAGAGCAGTGGTGTTCGGGCAATGTAGGGGGTCTTGCTGGGGGTGATGTTTCAGGGTTTAGGGCAGTGCAATGGTGTTCGGGCAGTGTAGGGGGTCTTGCTGGGGGTGGTGTTTCAGGGTTTAGGGCAGTGGTGTTCGGGCAGTGTAGGGGGTCATGCTGGGGGTGGTGTTTCAGGGTTTAGGGCAGTGCAGTGGTGTTCGGGCAGTGTAGGGGGTCATGCTGGGGCTGGTCTTTCAGGGTTTAGGGCAGTGCAGTGGTGTTCGGGCAGTGTAGGGGGTCTTGCTGGGGGTGGTGTTTCAGGGTTTAGGGCAGTGCAGTTGTGTTCGGGCAATGTAGGGGGTCTTGCTGGGGGTGGTGTTTCAGGGTTTGGGGCAGTGCAGTGGTGTTCGGGCAGTGTAGGGGTCGTGCAGGGGGTAGTGTTTCAGGGTTTAGAGCAGTGCAGTGGTGTTCGGGCAATATAGGGGGTCATGCTGGGGGTGGTGTTTCAGGGTTTAGGGCAGTGCAGTGGTGTTCGGGCAGTGTAGGGGGTCATGCACAGGGTGGTGTTTCAGTGTTTAGGGCAGTGCAGTGGTGTTCGGGCAGTGTAGGGGGTCGTGCTGGGGCTGGTGTTTCAGGGTTTAGGGCAGTGCAGTGGTGTTCGGGCAGTGTAGGGGGTCTTGCTGGGGGTGGTGTTTCAGGGTTTAGGGCAGTGGTGTTTGGGCAGTGTAGGGGGTCTTGCTGAGGGTGATGTTTCAGGGTTTAGGGCAGTGCAGTGGTGTTCGGGCAGTGTAGGGGGTCTTGCTGGGGGTAGTTTTTCAGGGTGTAGGGCAGTGCAGTGCTGTTCGTGCAGTGTAGGTGGTCGTGCTGGGGATGGTGTTTCATGGTTTAGGGCAGTGCAGTAGTGTTCAGGCAGTGTAGGGGGTCGTGCTGGGGCTGGTGTTTCAGGGTTTAGGGCAGTGCAGTGGTGCTCGGGCAGTGTAGAGGGTCGTGCTGGGGGTGGTGTTTCTGGGTTTAGGGTAGTGCAGTGGTGTTCGGGCAGTGTAGGGGGTCGTGCTGGGGCTGGTGTTTCAGGGTTTAGGGCAGAGCAGTGGTGTTCGGGCAGTGCAGGGGTCATGCTGGGGCTGGTGTTTCAGTGTTTTGGGCAGAGCAGTGGTGTTCGGGCAGTGTAGGGGGTCGTGCTGGGGGTGGTGTTTCAGGGTTTAGGGCAGTGCAGCGGTGTTCGGGCAGTGTAGGGGGTCGTGCTGGGGGTGGTGTTTCAGGGTTTAGGGCAGTGGTGTTCGGGCAGTGTAGGGGGTCTTGCTGGGGGTGATGTTTCAGGGTTTAGGGCAGTGCAGTGGTGTTCGGGCAGTGTAGGGGGTATTGCAGGGGGCAGTGTTTCAGGGTTTAGGGCAGAGCAATGGTGTTCAGGCAGTGTAGGGGGTTGTGCTGGAAGTGGTGTTTCAGGGTTTAGGGCAGTGCAGTGGTGTTCAGGAAGTGTAGGGGGTCTTGCTGGGGGTGGTGTTTCAAGGTTTAGGGCAGTGGTGTTCGGGCAGTGTAGGGGGTCGTGCTGGGGGTGGTGTTTCAGGGTTTAGGGCAGTGCAGTGGTGTTCGGGCACTGTAGGGGGTCGTGCTGGGGTTGTGTTTCAGGGTTTAGGGCAGTGCAGTAGTTTTCGGGCAGTGTAGGGGGTCGTGCAGGGGGGTGGTGAGTCAGGGTTTAGGGCAGTGCAGTGGTGTTCGGGCAGTGTAGGGGGTCATGCTGGGGGTAGTGTTTTAGGGTTTAGGGCAGTGCAGTGGTGTTCGGGCAGTGTAGGGGGTCGTGCAGGGGGTGGTGTTTCAGGGTTTAGGGCAGTGCAGTGGTGTTCGGGCAGTGTAGGGGTCGTGCTGGGGGTGGTGTTTCAGGGTTTAGGGCAGTGCAGTGGTGTTCGGGCAGTGTAGGGGGTCGTGCAGGGGGTGGTGAGTCAGGGTTTAGGGCAGTGCAGTGGTGTTCGGGCAGTGTAGGGGGTCATGCTGGGGGTAGTGTTTTAGGGTTTAGGGCAGTGCAGTGGTGTTCGGGCAGTGTAGGGGGTCGTGCAGGGGGTGGTGTTTCAGGGTTTAGGGCAGTGCAGTGGTGTTCGGGCAGTGTAGGGGTCGTGCTGGGGGTGGTGTTTCAGGGTTTAGGGCAGTGCAGTGGTGTTCGGGCAGTGTAGGGTGTCGTACTGGGGGTGGTGTTTCAGGGTTTAGGGCAGTGCAGTGGTGTTCGGGCAGTGTAGGGGGTCGTGCTGGGGCTGGTGTTTCAGGGTTTAGGGCAGTGCAGTGGTGCTCGGGCAGTGTAGAGGGTCGTACTGGGGGTGGTGTTTCTGGGTTTAGGGTAGTGCAGTGGTGTTCGGGCAGTGTAGGGGTCGTGCTGGGGGTGGTGTTTTAGGGTTTAGGGCAGTGCAGTGGTGTTCGGGCAGTGTAGGGGGTCGTGCAGGGGGTGGTGTTTCAGGGTTTAGGGCAGTGCAGTGGTGTTCGGGCAGTGTAGGGGTCATGCTGGGGGTGGTGTTTCAGGGTTTAGGGCAGTGCAGTGGTGTTCGGGCAGTGTAGGGGGTCATGCAGGGGGTGGTGAGTCAGGGTTTAGGGCAGTGCAGTGGTGTTCGGGCAGTGTAGGGGGTCGTGCAGGGGGTGGTGTTTCAGGGTTTAGGGCAGTGCAGTGGTGTTCGGGCAGTGTAGGGGTTGTGCTGGGGGTGGTGTTTCAGGGTTTATGGCAGTGCAGTGGTGTTCGGGCAGTGTAGGGTGTCGTACTGGGGGTGGTGTTTCAGGGTTTAGGGCAGTGCAGTGGTGTTCTGGCAGTGTAGGTGGTCTTGCTGGGGGTGGTGTTTCAGGGTTTAGTGCAGTGGTGTTCGGGCAGTGTAGGGGGTCTTGCTGGGGGTGGTGTTTCAGGGTTTAGGGCAGTGCAATGGTGTTCGGGCATTGTAGGGGGTCTTGCTGGGGCTGGTGTTTCAGCGTTTAGGGCAGTGCAGTGGTGTTTGGGTAGTGTAGGGGGTCGTGCAGGGGGTGGTGTTTCAGGGTTTAGGGCATGCAGTGGTGTTCGGGCAGTGTAGGGGTCGTGCTGGGGGTGGTGTTTCAGGGTTTAGGGCAGTGCAGTGGTGTTCGGGCAGTGTAGGGTGTCGTACTGGGGGTGGTGTTTCAGGGTTTAGGGCAGTGCAGTGGTGTTCGGGCAGTGTAGGTGGTCTTGCTGGGGGTGGTGTTTCAGGGTTTAGTGCAGTGGTGTTCGGGCAGTGTAGGGGGTCTTGCTGGGGGTGGTGTTTCAGGGTTTAGGGCAGTGCAATGGTGTTCGGGCAGTGTAGGGGGTCTTGCTGGGGCTGGTGTTTCAGCGTTTAGGGCAGTGCAGTGGTGTTTGGGTAGTGTAGGGGGTACTGCTGTGGGTATTGGTTTAGGGTTTAGGGTAGTGCAGTGGTGTTTGGGTAGTGTAGGGGTTCGTGCTGGGGTAGTTTTTTAGGGTTTAGGGTAGTGCAGTGGTGTTTGTGTAGTGTAGGGGGTAGTGTTTTAGGGTTTAGGGTAGTGCAGTGGTGTTTGTGTAGTGTAGGGGGTCGTGCTGGGGGTAGTGTTTTAGGGTTTAGGGTAGTGCAGTGGTGTTTGGTGTAGTGTAGGAGGTCGGGTGTTTTAGGGTTTAGGGTAGTGCAGTGGTGTTCGGGCAGTGTAGGGGGTCGTGCTGGGGGTGGTGTTTCAGGGTTTAGGGCAGTGCAGTGGTGTTCGGGCAGTGTAGGGGGTCTTGCTGGGGGTGGTGTTACAGGGTTTAGGGCAGTGGTGTTCGGGTAGTGTAGGGGGTCATGCGGGGGTAGTGTTTCAGGGTTTAGGGCAGTGCAGTGGTGTTTGGGTAGTGTAGGGGGTCATGCTGGGGGAGTGTTTTAGGGTTTAGGGCAGTGCAGTGGTGTTCGGGTAGTGTAGGGGGTCGTGATTGGGGGGAGTGTTTTAGGGTTTAGGGCACTGCAGTGGTGTTCGGGTAGTGTAGGGGGTCATGCTGGGGGGGAGTGTTTGAGGGTTTAGGGCAGTGCAGTTGTGTTCGGGTAGTGGAAGGGTGTGAGAAGTTGGCCTGGCATATGCTGTCCACTAATTATAGTGGGCACCTTGCACCAGTCCAAATCGACTCTTATGGTAGATAGGTTAAAGACAACCTTATTGAAAGCTATCCTAGTGGTAGCTATGGAGAGCAGCCTTCAGGCTAAGTCTTGAAGGAATGTAAAGCAGCTTTTTTTACCAGTCTATAATCTCTTGAGTGACCAAATGAATGAGCACCACACCAGGTATATATTCAAAATATATGTATTTATTGCTAAACACACCCCTCTAGTCTCTTTATGAGGCTAGAGTTCGAAGTACATAAGTAATAAGTTATTTAAATCACAGAAATAGCACAAATACACGTTTGGGCCCTAGGGCGTACCAAACCATATACCAATAAAGTGGTATGCGAACCACGACTGAACTAGACACTAGGCCTAGAGCCTCTAGAAGTGCTTGGACCACAAGGAACCACCCAAGGTAGTGACACAGGGGACCCACGGGAGACGCGTGCAGTGTAAATACACAACCGCGATACGCCGTTAACTTCTATGGAGAAAGTCGGGATCGGGAAAATAGAGGAAAGGGACACTTAAAGAGGACTAGGACAAAACCCTTTGAGATCTAGGACTTTGAAGAGTCTCTACCCACGGGAGCACCGGAGTACTCGTGTTACCTCACCCAGGGAAGCCGGGTGCATAGGTGCCTTTCGGGGTCGGGTTTCGTCGTCGTTTCGAATGGCGATCTGCTGCAAAGTGCTGCTGGCGGCCAAGAGAAAAGTGTCCGGGTGGATCCAAGAGTGGATCGGAGTTCTGGTGAACCTGAAAGCAGAGGGGACAGAGTCTGGGTCACTAGCCAGTGACCAGGAAGGCGATGGACAGATGCCCACCGATGTCGAGTGCTTCAGGTGCGTTGACGGTCGTCTCGTTTCTGCAGCCACGAGGTCCAGGAGGCGTTGTCGGCGACCAGGAGCAGGATTCGGGCTGGTACACGATGTCTGTCGAGTGCTGCGGTGTCGGCGACCGGATTGGACCCAACAAGCCTTGGCAACGGCAAGTCTCGATGTAGCTGAAGATCGTCGATGGTGCAGACCAGCAAGGTCTGGGGAACTCACCCAGCGAGGGTAAGTCAGGGCAGGCCTGGAGCAACCAGGGGAGCCCTTTGGTTTCTTTAGAAAGTCTTCTGGGGACCCACGAGCCGGCTGGCAAGGGATCACGAAGACACCTCGGGCGGAATCACTCAACAGGGGCCCACGGTCACTCGGGATGGTGTAGGCCTCTGATCTTCGGAGGGATTCCTGCTGGAGGTTGGGACCACACGGGGACCAAAGCACAGGTTCGTAGAACGTTGTGAAGGGGTTGCACTTGACAATAGTGCACGGTACCCAGGGGTCGCGGTTCCTCGTCACTCGTGGGGTCCACTTGCCTCAGCTTTGCTGGGGACTCACGATGGCCTTGGAGAAGTCAGGAAATCCACTTCTTGGGCTGCAGGGACTTCGGACTCCGGCGGGAGTGGCGTAGTTTGCGACCGTCGTTATCGTTTTTGGTGCCTGCCAAGCAGGGAGTCACTCCTTGACCCCAAGGGAGATTCTTCAGTCCTCTAATCGTGATGTAGAGCGTCGAAGGTCCAGGATTCAGTTTCAAAGTTTAGTCCAGGGATATCTAATCTTGCTGTGGCAAGGGTTCCCCATTTTAACCAGTAAAACAGGGAGGGACTAACTCTATGACCCCACCTATGGGAGGGTCAAGGGAGGGGTGGCTACACCCACTTCCCTTTGTCCAGTTTCGTGCCAGAGCAGGGGCAGGTAGCCCCTGAGCTGGTTTGAACTGGCATATGCACAGAGGAGCCTTTTGCTCCCCCAGTGCAGGACTTCAAAGCACTCTAAGAGTGCACCCACCCAGCCCCAATACACATTATCCTGTCTGGGGAGGTGGTCACACCTCCCTGCAACAGGAAACCTATTGTCCAGGCCTCCCCTGCCGGAGTTTCGTCCAGCAGCAGGAGGCCAGACTTGTGTCTGTGGCAGCAGCATCCATTTTGTGATGCCAGGGCTTCAGAAAGAAGTTACCGGGTAAGCCAGAGTTAACATGTCTTTCCCTCTAGAAGGGTGGAATGCTACCCCCGCCACCAGGATTGGCGGGGGGTAGTATTCCAAGATGTTTGACACCAAACACGACATGTTTAGGTGCAGCCATTCCAAAGTTAGCATTTTACCGCGAGGATATAATGCGCTTAAGAGTATATGGTCAGGCTGCACTACAAACAGCATCAGAGATGGTCTCCGAACGCTGCAGAGGGGCCCTGCTCATGCAGGGGCACCCTCTCACATAGGAACCATGCACTCTGCCTTTAGGATTGATAAGGCCTGCCTTAGGAGTGACTTATAGGTTTATATGTGTGTATGTATTTAGTGATATAGGTAACCTATATCACAGTAAGGGGTGCATGCACCACCTTACCCAGGCTGCAGTAGCAGACCTGTGGTGTCAGTTTGGATGGCCTTCCAGGGGTGGCATAATACATGCTGCAGCCCCTGGCAGGCCTCTGAGGTACCTATGCCCTTGGTACATAGTATACCATATACTAGGGACTTATAAGGGCACTCCAGATTCCAATCAGAGATGTGCCTAAGGCACATGGAAACCTTTTACAGAGAAAGCAGATAGACTGGGGCCCTGAATAGCAGGATCCCAGTCCAACTAAGTCATAAACCAGCAAAACACCATAACAAAAGTGGGGGCAACCATATAGTCAGATTCCACCTTCCTACATAACCCCCCAAATGAAAGGAGATAAGGCTAACCTTGGCCAGTTGAGCCTATATTGACTAAGTGGCCATATAAGGAAGCACCTGCACTAGCATGGTTGCCCCCTATGTTATGGTCCACTAAGCAATCCCTCACCCTAAGGGTATGAGAGGGTCTCCACCATGGGGAATCACTACCTCTGGTGTGCTTAGGTAAAGTACAAGGCTGGTGAGGTGTCTGAGTAGGGAAGTGAGGCCCTAGGAATGTTGGCCTCAGCTTCCTCAGATCACTGGTCACCATGTATGCCTGTCTTTCCATGACTGAGTTGCACTTTGCTCTAAGGGTCAACCTTTGGCTGCCTACAGCTGGGGGTTGGGTCCCTTTGGATGGAACACTGGAGGGACATGGCAGGTTTGGAACCTTCTGGTCCCAGGTTTGCCCTTGCCTACCAGAGTCCTTCTGGGGGAGGTCCCTACATAAAGGTATGGGGGATCCCTCAGTGTGTAGAGGAATTTTCACCTGGCTAGGGCTACTAGACTGGGTGCCCCTAATCTGCTGATGGGGGCTTCCTCTGGACAGGGGGCCCGGGGGGTCCACTGACCTCCCTGACCTCTGCAGCCCTGGGCTGACTGAGGCAGGGTAGAGAGGGGCAGGTTACCTGCTCCAGACTGGGTACCACCTTGGAAGGGTCCTCTGCCATCAGGGGTGTGGCCAGGCCAGGCCTGACTACCTCTGTGGCAGTTCCTTCACTAGGGGTAGGGTCAGTTCCCTGAGGAGGCTGACCCTTACCTACTGTCTGGGGGAAGAAGACTTTTCTTCAACCCTTGTGCTCTCTTTTGGGGGAGAGTGGGCCATTCTTTCAGGCTCCATCTCTCCAAATTCTTGGGCTGGGGCTGTGGCCATCACAGCCCCACTAACCTTGCAGGGACGCCCAACATCCTAAGATGGGTTTGGTGTTCAACTTCAGCCCAGGCTGAAATTTCCAAATCATTGCCCATCAGGCAATCTACAGGTAGGGTTGGGGACACTGCCACTCTTTTTGGGCCTCTGACCCCCTCCCAGCTGAGATTGACTATGGCCATGGGGTGATCTGTTCTGACACCATCAATGTTGGTCACCTGGTATTTAAACTCAGGTAAAAGCTGGTGAGGGGGGACTAGTTTCCCTGCCACCATGGTGACACTAGCCCCTGTGTCCCTAAATGCCACAGCTTTCTGACCATTAATCATTGGCTCCAGTCTGTACCTGCCCAATGCTATGGGACCCATGGTAAAGGTGGCAAATCCTATACCACCATCAGAGTCAGAGGAGTCTGTTGAGGGGTCCCTGTCTAAACTAGGGCCCACCTCTGTTCCTCTTGCAAAAGCACCTAACTTTTTGGGTGCACTACTCCCAACTGGAGGATTACTACTGGTAGTACCAGGAGGGGTGGTAGTAGTTGTGGGAGGAACATTTTCTTTATTGCCAATCCTGGGGCAACTGGGATCAGTTTTCCAGTGCCCATGCTTTTTACAGACATGGCAATATGGTTTCTTTTCAGGAGAGGAAGGAGTTTGGGACCCACCCCCAGAAGAGGAATTTTGGGGCCCTGTAGGGGACTTATCCTTAGATTTATCCCCACCTTTCTCTTGGGACTTAGTAGAATCTTTCTTCTGGTCACCACCCTGATTTCTAGTTTTTACTCTGGTTCTGACCCATTTGTCTGCCTTCTTTCCCAATTCTTGGGGAGAGGTCAGATCAGAGTCCACCAGATACTGGTGCAAAAGCTGGTTTTGACAATTATTAAGGATCTGCTCCCTCATAATCAAATTGTACAATCCTAAAAAGTCATGCACTTTGTTGCCATGTATCCAACCTTCCAGAGCCTTTGTAGCACAATCTACAAAATCAACCCAGTCTTGAGTCTGAGCTTTTTGGGTGTCTCTGAACTTCAACCTATACTGTTCAGTGGTTAGGCCAAACCCATCTATCAGAGCACTCTTCAAGACTGTGTAATTGTCAGCATCCTCTTCTCTTACAGTGAGGAGCTTGTCTCTACCTTTGTCTGCAAAGGAGAGCCACAAGATTGCTGCCCACTGCCTCTGGGGGACCTTCTGAACTTTACAGGCCCTCTCCAGTGCAGTTATCCATTTGTGGATGTCATCCCCACTCTGGTAGGGAGGGACAATCTTGTTTAGGTTTCTATGGTCATAAGACCTTTCCCTATCTCTAGGGATATTGCTGCCACCATGGGACTCTAGTCCCAACTTTCTTCTCTCTCTAAGGAGATCTAGGGATTCCCTATCTAAAGCCAATTGCTTTTTTCTGATTTCCAGCTGAGTTTCCTCATACTGGACCAGCCTCTTTCTTCTCTCATGAGAGGATTCCCTCCTATGAGATGAAACAGAGCTCCCTATGGAGGTGCCAGAGTGGTTAGACTCCTGAGAAGGAGACCTAGACTTTCTGAGCACACTCATAATCCTTCCTGGGGGGACAAAGGTGTGGTTCTCTAGATCCTCATCTTCATCTTCCCCAGAAGGGATTGGGTTTTCCAGGTCAGGGTCATTGTCACCCTCCTGGTCAGTTTCAGAGGGGGCTGGGGGTAGTGGTACCCCTGGCCCCTTCCTCATCTGCTGGCCCACCCTCTGCTCCTACCCCTTCAGTCTCTGAGGACTTACTAAGATCATAAGCCACCAACAACTCCTTGAGGTGTTGGGTGGTGGGACTTTGGCCTGTCCTTAATTTCCTCACGTTACATAAAGCTCTCAATTCCAAGAATTGGAGTGTATCATACTTGGAGGGTGGAAGCTCAATGGCTTCCTGCAAGGAATCTTTGGATCCTGCTTTTAAAGACATTACTAGTGTGGTGTGGTGTATGCACTACCTACTCTAGTGTGGCCTACTAAACTCTCTTGAGTTGTAGAAAGGGTTGTGCTATCCCTTAACACACAACTCTAAGTTCAGTAGAACTTACTGTTATTCTAAGCTTAAATTATATGTACCTTAGGTACCTTTAGTGGTTTTCAGTTGATCAATTCAATTGAGATTATCTGGTAAAACAATAGCAAGCTGGAATCCCACACGCTGCACACCAATGTGAGAAGTTGGCCTGGCATATGCTGTCCACTAATTATAGTGGGCACCTTGCACCAGTCCAAATCGACTCTTATGGTAGATAGGTTAAAGACAACCTTATTGAAAGCTATCCTAGTGGTAGCTATGGAGAGCAGCCTTCAGGCTAAGTCTTGAAGGAATGTAAAGCAGCTTGTTTTACCAGTCTATAATCTCTTGAGTGACCAAATGAATGAGCACCACACCAGGTATATATTCAAAATATATGTATTTATTGCTAAACACACCCCTCTAGTCTCTTTATGAGGCTAGAGTTCGAAATACATAAGTAATAAGTTATTTAAATCACAGTAATAGCACAAATACACGTTTGGGCCCTAGGGGCGTACCAAACCATATACCAATAAAGTGGTATGCGAACCACGACTGAACTAGACACTAGGCCTAGAGGCTCTAGAAGTGCTTGGACCACAAGGAACCACCCAAGGTAGTGACACAGGGGACCCACGGGAGACGCGTGCAGTGTAAATACACAACCGCGATACGCCGTTAACTTCTATGGAGAAAGTCGGGATCGGGAAAATAGAGGAAAGGGACACTTAAAAGAGGACTAGGACAAAACCCTTTGAGATCTAGGACTTTGAAGAGTCTCTACCCACGGGAGCACCGGAGTACTCGTGTTACCTCACCCAGGAAGCCGGGTGCATAGGTGCCTTTCGGGGTCGGGTTTCGTCGTCGTTTCGAATGGCGATCTGCTGCAAAGTGCTGCTGGCGGCCAAGAGAAAAGTGTCCGGGTGGATCCAAGAGTGGATCGGAGTTCTGGTGAACCTGAAAGCAGAGAGGACAGAGTCTGGGTCACTAGCCAGTGACCAGGAAGGCGATGGACAGATGCCCACCGATGTCGAGTGCTTCAGGTGCGTTGACGGTCGTCTCGTTTCTGCAGCCACGAAGTCCAGGAGGCGTTTTCGGCGACCAGGAGCAGGATTCGGGCTGGAACACGATGTCTGTCGAGTGCTGCGGTGTCGGCGACCGGATTGGACCCAACAAGCCTTGGCAACGGCAAGTCTCGATGTAGCTTAAGATCGTCGATGGTGCAGACCAGCAAGGTCTGGAGAACTCACCCAGCGAGGGTAAGTCAGGGCAGGCCTGGAGCAACCAGGGGAGCCCTTTGGTTTCTTTAGAAAGTCTTCTGGGGACCCACGAGCCGGCTGGCAAGGGATCGCGAAGACACCTCGGGCGGAATCACTCAACAGGGGCCCACGGTCACTCGGGACGGTGTAGGCCTCTAATCTTCGGAGGGATTCCTGCTGGAGGTTGGGATCACACGGGGTCCAAAGCACAGGTTCGTAGAACGTTGTGAAGGGGTTGCACTCGACAATAGTGCACGGTACCCAGGGGTCGCGGTTCCTCGTCACTCGTGGGGTCCACTTGCCTCAGCTTTGCTGGGGACTCACGATGGCCTTGGAGAAGTCAGGAAATCCACTTCTTGGGCTGCAGGGACTTCGGACTCCGGCGGGAGCGGCGTAGTTTGCGACCGTCGTTATCGTTTTGGTGCCTGCCAAGCAGGGAGTCACTCCTTGACCCCAAGGGAGATTCTTCAGTCCTCTAATCGTGATGTAGAGCGTCGAAGGTCCAGGATTCAGTTTCAAAGTTTAGTCCAGGGATATCTAATCTTGCTGTGGCAAGGGTTCCCCATTTTAACCAGTAAAACAGGGAGGGACTAACTCTATGACCCCACCTATGGGAGGGTCAAGGGAGGGGGTGGCTACACCCACTTCCCTTTGTCCAGTTTTGCGCCAGAGCAGGGGCAGGTAGCCCCTGAGCTGGTTTGAACTGGCATATGCACAGAGGAGCCTTTTGCTCCCCCAGTGCAGGACTTCAAAGCACTCTAAGAGTGCACCCACCCAGCCCCAATACACATTATCCTGTCTGGGGAGGTGGTCACACCTCCATGCAACAGGAAACCTATTGTCCAGGCCTCCCCTGCCGGAGTTTCGTCCAGCAGCAGGAGGCCAGACTTGTGTCTGTGGCAGCAGCATCCATTTTGTGATGCCAGGGCTTCAGAAAGAAGTTACCGGGTAAGCCAGAGTTAACATGTCTTTCCCTCTAGAAGGGTGGAATGCTACCCCCGCCGCCAGGATTGGCGGGGGGTAGTATTCCAAGATGTTTGACACCAAACACGACATGTTTAGGTGCAGCCATTCCAAAGTTAGCATTTTACCGCGAGGATATAATGCACTTAAGAGTATTTGGTCAGGCTGCACTACAAACAGCATCAGAGATGGTCTCCGAACGCTGCAGAGGGGCCCTGCTCATGCAGGGGCACCCTCTCACATAGGAACCATGCACTCTGCCTTTAGGATTGATAAGGCCTGCCTTAGGAGTGACTTATAGGTTTATATGTGTGTATGTATTTAGTGATATAGGTAACCTATATCACAGTAAGGGGTGCATGCACCACCTTACCCAGGCTGCAGTAGCAGACCTGTGGTGTCAGTTTGGATGGCCTTCCAGGGGTGGCATAATACATGCTGCAGCCCCTGGCAGGCCTCTGAGGTACCTATGCCCTTGGTACATAGTATACCATATACTAGGGACTTATAAGGGCACTCCAGATTCCAATCAGAGATGTGCCTAAGGCACATGGAAACCTTTTACAGAGAAAGCAGATAGACTGGGGCCCTGAATAGCAGGATCCCAGTCCAACTAAGTCATAAACCAGCAAAACACCATAAAAAAAAGTGGGGGCAACCATATAGTCAGATTCCACCTTCCTACAAAGGGGTCATGCTGGGGGGAGTATTTTAGGTTTTAGGGTAGTGCAGTGGTGTTCGGGTAGTGTAGGGGGTCGTCCTGGGAGTTGTGTTTCAGGGTTTAGGGCAGTGCAGTGGTGTTCGGGCAGTGTAGGGGGTCGTGCTGGGGCTGGTGTTTCAGGGTTTAGGGCAGTGCAGTGGTGTTCGGGCAGTGTAGGGGGTCTTGCTGGGGGTCGTGTTTCAGGGTTTAGGGCAGTGCAGTGGTGTTCGGGCAATGTAGGGGGTCTTGCTGGGGGTGATGTTTCAGGGTTTAGGGCAGTGCAGTGGTGTTCGGGCAATGTAGGGGGTCTTGCTGGGGGTGGTGTTTCAGGGTTTGGGGCAGTGCAGTAGTGTTCGGGCAGTGTAGGGGGTCGTGCAGGGGTGGTGTTTCAGGGTTTAGAGCAGTGCAGTGGTGTTCGGGCAATATAGGGGTCATGCTGGGGGTGGTGTTTCAGGGTTTAGGGCAGTACAGTGGTGTTCGGGCAGTGTAGGGGTCATGCACGGGGTGGTGTTTCAGGGTTTAGGGCAGTGCAGTGGTGTTCGGGCAGTGTAGGAGGTCGTGCTGGGGCTGGTGTTTCAGGGTTTAGGGCAGTGCAGTGGTGTTCGGGCAGTGTAGGGGGTCTTGCTGGGGGTGGTGTTTCAGGGTTTAGGGCAGTGGTGTTTGGGCAGTGTAGGGGGTCTTGCTGGGGGTGATGTTTCAGGGTTTAGGGCAGTGCAGTGGTGTTCGGGCAGTGTAGGGGGTCTTGCTGGGGGTAGTTTTTCAGGGTTTAGGTCAGTGCAGTGCTGTTCGTGCAGTGTAGGGGGTCGTGCTGGGGATGGTGTTTCATGGTTTAGGGCAGTGCAGTAGTGTTCAGGCAGTGTAGGGGTTCGTGCTGTGGCTGGTGTTTCAGGGTTTAGGGCAGTGCAGTGGTGCTCGGGCAGTGTAGGGGGTCGTGCTGGGGGTGGTGTTTCTGGGTTTAGGGTAGTGCAGTGGTGTTTGGGCAGTGTAGGGGGTCGTGCTGGGGCTGGTGTTTCAGGGTTTAGGGCAGTGCAGTGGTGTTCGGGCAGTGCAGGGGGTCATGCTGGGGCTGGTGTTTCAGTGTTTTGGGCAGAGCAGTGGTGTTCGGGCAGTGTAGGGGGTCGTGCTGGGGGTGGTGTTTCAGGGTTTAGGGCAGTGCAGTGGTGTTCGGGCAGTGTAGGGGGTCTTGCTGGGGGTGATGTTTCAGGGTTTAGGGCAGTGCAGTGGTGTTCGGGCAGTGTCGGGGTCTTGCAGGGGGCAGTGTTTCAGGGTTTAGGGCAGAGCAATGGTGCTCAGGCAGTGTAGGGGGTTGTGCTGGAGGTGGTGTTTCAGGGTTTAGGGCAGTGCAGTGGTGTTCGGGAAGTGTAGGGGGTCTTGCTGGGGGTGGTGTTTCAAGGTTTAGAGCAGTGGTGTTCAGGCAGTGTAGGGGGTCATGCTGGGGGTGGTGTTTCAGGGTTTAGGGCAGTGCAGTGGTGTTCGGGCAGTGTAGTGGGTCGTGCTGGGGTTGGTGTTTCAGGGTTTAGGGCAGTGCAGTGGTGGTCGGGCAGTGTAGGGGGTTGTGCAGGGGGGTGGTGAGTCAGGGTTTAGGGCAGTGCAGTGGTGTTCGGGCAGTGTAGGGGGTCATGCTGGGGGTAGTGTTTTATGGTTTAGGGCAGTGCAGTGGTGTTCGGGCAGTGTAGGGGGTCGTACAGGGGGGTGGTGTTTCAGGGTTTAGGGCAGTGCAGTGGCGTTCGGGCAGTGTAGGGGTCGTGCTGGGGTGGTGTTTCAGGGTTTAGGGCAGTGCAGTGGTGTTCGGGCAGTGTAGGGTGTCGTGCTGGGGGTGGTGTTTCAGGGTTTAGGGCAGTGCAGTGGTGTTCTAGCAGTGTAGGTGGTCTTGCTGGGGGTGGTGTTTCAGGGTTTAGTGCAGTGGTGTTCGGGCAGTGTAGGGGGTCTTGCTGGGGGTGGTGTTTCAGGGTTTAGGGCAGTGCAATGGTGTTCGCGTAGTGTAGGGGGTCTTGCTGGGGCTGGTGTTTCAGCATTTAGGGCAGTGCAGTGGTGTTCGGGCAGTGTAGGGGGTCCTGCTGGGGGTGGTGTTTCAGGGTTTAGGGCAGTGCAGTGGTGTTCGGGCAGTGTAGGGGGTCTTGCTGGGGCTGGTGTTTCAGGGTTTAGGGCAGTGCAGTGGTGTTCAGGCAGTGTAGGGGGTCTTGCTGGGGCTGGTGTTTCAGGGTTTAGGGTAGTGCAGTGGTGTTCGGGCAGTGTAGCGGGTCGTGCTGGGGCTGGTGTTTGAGGGTTTAGGGCAGTGCAGTGGTGTTTGGGCAGTGTAGGGGGTCGTTTTGTGGCTGGTGTTTGAGGGTTTAGGGCAGTGCAGTGGTGTTCGGGCAGTGTAGGGTGTTGTGCTTGGGGTGGTGTGTCAGGGTTTAGGGCAGTGCAGTAGTGTTCCGGCAGTGTAGGGGGTCGTGCACGGGGTGGTGTTTCAGGGTTTAGGGCAGTGCAGTGGTGTTCGGGCAGTGTAGGGGAACGTTCTGGGGCTGGTATTTCACGGTTTAGGGCAGTGCAGTGGTGTTCGGGCAGTGTATGGGGTCATGCTGGGGCTGGTGTTTCAGGGTTTAGGGCAGTGCAGTGGTGTTCGTGCAGTGTAGGTGGTCGTGCTGGGGCTGGTGTTTCAGGGTTTAGGGCAGTGCAGTGGTGCTCGGGCAGTGTAGGGGGTCGTGCTGGGGGTGGTGTTTCTGGGTTTAGGGTAGTGCAGTGGTGTTCGGGCAGTGTAGGGGGTCGTGCTGGGGCTGGTGTTTCAGGGTTTAGGGCAGTGCAGTGGTGTTCGGGCAGTGTAGGGGTCGTGCTGGGGCTGGTGTTTCAGGGATTTGGGCAGAGCAGTGGTGTTCGGGCAGTGTAGGGGGTCGTGCTGGGGGTGGTGTTTCAGGGTTCAGGGCAGTGCAGTGTCGTTCGGGCAGTGTAGGAGGTCGAGCTGGGGTTGGTGTTTCAGGGTTTAGTGCAGTGGTGTTCGGGCAGTGTAGGGGGTCTTGCTGGGGGTGATGTTTCAGGGTTTAGGGCAGTGGAGTGGTGTTCGGGCAGTGTAGGGGGTCTTGCTGGGGGTAGTGTTTCAGGGTTTAGGGCAGTGCAGTGGTGTTTGGGCAGTGTAGGGGTCGTGCTGGGGGTGGTGTTTCAGGGTTTAGGGCAGTGCAGTGGTGTTCGGGCAGTGTAGGGGGTCGTGAAGGGGGTGGTGTTTCAGGGTTTAGGGCAGTGCAGTGGTGTTCGGGCAGTGTAGGAGGTCGTGCTGGGGGTGGTGTTTCAGGGTTTAGGGCAGTGCGGTGGTGTTCGAACAGTGTAGGGGGTCGTGCAGGGGCTGGTGTTTCAAGGTTTAGGGCAGTGCAGTGGTGTTCGGGCAGTATAGGGGTCGTGCTGGGGCTGGTGTTTCAGGGTTTAGGGCAGTGCAGTGGTGTTTGGGCAGTGTAGGGGGTCATGCTGGGGCTGGTGTTTCAGGGATTTGGGCAGAGCAGTGGTGTTCGGGCAGTGTAGGGGGTCGTGCTGGGGGTGGTGTTTCAGGGTTTAGGGCAGTGCAGTGTCGTTCGGGCAGTGTAGGAGGTCGAGCTGGGGTTGGTGTTTCAGGGTTTAGTGCAGTGGTGTTCGGGCAGTGTAGGGGGTCTTGCTGGGGGTGATGTTTCAGGGTTTAGGGCAGTGGAGTGGTGTTCGGGCAGTGTAGGGGGTCTTGCTGGGTGTAGTGTTTCAGGGTTTAGGGCAGTGCAGTGGTGTTTGGGCAGTGTAGGGGGCCGTGCTGGTGGTGGTGTTTCAGGGTTTAGGGCAGTGCAGTATTGTTCGGGCAGTGTAGGGGGTCGTGAAGGGGGTGGTGTTTCAGGGTTTAGGGCAGTGCAGTGGTGTTCGGGCAGTGTGGGGGGTCGTGCTGGGGGTGGTGTTTCAGGGTTTAGGGCAGTGCAGTGGTGTTCGGGTAATGTAGGGGGTCTTGCTGGGGGTGGTGTTTCAGGGTTTGGGGCAGTGCAGTAGTGTTCGGGCAGTGTAGGGGGTCGTGCAGGGGGTGGTGTTTCAGGGTTTAGAGCAGTGCAGTGGTGTTCGGGCAGTGTAGGGGGTCTTGCTGGGGGTGATGTTTCAGGGTTTAGGGCAGTGGTGTTTGGGCAGTGTAGGGGGTCTTGCTGGGGGTGATGTTTCAGGGTTTAGGGCAGTGCAGTGGTGTTCGGGCAGTGAAGGGGGTCTTGCTGGGGGTCGTTTTTCAGGGTTTAGGGCAGTGCAGTGCTGTTTGTGCAGTGTAGGGGGTCGTGCTGGGGATGGTGTTTCATGGTTTAGGGCAGTGCAGTAGTGTTCAGGCAGTGAAGGGGTTCGTGCTGGGTCTGGTGTTTCAGGGTTTAGGGCAGTGCAGTGGTGCTCGGGCAGTGTAGGGGGTCGTGCTGGGGGTGGTGTTTCTGGGTTTAGGGTAGTGCAGTGGTGTTTGGGCAGTGTAGGGGGTCGTGCTGGGGCTGGTGTTTCAGGGTTTAGGGCAGTGCAGTGGTGTTCGGGCAGTGCAGGGGGTCATGCTGGGGCTGGTGTTTCAGTGTTTTGGGCAGAGCAGTGGTGTTCGGGCAGTGTAGGGGGTCGTGCTGGGGGTGGTGTTTCAGGGTTTAGGGCAGTGCAGTGGTGTTCGGGAAGTGTAGGGGGTCTTGCTGGGGGTGGTGTTTCAAGGTTTAGAGCAGTGGTGTTCAGGCAGTGTAGGGGGTCATGCTGGGGGTGGTGTTTCAGGGTTTAGGGCAGTGCAGTGGTGTTCGGGCAGTGTAGGGGGTTGTGCTGGGGGTGGTGTTTCAGGGTTTAGGGCAGTGCAGTGGTGGTCGGGCAGTGTAGGGGTTGTGCAGGGGGGTGGTGAGTCAGGGTTTAGGGCAGTGCAGTGGTGTTCGGGCAGTGTAGGGGGTCATGCTGGGGGTAGTGTTTTATGGTTTAGGGCAGTGCAGTGGTGTTCGGGCAGTGTAGGGGGTCATACAGGGGGGTGGTGTTTCAGGGTTTAGGGCAGTGCAGTGGTATTCGGGCAGTGTAGGGGTCGTGCTGGGGGTGGTGTTTCAGGGTTTAGGGCAGTGCAGTGGTGTTCGGGCAGTGTAGGGTGTCGTGCTGGGGGTGGTGTTTCAGGGTTTAGGGCAGTGCAGTGGTGTTCGAGCAGTGTAGGTGGTCTTGCTGGGGGTGGTGTTTCAGGGTTTAGTGCAGTGGTTTCGGGCAGTGTAGGGGGTCTTGCTGGGGGTGGTGTTTCAGGGTTTAGGGCAGTGCAATGGTGTTCGCGCAGTGTAGGGGGTGTTGCTGGGGCTGGTGTTTCAGCGTTTAGGTCAGTGCAGTGGTGTTCGGGCAGTGTAGGGGGTCCTGCTGGGGGTGGTGTTTCAGGGTTTAGGGCAGTGCAGTGGTGTTCGGGCAGTGTAGGGGGTCTTGCTGGGGCTGGTGTTTCAGGGTTTAGGGCAGTGCAGTGGTGTTCAGGCAGTGTAGGGGGTCTTGCTGGGGCTGGTGTTTCAGGGTTTAGGGTAGTGCAGTGGTGTTCGGGCAGTGTAGGGGGTTGTGCTGGGGCTGGTGTTTGAGGTTTAGGGCAGTGCAGTGGTGTTCGGGCAGTGTAGGGGGTCATGCTGGGGCTGGTGTCTGAGGGTTTAGGGCAGTGCAGTGGTGTTCAGGCAGTGTAGGGTGTTGTGCTTGGGGTGGTGTTTCAGGGTTTAGGGCAGTGCAGTGGTGTTCGGGCAGTGTAGGGGGTCGTGCACGGGGTGGTGTTTCAGGGTTTAGGGCAGTGCAGTGGTGTTCGGGCAGTTTAGGGGGTCGTGCTGGGGCTGGTGTTTCACGGTTTAGGGCAGTGCAGTGGTGTTCAGGCAGTGTATGGGGTCATGCTGGGGCTGGTGTTTCAGGGTTTAGGGCAGTGCAGTGGTGTTCGTGCAGTGTAGGTGGTCGTGCTGGGGCTGGTGTTTCAGGGTTTAGGGCAGTGCAGTGGTGTTCGGGCAGTGTAGGGGGTCGTGCTGTGGCTGGTGTTTCAGGGTTTAGGGCAGTGCAGTGGTGCTCGGGCAGTGTAGGGGGTCGTGCTGGGGATGGTGTTTCTGGGTTTAGGGTAGTGCAGTGGTGTTCGGGCAGTGTAGGGGTCGTGCTGGGGCTGGTGTTTCAGGGTTTAGGGCAGTGCAGTGGTGTTCGGGCAGTGTAGGGGGTCGTGCTGGGGCTGGTGTTTCAGGGTTTAGGGCAGTGCAGTGGTGTTCGTGCAGTGTAGGTGGTTGTGCTGTGGCTGGTGTTTCAGGGTTTAGGGCAGTGCAGTGGTGCTCGGGCAGTGTAGGGGGTCGTGCTGGGGGTGGTGTTTCTGGGTTTAAGGTAGTGCAGTGGTGTTCGGGCAGTGTAGGGGGTCGTGCTGGGGCTGGTATTTCAGGGTTTAGGGCAGTGCAGTGGTGTTCGGGCAGTGTAGGGGTCGTGCTGGGGCTGGTGTTTCAGGGATTTGGGCAGAGCAGTGGTGTTCGGGCAGTGTAGGGGGTCGTGCTGGGGGTGGTGTTTCAGGGTTTAGGGCAGTGCAGTGTCGTTCGGGCAGTGTAGGAGGTCGAGCTGGGTTTGGTGTTTCAGGGTTTAGTGCAGTGGTGTTCGGGCAGTGTAGGGGGTCTTGCTGGGGGTGATGTTTCAGGGTTTAGGGCAGTGGAGTGGTGTTCGGGCAGTGTAGGGGGTCTTGCTGGGGGTAGTGTTTCAGGGTTTAGGGCAGTGCAGTGGTGTTTGGGCAGTGTAGGGGGTCGTGCTGGGGGTGGTGTTTCAGGGTTTAGGGCAGTGCAGTGGTGTTCGGGCAGTGTAGGGGGTCGTGAAGGGGTGGTGTTTCAGGGTTTAGGGCAGTGCAGTGGTGTTCGGGCAGTGTAGGAGGTCGTGCTGGGGGTGGTGTTTCAGGGTTTAGGGCAGTGCAGTGGTGTTCGAACAGTGTAGGGGGTCGTGCAGGGGCTGGTGTTTCAAGGTTTAGGGCAGTGCAGTGGTGTTCGGGCAGTATAGGGGTCGTGCTGGGGCTGGTGTTTCAGGGTTTAGGGCAGTGCAGTGGTGTTTGGGCAGTGTAGGGGGTCGTGCTGGGGCTGGTGTTTCAGGGATTTGGGCAGAGCAGTGGTGTTCGGGCAGTGTAGGGGGTCGTGCTGGGGGTGGTGTTTCAGAGTTTAGGGCAGTGCAGTGTCGTTCGGGCAGTGTAGGAGGTTGAGCTGGGGTTGGTGTTTCAGGGTTTAGTGCAGTGGTGTTCGGGCAGTGTAGGGGGTCTTGCTGGGGGTGATGTTTCAGGGTTTAGGGCAGTGGAGTGGTGTTCGGGCAGTGTAGGGGGTCTTGCTGGGTGTAGTGTTTCAGGGTTTAGGGCAGTGCAGTGGTGTTTGGGCAGTGTAGGGGGCCGTGCTGGCGGTGGTGTTTCAGGGTTTAGGGCAGTGCAGTATTGTTCGGGCAGTGTAGGGGGTCGTGAAGGGGGTGGTGTTTCAGGGTTTAGGGCAGTGCAGTGGTGTTCGGGCAGTGTAGGGGGTCGTGTTGGGGGTGGTGTTTCAGGGTTTAGGGCAGTGCAGTGGTGTTCGAACAGTGTAGGGGGTCGTGCAGGGGCTGGTGTTTCAAGGTTTAGGGCAGTGCACTGGTGTTCGGGCAGTATAGGGGGTCGTGCTGGGGGTAGTGTTTTAGGGTTTAGGGTAGTGCAGTGGTGCTTGTGTAGTGTAGGGGGTCGTGCTGGGGGTAGTGTTTTAGGGTTTAGGGTAGTGCAGTAGTGTTTGTGTAGTGTAGGGGGTCATGCTTTAGGGTAGTGCAGTGGTGTTTGGGTAGTGTAGGGGGTCGTGCTGGGGGTATTGTTTTAGGATTTAGGTTAGTGCAGTGGTGTTTGGGTAGTGTAGGGGATCGTGCTGGGGTAGTGTTTTAGGGTTTAGAGTAGTGCAGTGCTGTTTGTGTAGTGTAGGGGGTCGTGCTGGGGGTAGTGTTTTAGGGTTTAGGGTAGTACAGTGGTGCTTGTGTAGTGTAGGGGGTCGTGCTGGGGGTAGTGTTTTAGGGTTTAGGGTAGTGCAGTGGTGTTTGTGTAGTGTAGGGGGTCATGTTTTAAGATGCAACGCTCCAATACCTGACCAGTCTGCACTACATAAAACTGCAAAAAAACTAATAATAAAAAGTGTTTTGCACACTTTTGTCATTGGGCTATATGTGGGCTACATCTGGGTAATATTTGTGCTACATTTGGGCTCTTTTTCTCTGGTGGCCATCTTGGAAGACTTCTTTGTTATGAAGTTTCCTAATTTCCTCATTTACTGCAGTCTCCTCAGTAGGAAATGCTTTCAGTTTTTACTTTGATTCCATCAAGAAGGCATTCAGATGTGTCTCACATTTGCCATAAATTCAGAATGTTAGCACTCTAATTGCTCATTAGATCACTGTAGTAAAGCTACTGCTCACCAGGGAGTTAACTGGAAGTCTGCTCCTGGTATTGAAAGTGATTGTTTCAGTCTGCATGTCAGAATTTTCTAATGAAATAGAAGAGGATTTGAGATCTCACTTAAAACATGCCCTCATTTTTCTTTCTGCAGCACTAACCATAATTTCTATTTCAAAAGAACCCCCTCATTTTGTTCCTTTTTAAATTAAATGTTTTAAGTATTAACGGTTTATTCCAATCAAGATGGCTTCAGGTGTGCCATACTTTTGTCATAAGTAAGGCTGTTAGCGCTCTAGTTGTTCTTTAGAACACTCTGGGAAGCTGCAGTAGAACACAAAGGCATCAAGTGGCAGGCTGCTCCTGTTGAAATATAACAGGAAGATATTTGAGATCACACTTGAAACATGTCCTAATTTTTCTTTGTACAGCACTACCCATAATTTCTATGACAAAATGAACCCCATCATTTTGTTCCTTTTTAAATTAAATGTTTTAAGTGTTACCAGTTTATTCCAATCAAGATGGCTTCTGGTGTGCCATACTTTTGTCATAAGTAAGGCTGTTAGCACTCTAGTTGTTCTTTAGAACACTCTGGGAAGCTGCAGTAGAACACAAAGGAATCAACTGACAGTCTCTGCCCTTGTTGGATGTACATGTTTTACTGAGAATGTCAGACTTCCTTCTCACATGACTGAGAAAGATAATGTGAATTTACAGAAAATATGCTCTCATTTTAGCTTCTGGAGCACCTTCCAAAACTCTATGGGACAAGCATGTGAAAATAGTTTTCTCTCAAACATGATTCATGATATCCCAGCAGAAGGTTTTTCACAGGGTAAAATCACCTTAGAACACACCACAATTCCTGAAATTAGTATGGTACCATCAACAAATGAATTCTAATGAAACTAAAGTCTGTTATCACCCTTTATAGTTCTCCTTTTGGTAACCCTCAAAATCTTTGATTCACTACAATGCATTTCAATGGGGTACTATCATTTATATTGGTCCCAAGATGGCTGCCAGCAATTCCAGGATGAAGTGCTGACAGCCAATCAGATCTCACGATGACATGTGTGGTCAGGCTCCGCCCAGATATATATGTGATTTTACTTTTGATTTTCTCAGCAACTACTGAACGGATTTACACCATTTAACAACAAGCATTGGCAATGCCAATCGGTCTCGCCATATTGATGAGGTCAGATTTTTATTTTGTACTATAAATAAATATTTTCATATTTTTTTTCATATGTAAAAGTTGTGTGTAACAGAATCCATTTGAAGACTTACTTTATTTTTAAAACATTTTATTATCATGGCAAACATTTGAAAGCATCAAAACAGTAAGTAAAACAGTAAATCTAACTAATTATTGTTACCTTATAAAAATAAAATTGCACTTTGTCATTTTAGACTTATATACAATATGAAAAATACTTTTTTTTATGATGAAGGAATAGCATACATGTTTGTAAACTTGTAAGTAAATGAAAGAGGTATTCAGTTTGTATTGCTTGCTTTTTGTGAAAGTGCTGCTGGGCGGTGCTGCCTTGCGGGAGAGGGTTAGGTTGTGGGTTAGTAAACTTTGGCATTAAGCAGAATGTAGTTCACTGAATAAATAAATAATTTATATAAATTGTTGTGTCTTTGTTTTCAGTTTAAATACCAACCAAAGAAATAAAAAAGCACCCATGCTAAACATTTGGCAACCAATGAAACAAAAGCTTTTGGTTTAGATAACGTTTTCATTGGCTTTATTTTAAGTAATTTGTATCTTTCGAACTGCCATTGGTTCAAGAGAGTTTTGTGACGTAAGACATTCGAAATGCAAGCCCTCTAATTAACAGCAACAATACAGCTTTTTAAACATATGCATGCTATTTGTAAACACCTGTGAAGTATTTACTTGTGTCTCCAACAAGACGGACCTCAAGCCACGCAGCTACTTTGAATTTATTTGGTTTCTTTATGCCCGTGAAGCACACGATTTCAAGAAGAGCTGCGAAGTACTTGGGTGCGGCTTTAACACCAAGCCAAGATGCCATAGCTTTCCTAGACCCGTCACACAGTACGTGGGGAAGATAAAACCTGGAACTACATTAATGTCCCTAAGCAGCAGAGAGTCAGAGCTACACGGGGCAAAACGGGGGCGGGCTCATAAACATAATGAGGAAATATAGAATGTGTGCATATAGTGTGCGCTATAATACTAAGTGCAGCAGAGAAGTGCCCCACGCTGAGGATAGCATTCGCGGCTATTGTTCTAACAAGGCTTGTGTACATTAACATTAACATTTGGACAAAATGCATTGAATTGCTTTAGGGCTGATATTTAAAGGCCAGTGCAGTTGTCAAGTGTGGCGCTCGTATTGGCCTTCCTCAAAAGCAAACAATGCAGGCACTGCGTGGTATCAGAGGAAGAGAGCAGCTTGGCCAGGGTTACGAAAGGAGTAAATGAAGTATTTTTTACAGCTCCGTGTTGGGAAGGGGAGACATATCTTGTCATGCTAGTAAAAATTTGGAGCCCGCTTAATTACATTTTTATTACAGTTAGTTTAATTTGTTCATTGTGATGTCCCCAATTGCCCACTTACTCCAATCCATTCTGAGCGTTCATTAACATCGCTCAGGGACACATGACTGACAACTGTCTCGAGGCTCCCTGTGAAGTAATTAGCTGCGGCTCCAGGAAGACAGAGACAACCCACGGATCTACTTTGAAGTTTGTTTTTTGGTGCATATGAAGCACACGATTTCAAGAACACCTGTGAAGCCCGCGTTTCCCAGACAGCAGAACCGGTTCCTTAGTGGCATTGCCAAGGTCTGAATCACATTTATACTAAATGAGAAGGGAGTCGGCAGAAGTGATACCAGGGTTAATCTCTAGAAAGAAGACATCTATATATTTTATGCCCTTACCCGTGCACATCACACACAGAAAAAAAAACCAATCTCCCCGTGCCTACCAAAACAAATGTGTTCTTGTATAATGTAACTAATGCTCATAAAAAGCGCTGCTATACCTGCCGGTCGAATTAAAATAAGTAAAACTGCAAAAACACACACACACTTACACGGGTGTGAACCTGTTACCTGACATAGTGGAGTGCGGATCTATCATAAACCATGGCTATCAATTTAATAAGCAGGTGCTGTTTCTCACTTAGCTTTGTATATCCCACACCCGTTTACCTCACACATAAATCTATAGCGCTGCTTAATTTGTAAAAATAATTAGAGTTTGTGCCCAAGGAAACATGCCATCCAAGCTACTTTTTATCCCAAACAGCAGAACCGGTTCCACAGTGGCATTGCTGACCTTTAAATCGCATTTATGCTAAATGAAAAAGAGTCAGCAGCAGTGATACGAAATCCAGTTCTATCCATCTCTGTGCCCGTAGCTTTGGATGCGCTTTCTCTTTCAAGGGGTGTCACATGGAGTAGCGCTAAGCCTTATAAATAATGTAGAGCACTTTGTTCCTTCGCTGGTAACAGCGCAGCCTCCTAACTCCCCATGAATCAGCAGCAGCTACATTGGTTACATTCAAAGGGGCATGCTAGTATATCAAGATCTGTTCATGGGTGAAACCCGGGCCCATTGCGTCAAATAAAGTAGCGACAGTAGCGTGCGCGCAGGACGTGCCGCATTCTGTATAGGTGCCCCCCCACGCTCTGCCAGGACTTAAGGCAGTGGTGGCCCGTACCACATATAGATTCAGGGGATTCACAGGCTGATTGTTATTAAACATGCGTCAGTGGGGTTGTACAGGACAAAAAAGCACACAGTTTAGGTCTGGGAGGGTGATAAATAAAGCCACTTATACATGGCTGGGGGTGTCTGCTTACAGGTTTAAAGGCGTGTGGAGCCCTCGTTTTTTTTGGCTAAAATCCATGCTTTTAAAAAACCCTCATGACCTATTAAATAATTTGTTTAAGTTGTGACAGTATTTTTATATTTACAGTTAAAGCACAAATAGCCATATAATACTGCATACCAAGCATACACAATTATAAAAGGACATAGTAAAACCAGGCCTACATTTATCGCACAATAAATCTTTAAGCGCAACATTTGTAACACAGCACCAGATGCAGCTAACCTCTACAAAACGCTTGTAGACAAACGGCGAGAAGAGTCATAAAACCCACGCCCCCGCTCCACTTCTAAAGAGAACACAAGGAATTTTATGGTGGACCAAAAGGATCCTATAAAACTTGTGCTTATCTCCAGGAAGCGCAAGAAAAATGTACGTGTGTGCCCAAGGAAGCATGCCTGCACTTTCTCCCATTGTCAGGTCCCTGAATGGGGTTATCAGCAGGGTCCGGCCGTTCTTAGGAAGACACGTGTTCTGTACCGCCCCCATTGTAGGGCGACGGTCTCATAGAGCCCTCTTCCGCCTCTTTAGAGCGCTTTCTGAATGCCCAGAAACGATCTAAGCCTGGTGAATAATGCGTCACAGTGGAGCAAGTCTCCTCTTCGCGGATCTGAGTGTGCACTCCTCGAATATCTGAGGGTACACGCGCGCACACACGCACTCACGCACACATACATGTGCTTAGGCGTTATCCCAAGGCTGGGCGAACATGCAACTTCTGCCTGCAAATGAGACCAGGAACAAATCTCTAGTCTTTGATCATATAGCAGATAAAGCGCACTTCAAACATTGATTGTAACATTCGTTATTCAGAATCTCTAGTTATACGGTTGCGAAATGGTTAAACTGATTTTGTAATGGCAGCTATTAAAGCACGGTCCGCTCAGCGCTTAGAAACGGCGAGAGTGCGCTATGAGGCGCGTATAAACTAAGGTATTGTTTTCATTATTATTACTACTCAGCAAGAGAAGGGGAGACCTGTATCACACTTGGATTTCGTTTCGAGGCGACAGAAAAGTCAGGTAAAACGCTCTGAACTCGCAGAGAGCTTTCACCCTTCGTTAGAGATGAAGCGATTTTGATAAGAAACGAAATAGGTGGGAGGTAGAAACCCTCGAATTAAAAAAATACTCTGATTGGTGCGCCTTTCATCAAAAGCAGATGTTTTTCTCATTACAGTCAGAAGAGCGAATACACGGATGCGTCTTTAGAGGAAAGGCATAAATCGATGCAAGAGATTAGAGCGCTTTGAGAATGCAACCTAATACAAATTGTGGTTTGCTTCCACTGAGGCTCTTCCTGTTTGCCTGCAATTATTCAAATTATTTTTCATTCTAAATTAGGTGATGGTATACTTCAGCTGTGTATTGCCCTGGACTTATTTTTAGGCATCTCCCGTTTATTGTTTGTTTTCTACACATGCAAGACTTTAAAGGTCTGGCCAGGGTATGGGCCCCTTGTGTTTTTGTGTGCTTGGGCGAAAAGGTCCATTACGGTAGCGCCTCTCAAAATAGTTAGCAGCACTTTTTTCAAAGCGCTGGACAGTGCGCTCTCACTCTTTCCTGGAGCGGGCCTATTTGGAGGGGAGGACAGGGTGAACGACCTGGGGATTTATTTTCACCCATAGCCCTTGGGCTGTGGGGATCTGCGAGTAGGCAGTTGTGTTAAGTGGGGTTTGGCGGGCCCGAGCTGTCCGCATGAGGGTGTAAGTCACTCTGTGGCACTGACTGGTGCATTCGATTCATACACGTGGAGACGGTAGTTTCGGTTCAGAGCCTGCCTGGTATCAGGCACACGTCTGGATCACACGCACAGCCGCACTCACAGGCACACCCCATACCATACAGAAACACACACGCATCAAACATTGACAGACACACGGATACGAATGCGCACAGGCACACCACAAAGTCAGACATGCACGCCCACACACAGGCGTTTATTACCACATAAAAACACCAAAGCGTACACACGGACACACACCACACAGAAATACACCCCATCCATTAACAACTAATTAAAGTGACACGCACAACACAGGTGCACGCAGTTACACCACAAAGACACTGGGGCGAATACATACCATCACAAACCATGCAGAAACACCCACGCATGCAGACATCCCTCATAGAAACACACCGCAAACATTGACAACTGCTTAAATGCACAGAGAAACAACAGGTGCACATATATATATCACAAAGACAAACTAAATTTGGCGCACACCTCACCGGATCTAAACACGCGCACACACCAGGTACAGACACACACAGCCAGGCATGATAAAGGCAAGCACCAGAGCACGCTCACTTACTTCCAACATGTTCACGTAGACTCGCCAGACGGTTTTACGTACACCCGCAAGCACATTATACACATACATATTACACAAACACAAGCTGCACACTAAATCAAAACACACAAGTACCCTGGCACTGATGCACGTCTAAACATGCACCCAACGTACATGCACCGATCTGCAAGTTCTTAAAAACACGGTCACTTATAATCAAATATAAGTTGTGTTTAGTTATACAGTGAAGAACACACTGGAACCTATAACCATATATTCTTTCCACATATTACGGGCAGACGCATGCACCTGTATAATTTTTATGAGGCAAACACACGTACACAAATAGACAACCACGCAGGGCCACGGGCATGCATACGCAATCACATTGACTCATGAACAGACACACAGACATCACACTGACAGACGCACACACATGCATCCCTGCAAAAGACACACAGCCTCCTGGTAAGTGCCCTCTCCCCACGCCTCTCCCCCTTTCAGGACCTCAGCGCTCTACCCCTCTGGGAGGAGAGGGGCAGAGACACACAGATCCTCCCAGACCGACAGAACTGTGCCGGGGACCTCTGTCTAGCCCCACACGGAGGCCTTGGATAAAGTGACCCCGCACCTGGGTCGCAGCCGATGTAGCCCGCAGGATCCCCAGACTGGCCGGTCACTGTCAAGAAACAGGCCCCAAAGAAAAGCACCCAAAAACCTGAATATTACACCCTAAAATACAGTACGCGCACTCCTGGTCTCACTGCCCTGCTCGGCCCATCAGCAACGCCGCTCCCGACCCGTGTTTTCGCAGCCTCAGCAGCCATACAGGGGTGCGGACCCATTAATCGCCCACCCCTCTTATGGATCCGTCCCCGCCCTGCCGATGAAAGGGGTGCTGGCCACTCCGTTCGGGGGCATCGGAGACAGGGCATGAACATCACTTGTCGTGGGCCACGGCGTTTTCTTAACTTACAAACAACTGCTTAAACTAGGCATAAAACATTCCGCCATCAACATTTAACAGAAAAAAATTAATTCGCTGTTGCTCGGAACAAATAAAGTGAGACTGCTTCAAATTACGTGCGAATATCTTTCATATATTCAATATTTATTCCATGTAGCGCCTACTATTGCTCCTTTCTGCCACTTCAGAGCCTGTGGCGCATACGAAATTGCACGCGTTTTTGACAAAGTAAATATAGCCTCAATAAGAAATCTCAAAAAACAACCTATCAACACAGCAAAATAAAAGCATGCAAAGAATTGGATCTTCCATTTCACTTATAGTTGAGGAGACCCACAGACGAACGGCCGCTGATTAGTTGAGTGACTTAAAACTATAAGATTCGCACCACTTAGCTGTCGCACATTCCAGTATTGCTCACTATGTGCGCAGGACAGATTACACGGCTGGGGGCTGCTTGATACGAGCGAGTGTCTTCTTACAGGTTTAAAAGCATGTGGAGCCCTCATCTTTCTTTGGCTAAATTGCTTATTCTTAAAACACCCGATCCCAAGCTGCAGGCGCGCTGGATACGTCAGACAACGAGTGTCTGCTTACAGGTTTAAAGGCGTGCAAGGCACTAGTCTTTCTGTGTGTTTACAAAAGAAGCTGTAAAACATCACGATAGCTAACTAAATAGATGTGTCTGTGCCTGGAAGGCACTCTATCAACATCACATGCTTCAAAGAAAAAAAAACAACAACCAAAACAACTGCACCATGTGTCTGTGCCTCGGAAGCACTTGATCAACATCACGTGCATTAAATAAAAAAGTCCAACAACCAAAACAACGCCCCTAATACAAGTAAAGGGGCCAATAGCCATAGGCGTGGCTAACAGCCCAAAAGGAGGGACTTCAAACACTAGTAACCAATACCAAGTACAAACGGTTTGAAAGGCACACTGGAGAACAAATGAGAATAACTATTTAAAAAGAGGCGGACAGACACTCACTAAAGTATATACTGCATGTCTCAACGAGACAGCGCAAGCGCTGCCTAGGCGAGACCTAAAAAGGGTTCTTTCTGAACCAAGAACTACCTCTTTGCCAAATTTGGTGTAATTCCGTTCAGCAGTTCGGGCTGTAGCCATGTCCAAAGTTTCCTATGGAAAATTGCATGGGGAAAACACGTTTTGGGACCCCCCTTTTTTCTTGGCCCCCACTTGCCGAATCACCCCAAAACTTTCAGGATAGGAGCAGACCGGAGCGGGCCATAAGTTTTGAAAATTTCGCGAAGATTCGTCAACCGGAGCCAAAGTTGTTGGAAATAGAATGTTGTGAATTTCCTATGGAAAATAGGTCCTAACTATAACTATCTACTGGCGACCGCCAGTAGATAATGTATATATATTTGCATATATTATCTACTGGCGGTCGCCAGTAGATAGTTATAGTTACAACCTATTATCCATAGAAAATCCGCGACATTCTATTTGAAATAACTCTCTTGCCGGTTGACGTATCTTCGCAAAATTTTCAAACTTTATGGCCCGCTCCGGTCCGCTCCTACCCTGAAAGTCTCGGGGATTCGTCAAGCGGGGCCGATAAAAGGGGGTCCCAAAACGCGTTTTCCCATGCAATTTTCCATAGGAAACTTTAGACACGGCTACAGCCCGAACTGCTGAGCGGAATTACACCAAATTTGGCAAAGAGGTAGTTCTTGGTTCAGAAAGAACCCTTTTGTTAAATGGTGTAAATCCGTTCAGTAGTTGCTGAGAAAATCAAAAGTAAAAAGATAGTGATATCTAGGGCAGCGGATCCTCCCGAGCACGAGCTGCATGTTAATTGGCTGTCAGCTGGCTGTCAACATTCCGATTCAGGAAATGTTGGCAGCCATTTTGTCCTCGGTAGAACCGAGGGACAGAAACAAGTGCGCAAAGCGCACAAAGGGAGCAGGGTAGAAACACCCTGACCCCTAGGTCTGCTCAGGGCGTCCCACAAGGACCCCTGGGCAAAAAAAATAAAAAAAAATTTTTAAATCGGCAGGATGCGCTCAGGGAGCGCGAACCCTGCCGAAAAAAAAAATGGAAGCGCGGTCTCCCGCGCTTCGATGTTAATTGGCCCCCGGGTGGGCCAAGTCCCGGGGGCATGCTGGGGGGTTAATTTTATGTGTGGGGGCCTCTAAGGGCCCCCAAGCCCGGGGACCACCACCCCCGGGGCTTTATGTATTACGAGCGGGAGGGCTCTGAGCCCTCCCGCAGCCCGGGACCACCACCTCCCGGGGCTTCTTTTAAAATTAAAAACCTGTGTGGGGGCTCCAGCCCCACACGCCCCGAGACCACCACCTCCCGGGGCACTAAGAAAATTAAAATGGGGGTCCGTTTTGGACCCCCAAGCCCCGAGGACCACCACCTCCCCGGGGCTGTGCTGATGTAGGGAGGGGGGACGCGCGGCCCCCTCCTGGAGCCTTTGGTGGCCCTGGGGACCGCCACCCCCAGGGCCGGCTCCTGCAGTGTCCCGGGGTGCCTACCCCGGGACACTGCTGTTTGCAATGACAGGACGGGAGCCTCGCGGCTCCCGTCCTGTCATTGCAAACTTGCTTGGATATTGGAAGAGAGCAGGAAACCTGCTCTCTCTTCCAATATCCAAAGCCGATAGCTTTCCACATGGGGAGCAGCATGTTAGCTGCTCCCCATGTGTAAGCAATGCCGGCTCCCGTAGGACACGGGAGCCGGCGGGACTGTGGGGGATTGGGGACCCCCACAGTCCCCAACCAGAGGCCAGGCCCCGGGGGATGGGGTCCCCGGGGCCATAAGTGGCCAGGGAGGGGCCACGCAGCCCCCCTCCCCAAAGGAAAAAAAAAAAAAAAGTGCAAGGCCGGCCCCGAGGATGGGGTCCCCGGGGCCTTAAATGGCCTGAGGAGGGGGCCACGCAGCCCCCTCCAAATAAGAAAAAAGAGGCCATGCCCCGGGGATGGGGTCCCGGGGCCAATACAGGCCCAGGGAAGGGGGCCACGCGGCCCCCTTCCCGTTTTTATTTTATTTTAATTAAAAAAAAGGGGTAAGGCCCTGGGGGATGGGGTCCCCAGGGCCTAAAAATAGGAAAAAGGAAGGGGGCCACACAGCCCCCTTCAGAGAAAAAAAATAAAAAAAAAATGATCGGGCCCGCAGGCCCCGCCCCTTCCTTCACCACTCTGCAAACGCGCCCCCTGGTGCGTTTGCAGAGAGGAACGAATTCCCCTTGAATACTGGGGGTCCCTGGGGGCCAACTAGCCCACCAGGAACCTCCAGTATGCGCCAGGGGCTGCCTTGCAGAGAGGTGTACAGAGGCCACGCCCCTTTTACACCTCTCTGCAACGCAGCTCTGTGGCGCTTTTGGAGGTATATGGTGGGCTAGTTGCACCCCAGGGACCCTCAGGATTCAAGGGAGTTAATCCCCGACTTAAAACGCGCCACGGGCGCGTTTGCACAGTGGTGAAGGGAGGGGCGGGGCTTCAGGTGACATGTGTGCAAACAGGCCCCGTGGCTCATTTTAAGATGGGGAATTAAATCCCCTTCAATCCTGAGGGTCCCTGAGGGCCAACTAGCCCAACAGGTACATCCAGAAAGCGCCACAGAGCTGCGTTGCAGAGAGGTGTAAAAGGGGTGTGGCCTCTGTACATGTCTCTGCAACGCAGCCCCTGGCGCATACTGGAGGTTCCTGGTGGGCTAGTTGACCCGTAGGGACCCTCATGATTCAAGGGGACTTAATCCCCAACTTAAAACGCGCCACGGGGCGCGCTTGCACAGATGTTACCTCAGGCCCCGCCCCTCCCTTCACCATTGTGCAAATATTCCTCTAAAATCAGCCGAAATCCGAATTCTGATTTACTCACCTGTTATCAGGAGAGACCTCAGTGCTGCATCTTTCAGCCCAGTACTGGTCCTGAAAAGTAATTTTAACCGTACTTACCGGTAACTTGAATTTCCTTCATAGGCTAACATTGACTGGTTTCACTTGGAAATTCTTCTAAGTGTGGAGTTTTGGAACTTTAAAATATTCCTCTAAAATCAGCCGAAATACGAATTCCGATTTACTCACCTGTTATCAGGAGAGACCTCAGTGCTGCATCTTTCAGCCCAGTACTGATCCTCAAAAGTAATTTTAACCGTACTTACCGGTAACTTGAATTTCCTTCATAGGCTAACATTGACTGGTTTCACTTGGAAATTCTTCTAAGTGTGGAGTTTTGGAACTTTAAAATATTCCTCTAAAATCAGCCGAAATACGAATTCCGATTTACTCACCTGTTATCAGGAGAGACCTCAGTGCTGCATCTTTCAGCCCAGTACTGATCCTTAAAAGTAATTTTAACCGTACTTACCAGTAACTTGAATTTCCTTCCATAGGATATCATTGCCTGCTTTTTGCTGAAAAAGTTTCTGTGTTGATTTTTGAAACATACAAATATTCCTCTAAAATCAGCCGAAATCCGAATTCTGATTTACTCACCTGTTATCAGGAGAGACCTCAGTGCTGCATCTTTCAGCCCAGTACTGGTCCTGAAAAGTAATTTTAATCGTACTTACCAGTAACTTGAATTTCCTTCCATAGGCTAACATTGACTGGTTTCACTTGGAAATTCTTCTAAGTGTGGAGTTTTGGAACTTTAAAATATTCCTCTAAAATCAGCCGAAATACGAATTCCAATTTACTCACCTGTTATCAGGAGAGACCTCAGTGCTGCATCTTTCAGCCCAGTACTGATCCTCAAAAGTAATTTTAACCGTACTTACCGGTAACTTGAATTTCCTTCATAGGCTAACATTGACTGGTTTCACTTGGAAATTCTTCTAAGTGTGGAGTTTTGGAACTTTAAAATATTCCTCTAAAATCAGCCGAAATACGAATTCCGATTTACTCACCTGTTATCAGGAGAGACCTCAGTGCTGCATCTTTCAGCCCAGTACTGGTCCTGAAAAGTAATTTTAACCGTACTTACCGGTAACTTGAATTTCCTTCATAGGCTAACATTGACTGGTTTCACTTGGAAATACTTCTAAGTGTGGAGTTTTGGAACTTTAAAATATTCCTCTAAAATCAGCCGAAATACGAATTCCGATTTACTCACCTGTTATCAGGAGAGACCTCAGTGCTGCATCTTTCAGCCCAGTACTGATTCTCAAAAGTAATTTTAACCGTACTTACCGGTAACTTGAATTTCCTTCATAGGCTAACATTGACTGGTTTCACTTGGAAATTCTTCTAAGTGTGGAGTTTTGGAACTTTAAAATATTCCTCTAAAATAAGCCAAAATACGAATTCCGATTTACTAACCTGTTATCAGGAGAGACCTCAGTGCTGCATCTTTCAGCCCAGTACTGATCCTGAAAAGTAATTTTAACCGTACTTACCAGTAACTTGAATTTCCTTCCATAGGATATCATTGTCTGGTTTTCAGCAGAAAAGTTTCAGTGTCGATTTTCACAAACTACAAATATTCCTAAAAAATCGCCTGTATGACTTAAACGCATTCTTTCAACTGTTTACAGGAGATGCACCAGTGCTGGATCCAGGATCCAACACTGAGTAAGAAAAAGTAACGATAACAGTTTTTAACTTCTAAGTGAATTTCCTTCCATAGGATAACATTGGTGATTCTATGAGAAAAAGTTTCTAAGTGTGAACTTTTAAAGTACAATAATATTCCTTAAAAATCACGACTGTAACCAAAACGCTTTTACTCAACTGTTTACAGGAGATGTCCCAGGACTGAATCTAGGATCCAGTAATGTGGTTAGAAAAGTAATCCATAAAGTAACTAATTGCATTTAACTAGAAATTCACATTGAGCTGAATGTTGCATTGTGTTTGAAAATGTGTTGCCCATTGCAACAACTGTAACTACTGTACTTAAAAGTCTATTGCCTATGTGCAAAGTAATTAAACTAAAGTAATTCATTCTGAGAAAGTATTTTTGTAATGTAATGTATAATGTAATTACAATGTAATTTAAAAAATAAAATATGTAAAAAAAAATTGTTTCTAAAAAATTTGGAAATCAGTATGAAAAAAATTTATATAACAATTAATACATTTAAAAATTGTCATTTACAAATCCTTTGAAATTCACTGAAAAAACTGTAGGTTTCAGACATGTTATAGTTACAAATTAGCATTTATAAAACCTTTGAAATTCACTGAAAAAACCATAGGTTTCAGGGACGTTATAGTTACAAATTAGCATTTAAAAAACCTTTGAAATTCACTGAAAAAACCATAGGTTTTAGGGACAGTTATAGTTAGTTGGACATTGCACTCGTACAAAACCCGTGAAATTCCCCCGTTATAGTTAGTCCAGCTAACTATAACTCGCGCCCGCAATGCACTGCTGATGACGTCACATATTACATCACTCATGACATGGTCAGTGACATCACTGATGACATCACTGATGACATCTCAAATGACATCACTGATGACATCATCCACGTGATAATCTCATGCACCTCCTCACACCCTAATATAACCTTTGATACACCCACTCTAAATTACAGACTGCCATTCGCAAAACCATAGACACTCCAACACCAATAACTACATACCCACTCACTGATTCTTAGGTCTACGCACACATCCACTCACTCACCCGTACAGTCACTCATACTTACGGTCACTCAGTACAGGACTATCATATGCACTCATACTCCTATATAGACACTCAAACACCGCCACTCATCCATAAAGGTACTCACACACCTAGTCAGTCATGCAAATAATTAAACACACTACCATTTACTCACCTATACAGTTATACACACACCAGCTCACTTACTCATACAAATAGTAGCACATTCTTACGCTCTTATACAATCACTGATACAAGCACACACTCATCCATACAGCCACTATCACAATCACTCACTCTCAGCTTATAGCTATTTATATACTCCAACACACATATATACTGCCTTTAACATATGTAGTTACTCACACATGTACCACTGGGACATACATTCACTCACTAACACACTCTTACACACACTTACCCACCCATACAGTCTATCACAGTTGCACTCTTGAAACCATCCACCCAGTGAATCACCCACTCACACATCTATGCACAGAGTTGCACACACCCCTCCCACACAAACACTCAGGCACCCATACAGATACTCAGACAAGCATTCAATAACTCATATAGACACTCATGTAGCTATTCACAAACACATGCAGCCACTTACACAGCAACAGACAGACGGATACAGACATTCACCCAGTTTAGTCACTAACCCATGCATTCCGTAAGATACGTTAAATCACTCACTTATAGAGTCAGTCACGCACCTACTAAATCATCCATACAGACACTTACACACCCACTCATTCTTCAATACGTCTTTTCCTATATATATTAAAAATATTTAAACTTTACAGAAACACACAGTCACTGGATGATGTCATCAGTGATGTCATCAGTGATGTCATTTGAGATGTCATCAGTGATGTCATCAGTGATGTCACTGACCATGTCATGAGTGATGTAATATGTGACGTCATCAGCAGTGCATTGCGGGGGCGCGAGTTATAGTTAGCTGGACTAACTATAACGGGGGAATTTCACGGGTTTTGTACGAGTGCAATGTCCAACTAACTATAACTGTCCCTAAAACCTATGGTTTTTTCAGTGAATATATATATATTTGCATATATATTATCTACTGGGGATCGCCAGTAGATAGTTATAGTTAGGACCTAGTTTTGTTTTCTCAATATCTTTGGCGCCGGTTCACGAATCTACGCTAAATTTTCAAAAATTGTAGCCCGCTCCGGTCAGCTCCTGTCTTGAAAGTTTCGGGGTGATTCGGCAAACAGGGGCCGAGTAAAAGGGGGTCCCAAAGCGTGTTTTCTCCATGTTAATTCCCATAGGAAACTTTAGACACGACTACAGCCCTAACTGCTAAACGGAATTACACCAAACTTGGCAAAAAGGTAGCCCTTGGTTCAGAAAGAGACCTTTTTGTTAAATGGTGTAAATCCGTTCAGTAATTCCAGAGAAATTCAAAAAATAAGAGTCAAAAAATCAATTTCCCCTAGGAAACTTTATGCAAGGCTACAGCCGAAACTACTGAACGGATTTACCCCAAATTTGGCAAAAAGGTACTGCTTGGTTCAGAAAGCGACCTTTTTAAACATGGTGTAAATCCGTTCAGTAGTTGCTGAGAAAATCAAAAATAAAAGTTTCAATATTTAGAGGCACGGAGGATCCGCGGACCCTCCCGACCACGAGCTTCATGCTAATTGGCTGTCAACACTCCAAACCAGGAAGTGTTGGCAGCCATCTTGTGCCTCGGTAGAACCAAGGCACAAGAAAACAGAAAAACTAAGGCGCAAAACAAGAAAAGGGGGCAGGGTATAAACACCCTGACCCCCTAGGCCTGCTTAGGGGGTCCCACAAGGTGGTCCCACCAGGTACCTCCAGTGCGCGCCACAGGGCTGCATTGCAGAGAGGTGGTCCAGGCCACGCCCCTTTTTACATCTCTGTGCAACGCAGCTGTGTGGCGTTTACTGGAGTTACCTAGTGGGCTAGTTGGACCCCAGGGACCCTCAGGATTCAAGGGGACTTAATCTCCCAACTTAAAACGGCCACAGGGCTTGTTTGCACACATGTCACCTCAGGCCCCCCCTTCACCACTGTGCAAACGCGCCCCGGGGCGCGTTTTAAGAGAAAGTTTTAATCCCCCTGCCCTATTATGTACTAGGGCCTTACAGAGGAGATCATGCTAATGACAGGGGTACCCCAACGCATAGTGTTCCCTAGTGTATGGAGGTGTTTTCACTGTATTATAAGTGTCTTTTAGCATAGCACTGGCTCTAGGCCTGGTTAGTCCGAGTCAGTTACCACCAGTACTCGTCTGAAAAAGTTGTGGGCACAGGATGATTTTGCAACAAGGCCTCTTTCTGCTCCTCTGTTGGTTCTTTCTGCACATGTCTTGCTTCTTCCTGCTCTTTTCTTCGTCTTTGTGGACTTCTGTTGCTTCTTTCTGCATTTCTTTTGCTTCTTTCTGTGCGTTTTTTCTTATTTCTTCACATGTCCTACCTCTGTAGGCATAGTTAGAAACTAGCATTTAAAAAACCTTTAACAATTAACTTAAAAAACAATAGGTTTCAGACACGTTATAGTTAGAAATTAGCATTTAAAAAACCTTTGAAATTCACTGAAAAAACCATAGGTTTCAGACACGTTATAGTTAGAAATTAGCATTTAAAAAACCTTTGCAATTCACTGAAAAAAACCATAGGTTTCAGGCACGTTAGAATTAGAAATTACCATTTAAAAAACCTTAGAAATTCACTGATAAAACCATAGGTTTTAGGGACAGTTATAGTTAGTTGGACATTTCACTCATACAAAACCAGTGAAATTCCCCCATTATAGTTAGATCAGCTAACTATAACTCGCGCCCCCGCAATGCACTGCTGATGACGTCACTTATTACATCACTCATGACATGGTCAGTGACATCACTGATGACATCTCAAATGACATCACTGATGACATCACTGATGACATCATCCATGTGATAATTTGATGCATCTTCTCACACCCTAATATAACCTTTGATACACCCACTCTAAATTACAGACTACCATTCTCAAAACCATAGACACTCCAACACCAATAACTACATACCCACTCACTGATTCTTAAGTCTACACACACATCCACTCACTCACCCGTACAGTCACTCATACTTACGGTCACTCAGTACAGGACTGTCATATGCACTCATACACCTACATAGACACTCACACACTGCCACTCATCCACAGAGGTACTCACACACCTAGTCAATCATGCAAATAATTAATCACACTGCCATTTACTCACCTATACAGTTATACACACACCAGCTCACTTACTCATACAAATACTAGCACATTCTTACGCTCTTATACAATCACTGATACAAGTACACACTCATCCATACAGCCACTCTCACAATCACACACTCTCACTTATAGCCATTTATATACTCCAACACACATATATACTGCCTTTCACATATGTAGTTACTCACACGTGTACCACTGAGATATACATTCACTCACTAACACACCCATACACACACTGACCCACCCATACAGTCCATCACAGATGCACTCTTGAAACCATGCACCCAGTGAATCACCCACTCACACATCTATGCACAGAGTCATACACACCCCACTCACACAAACACTCAGGCGCCCATACAGATACTCAGACAACCAATCAATAACCCATGTAGACACTAATGTAGCTATTCACAAACCCATGCAGCCGCTTACACACCAACAGACAGACGGATACAGACATTCACACAGTTTAGTCACTAACCCATGCATTCAGTAAGATACGTTTAATCACTCACTTATAGAGTCAGTCAGGCACCTACTAAATCATCCATTCAGACACTTATACACCCACTCATTCTTCAATACGCCTTTCCCTATATATATTAACCATATTTACATATTTAAACTTTACAGAAACACACAGTCACTGGATGATGTCATCAGTGATGTCATCAGTGATGTCATTTGAGATGTCATCAGTGCTGTCATCAGTGATGTCACTGACCATGTCATGAGTGATGTAATATGTGACGTCATCAGCAGTGCATTGCGGGGGCGCGAGTTATAGTTAGCTGAACTAACTATAACGGGGGAATTTCATTGGTTTTGTACGAGTGAAATGTCCAACTAACTATAACTGTCCCTAAAACCTATGGTTTTTTCAGTGAATTTCTAAGGTTTTTTAAATGCTAATTTCTAACTATAACGTGCCTGAAACCTATGGTTTTTTCAGTGAATTATATATATATATATTCACTGAAAAAACCATAGGTTTCAGGGACGTTATAGTTAGTTGGACATTTCACTCATACAAAACCATAGAAATTCCCCGGTTATAGTTAGTTGAGCTAACTATAACTCGCGCCCCCGCAATGCACTTCTGATGATGTCACATATTACATCATTCATGACATGGTCAGTGACATCACTGATGACATCACTGACGACATCTCAAATGACATCACCGATGACATCACTGATGATATCATCCAGTGACTATGTGTTTCTATAAAATGTAAATATGTTTTATGTATATGCGAAGGTGTATTGAAGAATGAATGGGTGTATAAGAGTCAGGATGGATGATTTAGTAGGTGTGTGACTGACTGTATAAGTGAGAGATTAATTGTGTCTTACTGAATGCATGTGTTAGTGACTAATACAGACATTCACACAGTTTAGTTTGTCAGTTGGTGTGTAAGCGGTTCCATGGGTTGGTGAGTACCTAAATGAGGATCTATATGGGTTATTGGTTAGTTGTTTGAGTATCTCTATGTGTGCCTGAGTGGGTAGGTGGGGTTGGGTGTAACTGTCCATAAATGTGTGAGTGGGTGATTCACTGGGTGTATAGGTTCAAGAGTGCATCTGTGAAGAGCTGTATGGATGGGTGAGTGTGTGTATGGGTGTGTTGCTGAGTGAATGGATGCCTCAGTGGTACATGTGTAGGTAACTGTATATGTGAAAGGCAGTATATGTGAGTATTGGAGTGTATAAATGACTATATGTGAGAGTGAGTGATTGTGAGAGTGGCTGTATGGATCAGTGTGTGCTTGTATTACTTATTGTATTAGAGTGTAAGTATTTGTTAGTATATGTTTAAATAAGTGAGGTGGTGTGTGTATAACTGTACAGGTGACTAAATGAAAGTGTGATTGATTATTTCCATGACTGACTAGGTGTGTGAGTAACTCTATGAATGAGAGGCGGTGTGTGAGTGTCTGTATAGATATGTGAGTGCATATGATAATGCAGTATTGATGGCTGACTGTATGTATGAGTGACTGTATGGGTGAATGAGTGGATGTGTGTGTAGAGCTAGGAATTAGTGAGTGGATATGTACTAACTGGTATTGGTGGGTTGATGGTTTCGAAAATGATACTCTGTATTTTAGAGTGGGTGTATCAAGGGTTATATTAGGGTGTGATGAGGTGCATCAGATTTTCACGTGGATGATGTCATCAGTGATGTCATTTGTGATGTCATCAGTGATGTCACTGACCATGTCATGAATGATGTAATATGTGACGTCATCAGCAGTGCATTGCGGGGGCGCGAGTTATAGTTAGCTCAACTAACTATAACGGGGGAATTTCTATGGTTTTGTATGAGTGAAATTTCCTACGAACTATAACGTCCCTGAAACCTATGGTTTTTTCAGTGAATTTCAAAGGTTTTTCAAATGCTAATTTCTAACTATAACGTGCCTGAAACCTATGGTTTTTTCATTGAATTTCAAAGGTTTTTTAAATGCTAATTTCTAATTATAATGTTCATTAAACCTATCTTTTTTTTCTGTGTTTTTAAATTATCATCCCATTCTCAACCTGGTCAAAACTGCAAATCTCACCACTTTTCCATCAATGCCATCCGCCCAAAAAATCGCCACAAATGAGAGCCACAACTAACGCTAATGATATGCAAAGTAGGCGTTCCCGTGGAAAAAAAACTAAAACACCACTTCCCCATATTTTCAACGACCAGCCAAATCTGCAATGCGATCCAAAAACCAGGCGATAAGCCGAGTTAGCAGTAAGAAATTAACATCAGCCTTTAACTGGTGTAAGGAGGTGGACTATCTACAGCGTGAATTGGACCCAACTCACAGCCACATCTAAAGACCAACACGTAATACAGCTACTGATCATGCAACTCCGACACCCAACAAGGCCACAACACCCACCGCCACCACCACCAGGACCTCACCACCAGGACCTCCCCCGGACCACCCCCTACTACCATTGAGGCATCGCAAAACAGGACAACAGACCTTCCAAAAACGCCATGGCCCCTCAGCCGCACAATAGCTGAATGTTGGGACATGTGGGAACCAAGTATGTGTGAAGGAGGCAAGTCACCCATCAATAATAATGCACACAATACCAAGTGTAGCGGTGATGTGCTGGACAGACCTCACCATGCAGAGCACAAACCTCTCCATGTGTACATATACTACTGATACTTGTAGTGTTGTGCACAGTGGACGCAACCATGTTACCTCAGGCAATGGGGAAGATCTCGGTCATGTAGCTGTGTTGTCCCCCTGGAAGCGTAAGCGGAGTGGGCTGGTCTAACGTACAGCACTCCAGCTTAGGAGTATGAATAAATAGGCTGGGGCTCTGGGCGTGGTTCACTTGTGGGAAGGCCAAAGCGTCTGCCAGAGCGGCGGCCCTCACCCTGCCACATGGCTGCCGCCATGACCGCGGGCCTCCTCAACACAGGCCCCCTGCGAACCCAGCGGCACAGACCGCAGACTTATGTCTGTACAGACTACTGACTTCGATCTACACTGCGGACAGCAGGGCTCACAATTCAGATGCAGTGGCGATTGCAGATCACGCAGTCCAGTAGGCAAGACACATTGCTGCCACTGCGCCCTGCCCGGACCACGCATGATCGCAGGCTGCATACACGCTGAGCGCCAAAGGTACCACTAACTCACTGCACCATAAGTCATCGCCACGTGGCCTTATTAAGGCAGAATTCATTAGACAAAAGACATTGCTCCCAGTGCGGCCCGCCGGGATCATGTATCATCGCAGGGTGCGCACACGCTGAGTGCTTCAGGTGCCACTAACTGTGAAGCTCAACTCAACGCCACGTGGCTGTGCGCCCATCCTGACCGCTGCCTCCGGCCTACACTGGGGTTAGCACGGTTCACAATTCAAGATTAGTAACGGTGCAAATTGTGTAAGAGACTATAATGGGTTAACAAGATCAAATGCTCCAAATCTGTGCAGCTCAAGTCAACGTCACTGAGGCTCTGGGCCTTGGCTGACCGCTGCCTCCGGCCTACACTGTGGAAGACCGGCGACACGTGGTGCCACTAACCCTGTTCAACACAAGCCGATCCCACATGTGGAACTGTGTCCTGAGTCCTGAATGGCAGTGACCCCAACTCCGTGACAGAACCACAGCAGCAGACTCCCTTCGATTAGTGAGGCGTATTTGCATATGGAAGGCCGGCGACACATGGT
Organism: Calotriton arnoldi; assembly: GCA_963921515.1. Lineage (NCBI taxonomy): Eukaryota > Metazoa > Chordata > Amphibia > Caudata > Salamandridae > Calotriton > Calotriton arnoldi. The sequence goes on from CAWUFW010012126.1 coordinate 135,514, forward strand.
GCCACTAACCCTGTTCAACACAAGCTGATCCCACATGTGTAACTGTGTCCTGAGTCCTGAATGGCAGTGACCCCAAGTCCGTGGCAGCAACCACAGCACCAGACTCCCTTCGATCAGTGAGGCATATTTCCATATGGAAGGCCGGCAACACGTGGTGCCACTAACCCTGTTCAACACAAACCGATCCCACATGTGTAACTGTGTCCTGAATGGCAGTGACCCCAACTCCGTGAGAGAACCACAGCAGCAGACTCCCTTCAATTAGTGAGGTGTATTTGCATATGGAAGGCCGGCGACACATGGTGCCACTAACCCTGTTCAACACAAGCCGATCTCACATGTGTAACTGTGTCCTGAGTCCTGAATGGCAGTGACCCCAAATCCGTGGCAGTGACCACAGCACCAGACTCCCTTCGATCAGTGAGGCATATTTCCATATGGAAGGCCGGCAACACGTGGTGCCACTAACCCTGTTCAACACAAGCCGATCCCACATGTGTAACTGTGTCCTGAGTCCTGAATGGCAGTGACCCCAAGTCCGTGGCAGCAACCACAGCACCAGACTCCCTTCGATCAGTGAGGCATATTTGCATATGGAAGGCCGGCGACACGTGGTGCCACTAACCCTGTTCAACACAAGCCGATCCCACATGTGGAACTGTGTCCTGAGTCCTGAATGGCAGTGACCCCAAGTCCGTGGCAGCGACCACAGCACCAAACTCCCTTCAATCAGTGAGGCATATTTCCATATGGAAGGCCAGTGACACGTGGTGCCACTAACCCTGTTCAAGACAAGCCGATCCCACATGTGGAACTGTGTCTTGAGTCCTGAATGGCAGTGACCCCCAAGTCTGTGGCAGCGACCACAGCACCAGACTCCCTTCGATTAGTGACGGGTATTTGCATATGGAAGGCCGGCGACACGTGGTGCCACTGAATCTGAACTACGCAGGCCGGTGGGGCCACCAACCTATGCACGTGGCTGTGGGCCCTTGCTCACTGCTACCTCTGGCCTACACTACGGTCAGCAGGCCTCACAATTCACATAGAGTCCCGATTGCACATGACGCAGACCAGTAGGCAAGACACATTGCTCCCAGTGCGGCCCGTCTGCACCAAGCATCATCACAGGCTCATACAGTCTCAATGCTTCTGGTGCCACTAACTGTGCACCTCAACTCAACGCCACATGGCTATGGGCCCTTGCTGACCGCTACCTCTGGCCTACACTGCGGTCATCAGGGCTCACAATTAAAATTATTTCTTGATTCATTAACTATAGAGTCCAGTAGGCAAGTAACTATCACAGTCCTAAACCCTACATAATATCCTTTTAGTATCCTTGCTTCAAGAACTTTTTTATATCAGTTATAGTTTAGTACAATGACCAAATTCATCTTCAAGTGCAAACGAACACTCAATAGCAGTCTACACTGCGGGCAGCAATGCTCGCAATTCGATTTTTAAATGCTAATTTCTAACAAGAAGATTGTACTCAGAAAATACAACACTTCGTCAGTGTATTCCATACTTATTAAATCTTTTCATGATGCGCCTACACTGCGGTCAGTAGGGCTCACAATTAAAATTAAGTATTGATTCATTAATTACAGAGTCCACTAGGCAAGTAACTATCACAGGCCTAAAATCTACATAATATCCTTTTAGTATCCTTTCTTCAAGAACATTTTTTATATCAGTTATAGCTTTAGTACAATCACCAAATTCATTTTCAAGTGCAAACGAACACTCATTAGCAGTCTACAGTGCGGGCAGCAGAGCTCGCAATTCCAACTTTGGACACGTGGTGCCACTAACCCTGTTCAACACAAGCCGCGACACGTGGTGCCACTAACCCTGTTCAACACAAGCCTGCAACATATGGTACCACTAACCCTGTTCAACGCAAGCCGCGACACGTATTGCCACTAACCCTGTTCAACACAAGCCGGTGACACGTGGTGCCACTAACCCTGTTCAACACAAGCCAACCCCACATGTGGAACTGTGTCCTGAGTCCTGAATGGCAGTGACCCCAAGTCCGTGGCAGCGACCTCAGCACCAGACTCCCTTTGGTTAGTGAGGCATATTTCCATATGCAAGGCCGGCGACACATGGTGCCACTAACCCTGTACAACACAAGGCGCGACACGTGGTGCCACTAACCCTGTTCAATACAAGCCGATCCCACATGTGGAACTGTGTCCTGAGTCCTGAATGGCAGTAAAAAAAAAAAAAGTAAGTCCGTTTTTATATAGCGCAGCTACTCACCCTTACGGGTCTCAAGGCGCTGGGGGCCGTAGTGGAAATTAAGTGAGCTATTGCCCAGAGTCACATGGTGCTGAGCTGAGCTGCCGCCGGAGCCGGGGATCGAACCGTGAACCCTGTGCTCTGAAGTCAGCTGCCCTGGCCGCTGCAACACACCTCTCCACTTCCGATTAGTGAGGCACCACTAACCCTGTTCAACACAAGCCGATCCCACATGTGTAACTGTGTCCTGAGTCCTGAATGGCAGTGACCCCAACTCCGTGAGAGAACCACAGCAGCAGACTCCCTTCAATTAGTGAGGCGTATTTGCATATGGAAGGCCGGCGACACATGGTGCCACTAACCCTGTTCAACACAAGCCGATCCCACATGTGTAACTGTGTCCTGAGTCCTGAATGGCAGTGACCCCAAGTCCATGGCAGTGACCACAGCACCAGACTCCCTTCGATCAGTGAGGCATATTTCCATATGGAAGGCCGGCAACACGTGGTGCCACTAACCCTATTCAACACAAGCCGATCCCACATGTGTAACTGTGTCCTGAGTCCTGAATGGCAGTGACCCCAACTTCGTGGCAGCGACCACAGCACCAGACTCCCTTCAGTTTTATTTGTTGTTGTTTTCTTTAAATAAAATGTTTTATATGTAAACCTATACATGACTAAGATTCTTGTTTGTCCAACCGCACAGGGACACTTCCGGGCCCAAGAAGGTTGTTGGGGTTATGTTGGTAATGTGGGAAGAGGGTGCGTTACCTGCTGATGTGGGGAGAGGCAGCGTGAAAGGGGTATCTCTCACAGAAAGAACTCTGATATGTTATTAGAAATGCCTCGGACAGATGCCAGCTGACGGACTGAATCAGAAAATGGTTTTTCAATGCTTATGTAGTGTGAGTTATGAACAGTTCACACCCAGGCTCGCAGAGGGACAACTGCGGCCCGTCCGCTCGACTCACACACGCAGTACTACGACCCGTCCGCTCCCAAAGGAACAGCAGCGTAGTACCTCGCAGAGGTACAGGCACAGTAGCGTACTAGCTCGCAAACGTAGAGAGCTGCGAGCCGACAGACTGGCTTCTAACGGCATAGCTGCGAAGTGGTGATGTTGGGCAGACAGAGCGTGAAAGAGTTATCTCGCAGAAACAGAGCTCCGGTATATTAAATTGCCCCCGAGACCTTTCTTTTATATTTTCACTCGATGCGAGAAAGCGCGCTTTCTGGACCAAGACCTTTCTCCCTGCCAAATTTGGCGTTATTCCGTTCAGCCTTGTCTAAAGTTTCCTATGGAAAATCCATTGAGAAAACACGTTTTCACCCCCCCACATAGCTACCTGTCGCAGGCGTACTCGCTGTTGGTGTGCAGGTCAGTGGTCTAGTTGTCAACATGTCACGGCCACTCCCTGAGGGCAGGTTTGCACACACACCACACCCATCCGGCACATGCATCACAGGCCATGTGACCACGCAAATATAATGGATCCACAACGTCACATCCTTTATTGCCGGTGGTGACTGGATGGTGGACGCTCCACGGGTCTCAATCATAAAGACTCCATGAAAAGTTGCGGAGGGTTAGTCGCACCCTGAGCTCTATGGCCGTCAGGGGCCTACTACCATGTGGCGTGGACTTGAGTTCCACAGGGTTATTGCCACCCAAAGCTGATGTGGCCGTCAGGGGCCTACCACCACGTGGCGCGGATTTGAGTTGCACAGGGTTACTGCCACCCGAAGCTAATGTGGCCGTCAGGGGTCTACCACCACGTGGCGCAAACTTGAGTTGCACAGGGTTAGTGCCACCCGAAGCTGATGTGGCCGTCAGGGGCCTACCACCACGTGGCGCGGATTTGAGTTGCACAGGGTTACTGCCACCCGAAGCTAATGTGGCCGTCAGGGGTCTACCACCACGTGGCGCAAACTTGAGTTGCACAGGGTTAGTGCCACCCGAAGCTGATGTGGCCGTCAGGGGCCTTCGACCACGTGGCGCATACTTGAGTTGCACAGGGTTAGTCGCACCCTAAGTTGTATGGCCGTCAGCGGCCTTCCACCACGTGGCGCTGACTTGCGTTGCACAGGGTTAGCGGCACCAAAAGCTGATGAGGTCTCCGCCATTGATGACTAGGACTCAGCGACATGTGTGAGATCTGCCGGGCCGCGGAGAAGCTGATGTGGTCTCTGCCATTCATGACTCAGCGACATCTGTGAGATCTGCCGGGCCGTGGAGGTTTGACGGGCACGTGGAGTGCCCACTGGTAGACACTCCGGTGGCAGCAGGTAATTATTTGGTCATGGATGCGCAGGGGCGGCAGTATCTCTCTCTCTCTCTCTCACTTCCCTCTCTTCACTCTCTCTCTCACTCTCTTCCTTCCTTTTCTTCTCTTTCTCTATCTCCCTTCTCCCTTTCTCACTCTTTCTTTCCTTCCCTCTCTGGCTTTTTTTTCCTTCTCTGTGTCTCACTCCTTTGATATGCGCATTACACACGTCCTTATGTTGTGCTTTATTTTCCAGGATGTCATCGACATTCATGGTCCCGACAGGAGTCTTCCGCCTTGTTGTTTTGTGTTCAGTTTGTTAAATTTAGTTTATCCTTTATATATACGTTTACGAAAAAATGAAGTTTGATAAAAAAAAAAATCAATAAAGTTTTTGGTTGTTACTTAAGTGCTGTGTGACTCTTTCTCGTTCTTATTACTGTTATTTCGTGGTGTCCACCATGGTGTTAAATTTTGGGGCAGTTATCCCGGGAATACTGGTGATGTCTGCAGTTTGCACCAGCTTCTGAATAGTGTGTTATATTTATCTCAACTTTAGTTGCATTAAAGTGCTGATAATGAAATGCAGAGTAGGCGTTCCCGTGCAAACAGACACGAGGTGCACCTTTGCGATTTATTCTAAATATTAAAATCCTGTATTGAATTGCACTGTGGTAGTGGGTGCACTTACAGTGTACACACAAAATCAATGAAGAAATGTCATTGTATTTATATTGATTGGGAATAGTGGGTCAGGTGCTGGATCTTGACGGGAAACACTGCCCAGTTTGTTTATTTTTCTGTACACGACAAAACCACATCACAACTTTGACAACAACTGCGATGCGAAACAAATTCCGGTGATAAGCCGCGTTAGCACCAGGGATTTAACACGTGCTTTCTGCTGGTGTTAAGCAGGACGACTACCTGCAGCATGAAAGGGAACACAGCCAAGAGCAACACCGAAACATCCACAGGTGCCATACAGTCAATGAGCATGATACACGGATACCCATGAAGCCCACAACACTCATCGCAACAACCCCAGGACTGCCAACGCCCCCCGAACCCGCATCTGAGCAAGTGTGTCCGTGTGGTCATTGTGTTAGCATGATAGGCACGGGCCCTGCAACATCACAGTGTCAGCGGACGTTACCATGTCACCTCAGCGTTGGCAGTGAGCCTGGACATGTAGCTACGCACACATCCTCCTGCATGCACAAGCGGCGTGTGCTGGTCCGGCGTACACAGGTCAGCGCAGGGGTCTGCCTATCCGGCAAGGGGAACGGGGTATCTCGGACATGTCCGTGTTCAGGAAGTACGGTAAGTGTGTCTCTGTGTTCTGGTGTGGCCGCCACAAGGGCCGCAGCAGTCGATGTTGTACAGTGGCATGCAACACCTCCAAACTGCAGTCTCACGGTGTGGATGGAATGCCACAGGACATGCGCGAATAGGCATTACAATGGTGTGCCGTAGGAGTGCACGGGATACAACAGTGCACCGTACAAAAGTGTGGGGGCTCGTGGGAGGGAGGAGCAGCTGTTTAGCAACTTAACACACAGTGAACCCGCCCATGTGCCACGTGCTGGGCATCTCATCCATGATGACCAGGGTCGCAGACATCCCACAACACCCACGACCGGCCTTTGTACACATCCTGTATGAATGCAGCTGGAGAACTTACTGTAGGGATGAAAGGTTCTTTGTCTGAGCTATCTTGCAGTAGCACATCTGCTGCTCCGAGAAGGAACTTGCAAGCGGCCAGCCCCCCCTGACAGATACGATAATATTTGCAACCGTCTCCCACACTACGCACTGCCCGATTTGAGAACAACGAGTACACATCCCACACTCAAAGGTCCTTCGTCGTAGTTACTCCCACCACACCCCTGCCCTGCACCCATTGCACACAGACCCGGCTCATTGCACCAAGCTGTGCCATTTCATCCACAAGACTGGCACACGGCAAGCCAGTGCAGCTACAAGCAGAGCCACTGACGCAATGGCAGAGCATCCCAAACACATGGTCGACTCCATGCACGTCCACCTATACCTTGCACGTCTGCTGCATGTCTTGGGTGCACTGCCTTTGGCAGTACTGCGGATCACTTACAGGCTGTGCTTCCGCATTGCAGACGTCACCTGCGTTCAACCTGTATTGCAATGTTGCACGTGCCTATCCGAGTGGTGCATGGACGTGTGCCTCTCCAACGAGTGGGTAGCTGACATGGATTACGACAGGTGTGTGCGCCCCCTGTTGGCCCACGACCAGGACTGTCATGGTGATGCCCGTTTATGGCATGCATGGATGTTTGGCATGCATGTTGGGAACTGGGCCTGGGAGATTGCACGTGTCGTAGTATGCAGTGAGCAAATTGACCCACTTCCCGATTCTGTTTTGGTCCACATTGGGTACAGTGGTTGGAGTCAGCACATCTGTCCCGGTCAGCTGATGGATTACGTCGACGACATGTCAAATATTATGGCCAACCATCACTCATTAGAGATAGTGGCTTACGCAGCTGCACTCGCGTTCATGGACGAGTGACAAGGTACCTGCAACTACGACTCGATGTGCCACATTGCACGTGTCTCTCCGCATCATTGCACGTTGTACATCTGGTCACATGTCCCCAAACAACAGTGGACATGGCTGCATTGGCGTCGAATCATGTCCGAAGCGCGGACAACCAACGCTGCTTGATACTGACGTGTGTTGATGATGGACTACCCCGAGATGAACATGGACGTTTTCCTACGTTCCTTATTCAGGCATGCTGCTGCATTTCTCTGCATATCGTGGCACTACTCTTGACCGTACTGACACGCACTTTTTTTATAAAGTTTCCACATTTTCACTTGTCTCCAAATGTGTAGTGTCTTCATTTGTATGCCAATGTGTGTGTTACGGACTCTCTGGCTGCCTGCCATACATGAATTGCTACCCCATCCAGACTGTGGGTTTGTACTTATGCGTTCTCATGTGCCTGTTTCGTACTGACGCTTTTGGATGCTTATCCGCCTCAGGCGAGTGCATTTGTGTCCTGCGTTCGATTGTGCGAATCTTTGTGTTTGGACAACATTGTGTTGGATGTTGGTGTACTCTGCTTCCTATGTGTGTGTGCTGCATTGTGTGTGAGATGTCCCTTCATGTGAGCTTTTGTTCACCCTTCTCCCTTTCCGGCAGTGTGGTTTTCACTTCTATGCTTGTTCAGTGGTGTGATGTTGGCGGGTTGTGTGACTTGTGCTCCTTGTTGGTGTGTTTCATTTTGGCCATGATTTGTCTATAGTTGTGCTGTACTTAATTGTGCATGTGTACCATTGTGGCCACCTTCCCCCGTCCCCCCACTCCCTGCTTCTTCCTCTTCCTGGTGCTGTTGTGTCTGTAATTTTGTTGCTCCACACATAAATACATGTAATGAACAAATTAGAATAGTTCCTTGATTCTTTTAGGTTTCAAAACTTCTCTCTAGTGTTTTTTTAAAATTTTTCCATATAAACAGTTTTTTTAATATTCAAGGACACATAGAAGTCAGAAGTGCAACGTATTCTATCAACACACTTTCTAGAACATTCTACAACACGTGCAGGTTAAAAGTTCATCAATTTTTTAAACCTAACGATATTTTTTTGCAACATTTTCTCGAACATTTAACGGCACGTGCAGGTTAAAAGTTCACAATTGTTTTAAGTTCGAACAGTGCCTTCCAAATGCAAGTAGCAGGTGTGGTTGAGTTGAGCAAATTTTATCCTATGATATGTACTCCACATTTAAACTGCTTTTTCTTAACCAATCACAAAGATGCCTTTCCACCAAACGAATGTGCACCCTACTTTTAAAAAACAATGCTTTTCATCTCCCAATCAGGTATCGTTTTGTATGGCAAAAAAAGTAGTTCCCCGTCTTTAAACATATCTCTTATTCTACGAACGGACTGCATGAGCTACAGACATCTATCCATTCCTCCCAGCCACACCTTCAAAATGCTAGTGTGGATCGTAGGTCATAGCTATGTTTTCTGGTGCAAGAGGTATGCAAAACAGAGACGTATTGACTTAGACCTAGGTTTACAAAATGTGGACATTAAATGGTTTGGACAAAGAGGATTGAAGTGGCACCAATTGTTGCCTTTGGTTAAAACCTGTTTGCATCTCCAACACCCTGACCTCATGATTGTGCACTGTGGTGGAAACGACCTAGGCACATTGACTGGGGTAGGTTTGGAAATGCTAATGAAGGACACCTTTCGACAATTGATATTGCTTTTGCCTCAAACTGTCTTTGTATATTCCAATATATGCCAAAGACAGAAGTGGAAATGGTCAAACCAATTTTGTCCTCAGATTGAAAAATCTAGGAAGAATGTCAACAAAGCTGTGTCTGCATACCTCAGAGACTATAGAATGGGGTCGATCTACAACAATAACATACGTTTTCATATGGCTGATATCTACAGAAGTGATGGAGTACACTTCACAGATCAGGGAAATCAAGTTTTTCTGAATAACCTGAACTTATATGTAGCTCCAACTAATAAACACAAGGGCTCTTTTTAGAGCCGCCTTATATTCCCAATATTGGTTCGCAGAGTGACAGCTGCGATCCGGCTAGCACAGGGAGACCTGCGGGCCGTCGAGCAGCCTTGCAGAGGGACACCTGCGGCACGTGGGCTCAGCTCGCACAGGGAGAGCTACGGGCCGTCGGCTCAGCTCGCACAGTGTGAGCTACGGGCCGTCGGCTCGCAAACGCACACCAGCGTGTGGCTCGCAGAGGGAGAGCTCCGGTCTAACTCGCAAAGGGACACCAATTGGCCAACGGCCCTGCTAGCAGACACACACCTATCACCTAACGGACTCACTCGGACATGTACAGCTAGGGACACGACGGCTCGCAGACGCACAGCTGCAAGCCGACGGACTGCTACTGTTTTATGCTTTAGCGTAGTACAGTGGTGTTTGGGTAGTGTAGGGGGTTGTGCTGGGGGTAGTATTTTAGGGGTTAGGGTAGTGCAGTGGTGTTTGGGTAGGGAGTCGTGCTGGGGGTAGGTTTAGGATAGTGCACTGGTGTTTGGGTAGTGTAGGGGATCGTGCTGGGGTAGTGTTTTCGAGTTTACGACAGTGCAGTGGTGTTTGGGTAGTCTTTGGGTAGTGTAGGGGGTCGTGCCGACAGACTGACTCACAGAGCTCCGAGCCAACGGACGGGCTTCTAAAGACATAGCCGCGACCTGGTGATATGAGGAGAGGCAGCCTGAAAAGCATATCTCACACAGACACAGATGCCAGTGATGCCTCGCAGAGGTAAAACTACGAACCCGATGGCTTCTACACGGAGAGATGCGAGCTGACGGAGTAAATCAGAAAATGGCTGCCAACTTTTCCTGGTTTCAACCATTCACAGCAAATAAGCCGCAAGCTGCTGCTTGTAACCCCTCAGCCAATCACATGTCAGAATTCTCAAATATCGATATCTGTAAAATTTGATATTTCTCAAAAACTACTGAACGTATTTACACCATTTAAACAAAAGCGTGCTTTCTGGACCATCACCTTTGTCCCTGCCAAATTTGGCGTAATTCCGTTCAGCAGTTTCACCTGTAGTCTTTTGTAAAGTTTCGTATGGAAATTGCATGGAGAAAACACGTTTTAGGACCCTCTTTTTTCTCAGCCCCTCCTACACCATTCACCCCCAAACTTTCAATATAAGAGCTAATCCAAAAAAGAGAAACTTTTTGGATAATTTCATAAAGATTCGTCAAATGACGCAAAAGTTACAAGCACATACAAGGCTCCAGAAGGGAGGCCGCGCAACCCCTCCCAACATAAGTGAAGCCCCGGGGCTGCGCAGACCCCAGCGGCCCCCCGCCACCCCTCCGAGCCCCTGCTATTATTTTTTAAGAAATACCCCCGCAACCTTGCCCACCCAAGGGCCTCATTAAAATAAAACGCAAGAACCCGCGACCCCAGCGTGACTTTTTGCCGTTTTTTAAAAATGATTATATGGGCCCTGGGGGTCCTCCTGGGACCCCCTGAGCCGACCTAGTGGGTCAGGGTTTTTCTACCCTGCCCCCTTCTCTTGTTTTATACTTTTGTTTCTCCGTTTTTGGGTGACTCGCTTCTACCGAGCCACAAGATGGCTGCCAACACTTCCTGGTTTGGAGTGCTAGCAGCCAATCACAGTGAAGCTCGCGCACGCGACTTAGGCTCCGCCCAGATATCGAAATTTTTATTTTTCTAATTTCTCAGCAACTACTGAACGGATTTACACCATTTTTAAAAAGGCCGCTTTCTGACCCAAGCACTACTTTTCTACCACATTTGGAGTAATTCCGTTCAGTAGTTTTGGCTGTAGCCCTGCACAAAATTTCCTATGGGAAATTGATTTTTTGACTCTTATTTTTTGAATTTCTCAAAAACTACTGAACGGATTTACACCATTTAAAAAAAAGGTCGCTTTCTGAACCAAGCTCTACCTTTCTGCCAAATTTGGGGTAATTCCGTTCAGCAGTTCGAGCTGTAGCTCGTCGCAAAATTTCCTATGGAAATTAACATGGAGAAAATGAGTTTTGGGACCCCCCTTTTTTCTCAGCCCCTGCTTGACGAATCAACCCCAACCTTTCAGGATAGGAGCTGACCTGGATAGACTTTTCTTTGGGAGAATTTCAGGAAGATTCGTCAAACGACGTCAAAGTTATTAGCAAATCAAAAAATGCTTTTCCTATGGAAACTAGGTTCTAACTATAACTACCTAATATATATATATATATATATATATATATATTCACTGAAAAAACCGTAGGTTTCAGACATGTTATAGTTAGGAATTAGCATTTAAAAAACCTTTGAAATTCACTGAAAAAACCATAGGTTTCAGACACGTTATAGTTAGAAATTAGCATTTAAAAAACCTTTGAAATTCACTGAAAAAACCATAGGTTTCAGGCACGTTATAGTTAGAAATTAGCATTTAAAAAACCTTAGAAATTCACTGAAAAAACCATAAGGTTTTAGGGACAGTTATAGTTAGTTGGACATTGCACTCGTACAAAACCCGTGAAATTCCCCGTTATAGTTAGTTCAGCTAACTATAACTCGTGCCCCGCAATGCACTGCTGATGACGTCACATATTACATCACTCATGACATGGTCAGTGACATCACTGATGACATCACTGATGACATCTCAAATGACATCACTGATGACATCACTGATGACATCATCCAGTGACTGTGTGTTTCTGTAAAGTTTAAATATGTTTAATATATATAGGGAAAGGCGTATTGAAGAATGAGTGGATGTAGAAGCGCCTGAATGGATGATTTAATAGGTGCGTGACTGAGTCTATAAGTGAGTGATTAAACGTATCTTACTGGATGCATGGGTGAGTGACTAAACTGTGTGAATGTCTGTATCCGTCTGTCTGTTGTTGTGTAAGCAACTGCATGGGTTTCTGACTAGCTAAATGAGTGTCTATATGGGTTATGGATTGGTTCTCTGAGTATCTGTATGGGTGCCTCAGTGTTTGTGTGGGTGGGGTGTGTGTGACTCTGTGCATAGATGTGTGAGTGGGTGATTCACTGGGTGCATGGTTTCAAGAGTGCGTCTGTGATGGACTGTATGGGTGGGTGAGTGTGTGTATGGGTGTGTTAGTGATTGAATGTATATCTCAGTGGTACATGTGTGAGTAACTACATATGTGAAAGGCAGTATATATGTGTATTGGAGTATATAAATGGCTATAAGTGAGAGTGTGTGATTGTGAGAGTGGCTATATGGATGAGTGTGTGCTTGCATCATTGATTGCATAGGAGCGTAAGAATGTGCTAGTATTTTTATGAGTAAGTGAGCTGGTGTGTATAACTATATAGGTGAGTAAATTGGAGTGTGATTAATTATTTGCATGACTGACTAGGTGTGTGAGTACCTCTATGGATGAGTTGCGTTGTGTGAGTGTTTATATAGGTGTATGAGTGCATATGATAGTCCTGTACTGAGTGACTGTAAGTATGAGTGACTGTACGGGTGAGTGAGTAGATGTGTGTGTGTAGACCTAAGAATCAGTGAGTGGGTATGTACTTATTGGTATTGGAGTGTGTATGGTTTTGAGAATGGCAGTCTGTAATTTAGAGTGGGTGTATCAAAACTTATATTAGGGTGTGAGAAGATGCATTAAATTCTCACATGGATGATGTCATCAGTGATGTCATCAGTGATGTCATTTGAGATGTCATCAGTGATGTCATCAGTGATGTCACTGACCATGTCATGAGTGATGTAATATGTGACGTCATCAGCAGTGCATTGCGGGGCGCGAGTTATAGTTAGCTGAACTAACTATAACAGGGGAATTTCACGGGTTTTGTACGTGTGCAATGTCCAACTAACTATAACTGTCCCTAAAACCTTATGGTTTTTTCAGTGAATTTCTAAGGTTTTTTAAATACTAATTTCTAACTATAACGTGCCTGAAACCTATGGTTTTTTCAGTGAATTTCAAAGGTTTTTTAAATGCTAATTTCTAACTATAACGTGTCTGAAACCTATGGTTTTTCCAGTAAATTTCAAAGGTTTTTTAAATGCTAATTCCTAACTATAACATGTCTGAAACCTACGGTTTTTTCAGTGAATTTCAAAGGTTTTGTAAATGACAATTTTTAAATGTATTAATTGTTATATTTATTTTTTTCATACTGATTTACTACATTTTTAGAAACAATTCTTTTTACATATTTTATTTTTTAAATTACATTGTAATTACATTATACATTACAAAAAATACTTTCTCAGAATGAATTACTTTAGTTTAAATATTTGCACATAGGCAATAGACTTTTAAGTACAGTAGTTACAGTTGTTGCAATGGGCAACACATTTTCAAACACAATGCAACATTCAGCTCAATGTGAATTTCTAGTTAAATGCAATTAGTTACTTTATGGATTACTTTTCTAACCACAGGACTGGATCCTAGATTCAGTCCTGGGACATCTCCTGTAAACAGTTGAGTAAAAGCGTTTTGGTTACAGTAGTGATTTTTAAGGAATATTATTGTATTTTAAAAGTTGACACTTTGAAACTTTTTCTCATAGAATCACCAATGTTATCCTATGGAAGGAAATTCACTTAGCAGGTAAAAACTGTTATCGTTACTTTTTCTTACTCAGTGTTGGATCCTGGATCCAGCACTGGTGCATCTCCTGTAAACAGTTGAAAGAATGCGTTTAAGTCATACAGGCGATTTTTAAGGAATATTTGTAGTTTGTGAAAATCGACACTTTGAAACTTTTCTGCTGAAAACCAGACAATGGATTCCTATGGAAGAAAATATAAGTTACTGGTAAGTACGGTTAAAATTACTTTTCAGGGTCAGGGCTGGGCTAAAAGATGCAGCACTGAGGTCTCTCCTGATAACAGGTGAGTAAATCGGAATTCGTATTTCGGCTGATTTTAGAGGAATATTTTAAAGTTCCAAAACTCCACACTTAGAAGAATTTCCAAGTGAAACCAGTCAATGTTAGCCTATGGAAGGAAATTCAAGTTACTGGTAAGTACGGTTAAAATTACTTTTCAGGACCAGTACTGGGCTGAAAGATACAGCACTGAGGTCTCTCCTGATAACAGGTGAGTAAATCGGAATTCATATTTCGGCTGATTTTAGAGGAATATTTGTATGTTTCAAAAATCAACACTTAGAAACTTTTTCAGCAAAAAGCAGGCAATGATATCCTATGGAAGGAAATTCAAGTTACTGGTAAGTACGGTTAAAATTACTTTTGAGGATCAGTACTGGGCTGAAAGATGCAGCACTGAGGTCTCTCCTGATAACAGGTGAGTAAATCGGAATTCGTATTTCGGCAGATTTTAGAGGAATATTTGCACAATGGTGAAGGGAGGGGGCGGGGCCTGAGGTGACATCTGTGCAAACGCGCCCCGTGGCGCATTTTAAGTTGGGGGATTAAGTCCCCTTGAATCATGAGGGTCCCTAGGGGCCAACTAGCCCACCAGGAACCTCCAGTATGCGCCAGGGTTTTGCAGAGACGTGTAGAGAGGCCACACCCCTTTTTACACCTCTCTGCAACGCAGCTCTGTGGCGCTTTCTGGATGTACCTGTTGGGCTAGTTGGCCCCCAGGGACCCTCAGGATTGAAGGGGATTTAATTCCCCATCTTAAAACGCGCCACGGGCCTGTTTGCACACATGTCACCTCAGGCCCCGCACCCTCCCTTCACCACTGTGCAGACGCGCCCCGTGGCACGTTTTAAGTCAGGGATTAACTCCCTTGAATCCTGAGGGTCCCTGGGGTGCAACTAGCCCACCAGCTACCTCCATTAAGCGCCACAGAGCTGCGTTGCAGAGAGGTGTAAAAGGGGCGTGGCCTCTGTACACCTCTCTGCAAGGCAGCCCCTGGCGCATACTGGAGGTTGCTGGTGGGCTAGTTGGCCCCAAGGACCCCCAGTATTCAAGGGGAATTACTTCCCTTCTTAAAACGCGCCAGGGGCGCGCTTGCAGAGTACTGCAGGGAGGGGGCGGGGCCTCTGTCACGATGCCGTTTTTTTTTTTTTTTTTTATGGGAGGGGGGCTGCGTGGCCCCCCTTCCCTGGGCCTCTATTGGCCTCGGGGACCCCATCCCCCGGGGCATGCCCTCTTTTTCAAATAAAAAATATGGAGGGGGCTGCGTGGCCCCCCTCCTCAGGCCATTTAAGGCCCCGGGGACCCCATCCCCCGGGGCCGGCCTTGCCCTTATTTTTTTATTTTTATGTATTTTTTTATTTGGGGAGGGGGCTGCGTGGCCCCCTCCCGGGCCACTTATGGCCCCGGGGACCCCATCCCCGGGGCCTGGCCTCTCGTTGGGGACTGTGGGGGGTCCCAATCCCCCACAGTCCCGCGGGCTCCCCGCGTCCTATGGGAGCCGGCATTGCTTTTCCACATGGGGAGCAGCTAAGATGCTGCTCCCCATGTGGAAAGCAATTGGTTTGCATTTTGAAAGAGAGAGCAGGTTTCCTGCTCTCTCTTTCAAAATGCAAACCAAGTTTGCAATGACAGGGCGGGAGCCGCGAGGCTCCCGTCCTGTCATAGCAAACAGCAGTGTCCCGGGGGTAGGCACCCCGGGACACTGCAGGAGCCGGCCCTGGGGGGTGGCAGTCCCCAGGGCCATCAAGGGCTCCCTACATTTTGAAAGCCCCGGGGAGGTGGTGGTCCAAAACGGAAGCCCATTTTCAATTTTGTTAGTGCCCCGGGGAGGTGGTGGTCCCCGGGGCGTGTGGGGGGCTGGAGTCCCCCACACAGGTTAATTTAAAAATAAAGAAGCCCCGGGGAGGTGGTGGTCCTCGGGGCTGCGGGAGGGCTCAGAGCCCTCCCGCAACTTTTCTAATAAAGCCCCGGGGGTGGCAGTCCCCGGGGCTTGGGGGCCCTTAGAGGCCCCCATACATAAAATAAACCCCCCAGCATGCCCCCGGGACTTGGCCCACCCGGGGGCAAATTAACATCGAAGTGCGGGAGACCGCGCTTTGATTTTTTTTTTTCCCGGCAGGTTCCGCGCTCCCTGAGCGCATCCTGCTGATTTTTTTTAAAAAAAGAAAATGCTTTTTTTGCCCAGGGGGTCCTTGTGGGACCCCTGAGCAGGCCTAGGGGTTAGGGTGTTTCTACCCTGCCCCCTTTGTGCGTTTGCACACTTGTTTCTTTTTTTTCTCGGCGGGATCCGCGCACCCTAAGCGCATCCCGCTGATTTAAAAAAAAAATGCTTTTTCTGCCCAGGGGTCCTTGTGGGACCCCTGAGCAGACCTAGGGGGTCAGGGTGTTTCTACCCTGCCCCATTTTTTGCGCTTTGTGCACTTTTTTCTGTCCCGACAAAATGGCTGTGAACACTTCTTGATTTGGAGTGTTGACAACCAATTAGCATGCAGCTCGTGATCGGGAGGGTACGCGGATCCGACGCGCCCATAGATATATATGTGATTTTAATTGTGAATTTCTCAGGAACTACTGAACGGATTTACACCATTTTAGCAAAAGGCACCAGTCTGAACCAAGGGCTACCTCTTTGCCAAATTTGGGGTAATTCCATACAGCAGTTCGGGCTGTAGCTGCGACTAAAGGTTCCTATGGAAAAATGAATGGGGAAAACGCGTTTTGGGACCCCCCTTTTTTCTCGGCCCCCGCTTGACATATCACCCCGAGACTTTCAGGGTAGGAGCGGACCGGAGCGCCCCAACAAGTTGGAAGCTTTCGCGAAGATTCGTCAACCGGCGCCAACGTTATTGCAAATAGAATGTCGCGGATTTTCTATGGATAATAGGTCCTAACTATAACTATCTACTGGCGACCGCCAGTAGATAATATATATATATATATATATATATATATAAATGCATGCAAAATGCATGGGGGGGCTCCAGCTCTCCCACACAGCCCTGGGGACTGCCACCTCCCCGGGGATAATATATTAAAATGTGGCAGAGACCGCAGGGACCTGGAGGATCCCCCTGGTCCCGAACAAGAGGCCATGCCCTTGGGAATGGGTCCCCGGGGCAATATCGGACCGGGGAGGGGGGACTGCTCCCATGTGGCACAGGGTTAAGACTGATTTGCATATGGCTTGGTCTGAACTGGGGTGGGGAAGTGAGCTAAAGAATTATGATGGATTAAATCCAGATCTGTGACTGGGGGTGGGTGTCTGAAAAGTTTCAGCGCTCCGTCCATCATCTCCTTACGTTTACTTTGTTCACCCTAAGTTGGCAGGGTATGCCCAAACTTGGGTCCCTTGCTCACTTTGCCACTGTATTCAAGCTAGCCTGGCTGATAGGGGGTGTTACCCCAAAACCGGTCCTAGGATGCTTCTTTCCGGTCCAGGGAAGACCTGGCTTGGCAGTTCAGGCTGGACTGTTCCCATGAGGCACAGGGTCAAGACTGATTTGCATATTGTTGGGTCTGAACTGGGGTGGTGAAGTGAGCGAAAGAACATTGATGGATTCAACCCAGTTCTGTGACTGGGGGTGTGTCTGAAAAGTTTCAGACGCTCCGTCCATCATCTCCTTGTGTTTACTTTTTACGACATTGATAAGAGTGGCATGAGAGGAGTAAGCCTTTCATTTTGGGTTAGACCTGGTATTGTGAGTTGTCTCTCTCTTATGAAACTGGTAGAGAAAAATAAGGTTTAAAGCATGTTTCCAGATGTAATAACCTGTATCTTAGTTCATATAAGTCTCTGGAAATGTATACTTTTAGTACGCTGTAGATAGTGAGCTGTGTGCCTTAAACTGAAAGCGTCCTCTGCCTACTTTGAATGTGTGACTGATATCATGTCTCAGGTATGTGTGTGCATCTGTGTGCAGTCTGATGTGTGTAATGCAGCTCATGATCCTAACTTTGCACAAATATTTTCAGGGCTATTACAGCATTCAGTTTCAGAAGCACAAAACCGTTACCTAGGTAGGCATCACAGAAGCACTCGTAGTTCAATACCTGTTCGAGGCAGAGAATGGCAGCAAGGTTCAAGCAACTGCACCACCCAGTCTACTCACTCGTGTATTACAGCACACGTATTGCCCACCTCAAACAACCAGCCGCCACATGGTCATAGATTAAATACTGTGCCTACTTGTCTAAGAGATTTAAGGAATAAATAATCTTTCTGCATACACAAGAACTCAGTGAAAGAACCATTATTGAACGTTGAAGCATCCTGTATTAATTGTATTGCCTCTCATCTTTCTGCCTAAAGAGTTCAATACCTGCCTGCCCTGTATAATGAGCAGAAAGTAATCCATACATCTTCTTCTACACAAATTTAGAGAGCATGTGGTGTGAAACAGAGGTATTCTAGTATCTATAGGCTTCTTTTGATGTGTCATGTCACCCCAAAAAGGCACAGACACACTCATTGACGTCTTGAGAAATATTCTGAGACTCACAAGAGTGGCATTAGAAGAGTTGGCATTTCGTTTTAGGGTAGGCCTGGCATTGTCATCTCTGACTTTCTAAGCAAGCTGCTAGAGAAAAGCAAGGTTTAAAACATGTTGGCAGATGTATTAATCTGTATTCTAGTCAATGTAAGTCTCTGCAAAGGTACATTCCAAGTAGACTGTATATAATGAGGTCTGTGCTTTAAACTGAAAACATACCCTGACAAGTTTGAATGTCTGATTGTGACAGGTGTGGTGCTGCTGATAACCCTAACTGAAAAACTATGTAGCTTGTCATACTTCTGCACAAATCTTGTCAGAGCTACTACAGCATTCAGTCACAGAAGCACAGATCCCTTATCTAAGTAGGTATCACAGAAGCACTTGAATACTGAGTTCAATACCCGCCTGCCCTGTATAATGAGCAGAAAGTAATCCACACATCTTCTTCTATAAACATTTAAAGAGCATGTGGTGTGAAACAGAGGTATTCTAGTACCTATAGGCTTCTTTAAATGTGTCATCTCACCCCAAAAAAGCATAGACACACTTAATGACGTCTTCAGAAAGTTGCTGAGACTCACAAGAGTGGCATGACAGGAGTTTGAATGTTTGGTTGCTATCATGTCTCAGGTACTTCTACATGTATTCTGACACGTGGTGCAGCTGATGACCCTAACTTAAAAACTATGAAGCTTATCATACAGCTGTGCAAATCTTGTCAAAGCTACTACAGCATGCAATTACAGAGGCACAGATGCCTTATCTAAGCAGGCATAATGATAACACTTGATCACACACCTTCATACCCAGCTCCGCTGAGTAATGAGGAGAAAGTGAATCATGAAGCTTCTTCTACAGACATTTAGAAAGCATGTGGTGTCTAACAGCTGTAGTCTAGTATGTACAGGGTTGTTTGAATGTATTCTATTGCCTCTAGAAAGGCACTGACACGCTCATTCAGGTCTCTAGAAACATGTTGACATTCATTAAAGTGATATGACAGGAGTTGGCCTTTTCTTTTGTCTCAGGCCTGGCATTGTGACTTATGCCTCTCTAATGAAACTGGTAGAGACACATGAGGTTTTATGCATGTTCATTGATGTATTAACCTCCATCCTCGTCCATATAAGTCTCTTTATAACTATTCTGGGAGTAGGTCGCAGATAGTAAAATGTGTACTTTTTTTATAGAATGTGTTTATTTTTTCCAGTTTCATATTTGTTGAATACATAGCAAGTGTTATGGTGTATAACATTTACAAACATACAACAAACTTTATAGCCAATCCACCCTTTCCCAGTGCAGTTTCTAGTAATACATTCCCATCTTCTAAAGGCCCCCAGTATTGCAGGTTGTATGCTGTATACGGTCAGTATAAGAGGTTCCTTCGTTCCTAGTCTCAAGACTTTTCATAGGCAAGGCACATCCCTCCTAATCAGAGCCTGAATTTAATGAATCCTGCCCTCTCAGCACTGCTTTAAACTCCTCTATGGACTCTCTCCATGTCGCCAAATCTTCATCTGCATGTTCATCTATCCTACACCCACATAGCCTGACCTCTTCTGCCGCAGCTCATTCTTTCACATCTTTGACCCATCTTTGTAGATTGGGTCCCCCAGTGCCCATCCAGGTCATAGCTACTCATCTTTCTGCTAGTAATAGCACCAGTTGTGTGAATCGCTATTGCATTTTCCTTCCCTTGCGTTGTTTAAGTATACCCAGTAGACAAGCAGTAGATTCTGGCCTTAGTGTCACTCCCCCCAGTTTCTGTAGCGTCTCAACCACCCGGCCCAAGTAAATGTTTACTGCGGTACATTCCCAAGCCAGGTGTAGAAATGTTGCTGGAGCTGTTTGGCATTGTGGACATGTATTCGGTTTTATTGGGTCTATAGGGTGTAGCAGCACTGCGGTGACTTGCGTGCGGTGTAGAAAATTGAAGTGGGCTAGTTTAAATCGCGCGTTACACGAGCCCTTTTTTACTAGTTTGCAGGCGTCTTTCTACCCGGTATCCATTATTGGTGCTCCCAGGTCTTCCTCCCAGGCCACTCTCGCTCTTGGTCACGGTCTGGGTGTTTCCATAATCATAGCATTGTACAAGTGGGATATCAAGTGTCTCCCCCCTCCCAAACTCCAGTAGCTTCCTGAACAGGGCTGAGGATTCTGGGGCAGCTGGGCACGTAGGCCAGATGTCCCGGACTATTTTAACAATATTTGCATAGAGAAGGAATCAACCCTGTCCTACCCCAAAACTTTCCTGCGCCGCCTCAAAGGAGATCAGCGTGTCATTTAGGAAAAGGTCTGCTAACATCAGGCATCCCCCCTCTTTCCAGCCAGATACATCCACCTCCGACGCCAGGTGAAGAAATGCTGGGAGGTCCCTAAACATGAACTCTCTAGCAAAGGGGGCACTTCTCAGATCCACCCGCACTGCTCTTTCCCAGAGTGCTGCTGTATGTTTAATCAAGTAAGGGCCCTCTTCCTGACCCCTCCCTCCCCGTGTAATAGCTGGGGCAGGGTTTTTTCCCTCGCGTCATCCATCAGGAGTTCTTTCTCCCAATTGCTCTCCTCAGTCAGCCAGTGTGCTGCATGTTGGAGCTGGGATGCTATGTAATAGAGTTCCATATTGGGAAGCGGAAACCCTTCCTCTTCCTGTGGCAATTGCAGTACCTCTCTGCTCACTTTGTTTCTGCCATCCGCACATACCAACTTTATTAGCAGGGAATGAAGCCTTTTAAGCACTGAAGGGCATAAAGGCATCGGGGCAGGAAACACCATTTTGGCTACCACTACCCGCCCAATAAGGGACAAAGGGAGTGCGTTCCAGAAGGTGACCAACCGGGTCAATCCCTCTGTCACTTGGTCGATATTGCCTTGCTTCCGTGTCTGAGCTGAAAGTGTGTACTTTAAACTGAAAGCATACTGTGACAAATTTGAATGTATGACTGCTACCATGTCTCAGGTTTGTGTGCACTTCAATGTGTACTCTGATATTTGTGGTACACCTTATGAGACTAATTTAAAAACCATACAGCCTATTATACCCCTGCACACATTTTATTAGAGCTTCTTCAGCATTCAGTCCCAGAAGTAGAGATCTCTTAGCTAAATCACTTGAACACACACTTTCATACCTGGATGACCTGTGTAATGATCAGAAAGTGATTGATTTAGTTTCTTCTAACACACATTTAGAAAACGTACAATGTGAAACAAAGGGTAGTGTAGTACATATACAGTTGTTTGAATGTATTATCTTGCCTCTAAAATGGCACTGACACACTTATTGAGGTCTCTAGATAGATGCTGACACTCAGAAGAGTGGCATGATGGTAGTTGGCCTTTCAATTGGGATAGGCCTGGCATTGAAAGGTCTGCCTCTCTAATGAAACTGTTAGAGAAAACTGAGTTTTAAAACATTTTGCTAGATGTACTTACTTGTTTCCTACTGCATATAAGTCTCTGCAATAGTACAATGCTAGTATGCTGTACATAGTGAAGTGTGTGCTTTAGACTGAAATTATAC
Source organism: Calotriton arnoldi (assembly GCA_963921515.1). Taxonomy (NCBI): domain Eukaryota; kingdom Metazoa; phylum Chordata; class Amphibia; order Caudata; family Salamandridae; genus Calotriton; species Calotriton arnoldi. The sequence goes on from CAWUFW010012126.1 coordinate 157,454, forward strand.
TGGTAAAATGTGAATGTCTGAGTGCTACCATGTGTTAGATATGTCTCTACTTCTATGTTTAGTTTGACATGTATAGTACAGATGATTACTGTAAGTGAAAAAGTATACAGTCTATCATACCCAGTGGAAAATATTATCAAAAGAAGTTCACATTCTAGTTCTGCAAAGATAGATCGGTTTGCTAGACAGGACTGATGTTAGCATTTGATTACACAGGTTCATACCTGTCTATCCTCTAAAATAACTAGATAGTCATTGATGTAGAAAATAAAAGGGTATGCCAATTTATAAATCTTTTCTGCCAGACTTTCAACCATTTACAGATTTCCTAATGTGCATAGTTAGATATCCTACATATTTATTGCTAATGAAGACAATGCCAATTTAATTGTAAATAACTGGTTAGCGATTATTATGACAAATATTATGTAGTTAATTTAAAATTATTAATTCATTTAACATACTATTGAAACTGTTCTTTGTTTTTTAGATATTTACTTTATTTAATAAAAAAACTTGAAGATGGCAAGAAAACATGAAAAGTGAAGAGGACAAAAAACAGTACTACTTAAAGAAAGTGAAAAGAAGAAATTAGATGATGCACACAATGTTATAGAGGAAAACAAATCTTCTGGTAAGAGAACTAAACAGTTTCTTAAAACACTACTACGAAGATTGAAAACTGTGGAAAATATTGAAAAGAAAAAGAAAGGTTTAACAACAAATCAGAAACGAAAGAGAATTAGTCATGTTGAAAGAATTTCAAATTATAGAAAAACAATGCATCTGACAAGAAGGCAGAAACAGAATAAGGGTATAAGAAGCAGAATGTTTAGAAGTAGAGTAATTCAAAATGTATTAACATTTTTAAAAAACAAGCATTTGCAATGCAATAGGTCTTGCATTTGCGAGAGTTTGAGCTATTGGCATTGTAAATGATAATGCCTTTTATTTATCCTGCAAGCGGTGCGTAAACACCGCATGCAGGTTTTGTCATTTACAATGTCAATAGCTCAAACTGTTGCATTGCGAGACCTTTGTGACACCCGCGCTTTAGCTTTCAACATCGTAAGCTAAAGCGAAGGTGCCACGATTGTAACAAAAGTAAAGGAATAGAAATAAAATGGTGGCTGCATACTTTTTTTTCTATTTATTTACATTGGTTATAATGGTGGCACTGTCACTTTAGCTTTGAACACCTTAAGCTAAAGCGCAGGTGCCGCGATTGCTTCAAAAGTAACCAAACAGAAAAAAAATGCGATTTTTTAAAATATTTGTTTACTTTTAAAACAATTGCGGCACTTGGGCTTTAGCTTAATATGTTTAAAGCTAAAGTGAGAGTGCCACCATTGTAAAAAAAGCGTAAATAAACAAAAAGAAAGGCATGTGCCACGTTCGGCTGGCAAATTGCAAAAGAAAAGCGCGGCCGCCATTATTCTTGCCGAGACATGCCACGCTGGATAAATGGAAAAATAACTAAGCATTGAGGGAGAGTTTGTCAGCAGTTAGGACAAAGCTATTTAAGAAAATAGTGATCGGAGGCTGTAATTAAAGCCTACTGAGTTTTCTTGAATAGGACAAAGCTATTTAAGAAAACAGTGCTCGGAGGCTGTAATTAAAGCCTACCAAGTAACAACACATGTAACTGGGGGTGTCCTCATGGGATGTTACATAAGAGAAAAGATGGTACTAAGGAGGGACTACTAACTTAAGCCTATTCACCAATGAAAAGCTACAATTTACAAAGGACAGGGGCCAATTAAAAAGATGGGCGGAAAGTGGGCAGAGCTTCATGCACTTATCCTGAATACTGCAAAAAGAACAATTGATGGACAGAATGCAGAACAATGTCATACATTCACCCCAGTACAGAGATCTGGGCCTAAATCCATCGTTTTTGCTTACCATGCCATTCCAGTTTAGACCCAGCCATATGCAAATCAGTCTTGACCTTGCGCCCAATGGGAACAGTCTAGCCCGAACTGCCAGGCCAGGTCCTCCCTGGACTGGAAACAAGCATCCTAGGACTGGTTTCGGGCTTTCAGCCCTCATCAGCCAGGATATCCTGACTCCAGTGGCATGGAGAGCACGGGACCCACATCTGGGCATACCCGTCCCACTCGGTGTTACAGATGCAAAAAGAACAATTGATGGACAGAATGCAGATCAATGTCATACATTCACCCCAGTATAGAGATCTGGGCCTAAATCCATCTTTTTTTTGCTTACCATGCCATTCCAGTTTAGACCCAGCCATATGCAAATCAGTCTTGACCCTGCGCCCAATGGGAACAGTCCAGCCCGAACTGCCAGGCCAGGTCCTCCCTGGACTGGAAGCAAGCATCCTAGGACCAGTTTCGGGCTATCAGCCCTCATCAGCTAGGATAGTCTGACTCCAGTGGCATGGAGAGCACGGGACCCACGTCTGGGCATACCCGTCCCACTCGGGGTGACAAATGCAAAAAGAACAATTGATGGACAGAATGCAGAACAATGTCATACATTCACCCCAGTACAGAGATCTGGGCCTAAATCCATCGTTTTTTTGCTTACCATGCCATTCCAGTTTAGACCAAGCCATATGCAAATCATTCTTGACCCTGCGCCCAATGGGAACAGTCTAGCCCGAACTGCCAGGCCAGGTCCTCCCTGGACTGGAAACAAGCATCCTGGGACCGATTTCAGGGCATCACCCTTCATCAGCCAGGCTAGCTTGAATCCAGTGGTGTGGTGAGCAGATGACACTCATCGCAGGTGGTAGTCAGGGGAGGGGGCGGAAGGTGCAAGTGACGTTAGGTTTAATTGCCAGTAACTACCTCTTGGTGCAGCTATTGTGCAGATGTTTCTATATAAATGTTACGCTTGATATTAGTGCAACCAAGGTTGAGTGTAAACCTATGTACAGAGGCTATCTTAAGTACAAGTGTAAAAAGGCCTTAGGTTCTCGTACAAGAAAGAAGTCTGAGGTTTAAAGGTGCCCCTGGGTGTGGGTGTGGCACTAAACACAAGTGTGCCCTGAGGTATAACATGTGACCTTAAGAGTTGCTGTACGTACAATTCTGTCTAGTGAAACGCATAAATATATTTATATGTGTCAGTCTGGATATAAGTGTTAAAATAAGTGAGACCTGACACCCAGTTCTGGTGATAAGTATACGCGTGGGCATGGGTTGAGCACCTGAAATGTAAAAGTCTCAGTCTCCAGATTTATAAGTTGGTCTGTGTGTTCCTTGAGGTACGTACAAGTGTGTAACCATGCGTACAATCGCCTCACTGTGCCTGGTAGGCCTCAGGGTGCTGCCATTGGTTTGGGTTACCTCACTGACACCCTTTTCCAATTTTCTGTGGTCCCTTAGTTTTCCCAAATTCCTTGATCCATGCTCGTTGCCACTGTGTGTTGCGCTTCCTCTGCCTCTGCATTTTAACAATATTTACTTCATTGGGTCTTGACTATTAAAAGCCATGATATGAGACCCACTCATCAGGTTGCCCCCCAAGCTTTAGGTAAAAGCCACAATGATGTAGATCTGGGCTTTCAGCTTACGCCATTGAATACAATATACATTTTTACAGAGCTACAACACCGCAGTGATCTATTTTACCAAGTTTCCATAACCCAGGCATCATAATACGAATACTCATTCTTGCCAGTGTCACGTTTCAGGTTCTTACGTGTATTCTAAATGCAATAGTCGGGTTTGCATCTACTAACATCATGTATGAAGCGTTTCCAGATACTCATGCCCAGGCAGCCCCCATGAGTATACTCCTCGACGGCTTTCTTAATGAGTTGGCTGCAGATGACAGCATAGCACTGTACTACATAAGCAATCGTCACCCCCAGTGGAAACAAAAGGACACATAAAGCGCTCACTGAACTAACATCCAGGGATCTGGCCAGGGCCGGACTGGGAACCGAAACCAGCCCTGGCAAACTGCTCGGCCGGCCCCCCTGGGAGAAGGAGGGGGGTGCGGCTGAGCTGTTTCCTAGGGCCGGTTTCAGCCGATTTTGTTACAGGGGGCTGATATTGCCGGCCCCCAGTAACAAAAACGCCCCCCCAAGGGCCCAAAACCGGCCCCCACCCTGGCGGCCCACCGGGGAAACTTCTGGTGCCCGCTACGGCCAGTCCGGCCCTGGATCTGGAACCTTCTGCTGGCGAGTCGGCGCAATAGTTGCTTCCCACCACACCGAGCAGCATAAGCTATTAAAACATCCGGTAGTGAGGCAAGATTATAGCTGCTAATTGAGACAACCAACAGGTTAGTGATCCAGCATGATACATTCTCATTAAGACAACACAACATCGTAATGTGTCATGACTTCCGGTATTAACCTAAAGGCATGCTTTCGCGTAGGTGCAGGCGTGCAGCCCAAGCTCGTAATGTTTTGTCCGTGACTCGACAGTGGTGCACTTTTTCACAGATATTATTCTCTGTGGTGGTGGAGCCACCAGCGCTAGCCTCCGGCAGCACCACTCAGAATACACAATTAGATATCCCACCAAACACTTGCCAGTCTTATTGTACCCAGATGATATTACAATATATTTGAGGGATCCCCAGGACAGTTTGAATGGGGTACTGAGTGAGTTCATACTCTTTGGAGATCTCTCGGGCATTCAAATTAACTGAGAAAAATCTAATATATTCCCCTCACTATGGCCACTAAACAATTTCTTCCTGACTTTCTTTTAGCATGGTGTGATTCTGAGCTCAGATACTTGGGAATAGTAGTGGCTAGAGATAGGGAATCAACTATTCGAGTGAACTATGGCACAGCTCAGGGGGGATTTAAAGCACCTGATATGGAGCTGTATTATTTATGTGCCCAGGCACACAATGCCATACACTGGCACAGACCTACCCCTTTCTTACCACACCTGGCTAGAGAACAGGACTGCATGCACGCTGTACCTCTCATTTTCTATCTGGGGACATGCAATGCCGCCCCGGAATCACTGTTGCCTGCACCACTGGGACATCGAGTAAACTAGCTTATCTCCTTGCAAACCCTGTGCTATACTCCCCGTTAACCTCTATACATTATCATCCAGCTATTCCGGTCACACATGAAACAGCATGAAGACAGATGCTTCAGAAAACTGGGGTCTCTGCATGGAGCGAACTGTACCCCAACAGCACATTTACACCAGCTAGTTACAAAAGAATCGCCAATCCCACTTGACTGTTACCTCTATATCCGATTATGACATAATGTACAAACGGCAGTGTAGGAAGCTGGCTCTGTATATACTATACCAAAGTGAGGAATAGTGTGCACAGAGTCCAGTGGAACCCCAAAGGTAGGCAGGGGTAAAATTAGATAGAACCTTACTCTCTATTTGTGGTAGTGTGGTCGAGCAGTAAGGCAGTATCAGAGGACAGTGTTAAGCATTTGTTGTGCACACTCAGTCAGCAAATGAATTCACACACTCAAAGACTGAACTTCAGGCCAATTGTTTTTGTAAAAAAATATTCTTTTAGTTATTTTATTTCTAGAACCAAGCAAGCCTGGCACAGGTAAGCAATAAATACTTTACAGTAGTAAATGCTGATTGTAAAACAGTTTGATTGCAATTGTAAATGTACTATGGTTTGACTTACAGTATTGTTTCAGAGAACTGCAATAACTTGTAAATACAGTACATAGACTTGAATGGGATTTTCAGTTAAATAGCAGGTAAGTTACTTTTGGATTATTTTTCTTACTCAGTGCTGTAGGCCAAGCTGCAGCACTGGGACATTTCCTGTAAACAGGTGAGTAAAAGCGTGTTTGTTAAACCGTACAATTTTATAGAATTTCTTTAGGTTTCAAAACTCCACACTTAGAAACTTTTTCAGGAAAAAGTGTCAATGTTATCCTATGGAGGAAAATATGGTTATCGGTTTTTAGGTAAGTGTTCGGTAGTGGGAGTTGAGGTTCTGGAGATAGACTCAGGGGTCCCCCAGGGTCAGTGATGCACTCTTGTTACACCCTCAGCGGCACTAGGGCGGCCGGGTGCAGAGTGTTGAGGCCCAATGTTATTCAATGGGGGATATGGGGCCTCTGGTTGGTGGCTGCTGGCAAGCAGGCCACTGGGTTGTGGGAGCAAAGCTCCTGGATTTTAGCTCAGGGCAAATGGGGAAACAAATTAGCACCAAAGGTGCACCTTCAGCAGCAATAGGTCGGCCGGTTGCAGGGTGCTGTTTCGAGGTCGGATGCCCTGTTGTTTCCAATGGAGAACCTCCGGTTTGCAAAAGCACTGCCGGCAGGGAGACGAAGGACTTCTGGGTGCGACCACCACTTCAAGAGGTAAGTTGGGAAGTTAGGGGTTGGTTAGGCACCGTCGGTTTGGGCACACAAGGCCGTGGGGCATCGGGTGCAGGGGTGCCTTTTGGGGTCGGATCTTCTTACCAGCTCCTGGTCGCGGTTAGGGGGGCCTTCTGGATTTAGGCTGCAGGCGTCGGCTGGAGACTTGAAGCAGGTCAGGGGTCGCCGGATCTCAGTTCAGGACCTCCTCGTGGTGTTTGCCCACTCGAGCTAGGGCCGTGGACGGCGGGTGCAGAGTGGGGCGGATCCGCGGTGTCCGGCCCGAGCCAGAGGTTGCAGTTGAACAAATCCGGTGTTCACAAGAGAAGCAGTCTTTGGAAGTGAAGGTAGGCAGGTCCTCCGGGGTTTTTGAGGTTGCTGGCTGCAGGACACACCGGGATTTTGCAGGAGCAGGTTCGAGTGGAGACAGGCCAGTAGGGCTGGGGCCAAGTCAGTGGGTGTCTTCCTCTTGTTAGCTGCTACACGGCTGTTCGGTCCTTCTTCTTCTTTTCTTCTTGTTTCTTGTCTGGATCTGAGGAAGCAAGGTTCAGGGGTGCCACTAAATACTAGTTAGGTTCAATGTTTACATTCCGGTGCCCGTACATGCAAGACATTTGGGCTTCCAGAGCCACTGGTAGGCTTGAGAGAAAGAAATGCATTTATTGGATAATAATGTAGGGTTGAAGCAGACCCGTTCATAAGAAACAGGAGCCCTGGGGGATTCTGATTTAAATCAGTAGGGAAGATGGTCTCGAACTGCGTTTCAGCAGCGAAACGTGCTCAATGGAACCATGCAGCAAAAGTGGGCATCACGATTCATGCAGTGGAAAGGCATAAATACAAGAAATTCCATTACTTCAGTAAATACAGCCTGGAAAACTGGGCTTGCCACTAATTTGCTGGCACTTTTTTCACGCCAACCTAGTGAAAGCCAAACGTTGTGTTCCAAAGGCCATTTCAGAAGCACCCAATAAAATTAATTTAGTTTTGTGTGCTGTGTAGGAACAATCTACGCTATTGAGCTCTTAACCTTTTCGGTGCTCATGACGGCTCCCGGCCGTCATGAGTCATGACGGCCGGGAGCCATCAGAACGTTGATGCTCCACCCATGCGCTGTTAATTCCCCGCCTGTGCGGGAGAATTAATCAGTGGGCGGAGTTCTGACGGCTCCCAGCCGTCATGAGCACACGCCCACCATGATTTATGACGGCCGGGAGCCGTCATGAGTACCACAGCGCCACGCCCAACCCCGCCCCCCTCGCACCACGGTGGAATTCGCGCCGCGGCGAAGGGGTTAAGAGTGTGTCACACGTCGTTCGAATTTAGAACATTAGACTAAAAAAGGTGATGCCGGAGTCCAGACCTCAATGTGTGAAATTGCCCTTCTAACTACTCATGCTTAAATTCCCCATCCAGCATTATGCACAGTGATACACCCTGAAATGACACGCATAATGTTAAATAACCACTTGCCTGCCATTCAGCCTCGTCACAGCACAAATGTTTGTCCAAGTTTAATAATTCCTGTGGTTCCTTGCTGCTTCCCAGACACCTAGAAAAGCGAAATGTCAATACTAACCTTACAAGCCATTTGTTTTCAGCAAACAGATGCACCGTGCCGAGCTGTGACCCAACCAAGTAAATCAATGAGAACCTTTGAAGCACAGCACCCTGTTACCTCCCTCCCGTGCTCGTCCAGTGTAAAAGGAACTTGAATCCAAAAATGTACTCCAAATGTGTTCATTGGTAATAGTTAATGCTGTTTACTGTAAAGGATAACTCTTGATGAAGACCACAAAGTAGCCTGGACATCCTTCGGCATTGTGTCAGAGTGTATACCTGTATATTGTTTTTAGTTGAATGCATTATCTGCCCATAACTTGTTAATGTTGGCTCTGTACTGTCTGGGTATGTTACATTAAGAATATGAAGACAGCATTCGTAACACACGGGCGTTTGTGTGCTCCAATGAAAATATATTTTTTTATAATTCTGTACAACATCATTTTTAATACACATGGTATTTCTATGCTGGTTGACCGGAGTACAATTATGGTCTGTTCTGATTGAGGGATATACTAACCACTCTTACTCAAAATTGAGATTAGCTCTTGGCTGCTGGTGAGCTCTGCCCAGTCATTCATTAGGGATTCTGTCCCTGCCATCCCCGACCGTTGCTAGTTGTAGCTTTAGTCAGTCACCCGTTTGTTATTCAGGCTCCTTGCCCATGAAGGAAGAATATCGAGTAGAAATGTGATTAGGTTACTCATCTTGTCCTCTCGTTATTTGAGCATTTGTTATAGCCCTAACTTTGGCTCAGTACTGGGGCAATCAGATAATAGTGCACATTCTGATTGGTACTACACCCTTTCCCTGCTTTGTGCACATTAGAACAGTAAGTGTTGCTGTACCCACAATAATGTGCTGCTTAGGTAAATATATATAAGGTCCAAAAGGCGAGACCAATTGCATTGCAATTGCTTGTTTTCTTCCTTTCCCCATGCCCTCCTCTCCTCTCCCCCCTCAGCTTTACTGCTTCTTTCATAATATTGGTGTGAAGACACAGCTGTATTGTATTGCAGCATTTACATAGTGCTTACTACCCCTATACCTCTTCTCGTTTTCAAAAAGTAAGGAAACTATGTGAGAAGTTAAGTGGTTGTATAAGTTCGTTTTCTGACAGTTTCAGAGCATACGCAGTTCACCAGTGGCAAGGATTTTATTACTCATTTGGCTGATAGTGCTAACAAGCACTGGCAATGCCAATAGGTCTGGCTGATTCGGTTTTTGTTCATTGCTGCATGATACATGTGGATGCATTAGCAGAAAACTCACTGAGAGATACCCCAATAATGGTCACTGATTTACTTGTGAAAAAGTGTCAATCAAAGTGCCACATACTAGCATTAATGGGGCACTTGTATACACACCGAAACATTAAAAATGTCACTCGTAAGCTGTATGAAAATTTGGCAGCTAAGCACACTGAAATGCAGTCACACATTTATAGCACCTCCTCAGCTGTCAAGCCCGAGTGCTGCTAATTAGCACCACTGACTGAAAGCTGGCAGCGTGTGGTACGCACTGCTTGTGACAGGCTGGGGGCTGACTCAGTTTGTTCTGGGCTGGCTTAGGCTACAATGTAACAATGGATGTAGAACTGACCCGCAACCCTACCCGGACCAGCGTTGCTGTCAAAGTACATGTTTGATTGACAGACTGCTACCACTGTCTTGTTAACGTGCGTGTCCCACGTTATGCCTGCTTGCTGAATCAACGAATGAGGATACCCTGTGGTCAGTGGGGCAGACTCTCATTTGCTTCCAGAAACCCCTCCTAGTTACTTGCGTTGTCTTGTTATTGGTCAGTTCATGTTGAGGGAAGTATGCTGCGAGTCTGATTCTGTGTCTGCTGTGCACTGTCTGATGTGCTGCGAAATAGCGGCTTCCGTCTGAGCGATCGGCATAATGCTGCAGCTGCTCCTTTGCCTGGGCCCGTCCACATATCCAACTCTTATAAGTACGTGACTTGCGGGTCAGTCACCAAACTGCTCAACCGGCGGCACTGACTGCGGTTGCACTACCAAAACATCAATTATGGCTCAGGTGAGAGGCTGGCAAGTGGACCGGCGGCTAATAAATATCATGGTTGCACATTTGTTTAACACTACGATCTTTCAGAATACAAGGGCTCTTTCATTTCTAATGCTTTGCAGCAGTTTTAAGATCTTCTTAGTTTCTTGTTGCTCAAATGGGTGTAATTTCAGATATTTATATGTGTTTCCCTCGTCTTAATTGCTTTATTTTGCTCGTGAGAACGTGTCACTCATAGTTGTTGAATGTCACTCATAATTACACAGAAATTATGAAAATGTCACACATAAACAATCTGAAACCTTGGCAGTTATGGTTCTCCCTTTAAATGACTACGAGTACACAAATGTGCAAAATCACCTGATGCTCCACCTATTTGACCTTGCTCCGGTCACCTTAGTATGCAATGGTCTTCCTGCCCTTTGCCAGGATGATGGGCAGCTTACCAAAAGGCCCCCCGTGCTTTTGACACCGATTCTGGTGACACTTTCTTGATGCTGAGGAATATGAGGACATCTCCACCAAACAAAGAAGCACTTACTTCATATAGTTAAGAAGAAGGACCCTTGTTTCATGGAGATGTACCTCTTTTTAGTGTTGTTGTTTTCTCTATAGAAAGATAAATGTTATCACAGACTTCTGGATGAAGATGCATGAGAAACAATCACGTTGTTAAAATGCACAGAAGGTCATGGGAGATATTTCCTTGTGGTCCATTATGCAGCTGTAGTGTTAAATACGTACTGGACATTTACCCAAGGAGGTAGTACTTAGTAATTAACCAGTTGAAAGTACTCCACTTGGGTAGAATTTTGTGCAAAACTGTGGACTCAATTTGGATAAAGGGCCAGGTGTGGTTCCATTCTGGCACAGTCACTGACACAGCCACTGACACACCAGCACAGATACTTAGACACCCACTCACATACTACGGTACTCACACACCCCTTCACAAACCCACTCAGACACTGATGCACTTACCCACATACCAACTCAGACACTTGCACACCCACTTACAGACCCACTCACACATCCACTCACAGACCTACTCAGACACTATCACATGCACTCATAGACCCACTCAGACACTTATGTACTCAGTCACAGATGCGCTCAGACACTCTCCCTCCCACTCATAAACCCACTCATGCACTCATCAACCTACTCATAGAACAACTAAGTCACTCTCACAGCCACTCACGGACCCATTCAGATACTCATACACCCACTCACAGACCCACTCAGACACGTTCGCCCACTCGCAGACCTACACAGACACTCATGCACCCACTTACATAACCACTCATACTCTCCCACACCCACTCACAGACCTACTCAGAGACTCACGTATTGACTCACACACCCATTCAGACTCACTCAGACCCACTCATGCACTCACTCACAGACTGACTCACACACTCATGAAGGCACTCGCAAACCCACTCACAGATTCTCCCACCCACTCACAGACCCATGCAGATGTTCAGGCACCCACTCAGACACTCATGCACCCACTCACAGACCCACTCAGACACTCACACACACATTCACATATCCATTGAGACACTCATGCACATCCTCACATACCCATTCTCAAGGGTTACAGGTTACATTTGGAAATACAATTTAACAGAAACTTAGAAATTCACTTAAAAAACACAAAGGTTACAGGGATGATATAGTTAGGAAATAACATTAAAATAATCTTAGAAATTCACTGAAAAAACAAAGGTTACAGGGACGTTATAGTTAGGCTCAGATTTAGTCAAACAAAATCAGTGAAATTCAGCAGTTATAGTTACCTGAGGTAACTATAACTTAAATCCCTGTTAAGCACTGCTTATGACCTCACATATTTTATCACTCATGACATGGTTAGTGACATCACTGATGACATCATCCACATAAGCCCTCACCCATCTACTCACACCCCATAGAACCTCTCGTATACCCCCTCACACCCACACAACCACTCACATACACATTCACAGACCCATACAAGTACTCACACAACCACTCACTTCTCCTTAGAGGTACTCACGTACTGACTCACTCACCCATACAGCCACTCACACAACAATACACTCACCCATACAGCCACTCATACAACCAGTCAATTGCCCACACAGTCACTCACACAGTCTTGCACTCACCCATACAGCTACTCACACACAGACTTATTCACCTATACAGCCACTCAGACACCCACTCACAAACCCATACATCCTCTCAACATAGCCACTCACTGGGGGACGGTCCTTCCGTTGTTTGACAGCCAAATTATGGAACTCCTTGCCCTTTCAGATTCGTAGTCTGGATAGCTTGTTGGCCTTCCGAAAAGCCATTAAGACATACCTCTTCCCCTTGGCCTAGTGTCCCTTTTCTATGTGCACTACTTTCTGCTCTGTGACGCCCAGTTTCTTAGCCTCTATGTTCCTCTGCTGTTAGCGCCGGGATGCCTCTTTGCTGAGGCAGCTGTGTGCTATACAAGTCTAATTAACATAACATAACATAACATAACATACAAGCACTCACTCACACACCCTCACAACCACCTACATAACCATTTATACATCTACACAAGCACTCCCATATCTGCTCACTCACCCATACTGTCACTCACTCTCCAATACAGCCACTCACACACCTAGTCACTCACTCATACAGCCATTCAGACACCCTCTCAGTCACCTATATAGTCCCTCGCACACCCACTCACCCATAAAACCACCCACTCACTTACCAACATAGTTACTCACAGAGTAAAATGTGAGCCAAACTATAACATCCCTGTAACCTTTGTTTTTTTCAGTAAATATATATATATATATATATATATATATATATATATATATATATATATATATATATATATATATATATATATATATCTACTGGCGGTCGCCAGTAGATAGTTATAGTTACAACCTATTATCCATAGGAAATCCAGCGACATTCTATTTGAAATAACTCTCTTGCCGGTTGACGTATCTTCGCAAAATTTTCAAACTTTATGGCCCGCTCCGGTCCGCTCCTACCCTGAAAGTCTCGGGGGATTCGTCAAGCGGGGGCCGAGAAAAAGGGGGGTCCCAAAACGCGTTTTCCCCATGCAATTTTCCATAGGAAACTTTAGACACGGCTACAGCCCGAACTGCTGAACGGAATTACACCAAATTTGGCAAAGAGGTAGTTCTTGGTTCAGAAAGAACCCTTTTTGTTAAATGGTGTAAATCCGTTCAGTAGTTGCTGAGAAAATCAAAAGTAAAAAGATAGTGATATCTATGGCCGAGTAGGGTCCGCGTACCCTCCCGATCACGAGCTGCATGCTAATTGGCTGTCAACATTCCGATTCAGGAAATGTTGGCAGCCATTTTGTCCTCGGTAGAACCGAGGGACAGAAACAAGTGCGCAAAGCACACAAAGGGGGCAGGGTAGAAACACCCTGACCCCTAGGTTGCTCAGGGGTCCCACAAGGACCCCCTGGGCAAAAAAAAAAAAAAATTTTAAATCGGCAGGATGCGCTCAGGGTGCGCGAATCCTGCCGAAAAAAAAAATCGATTGTATTTTGCCCCGGGTGGCCCAAGTCCCGGGGGCATGGTGGGAGGGGGATAATTTAATGTGTGGGGGCCTCAAAGGGCCCCCAAGCCCCGGGGACCGCCACCCCCGGGGCTTAATTGAAAATGGTGCGGGAGGGCTCTTCTGCCCTCCCGCAGCCCCGGGGACCGCCACCCCCGGGGCTTCTTTTTCAATTGAAATAAGGTGTGGGGGCTCCAGCCCCCACACGCCCCGGGGACCACCACCTCCCGGGGCACTTATAAAATAAATGTGGGGGTCCATTACGGACCCCCAGAGCCCCGGGGACCACCACCTCCCCGGGGCTGTGCAATTTAAGGGAGGGGCCGCGCGGCCCCCTCCTGGAGCCCTTGATGGCCCTGGGGACCGCCACCCCCAGGGCCGGCTCTTGCAGTGTCCCGGGTGCCTACCCCCAGGACACTGTAGTTTGCTATGGCAGGACGGGAGCCTCGTGGCTCCCGTCCTGCCATAGCAAACTGCTTTGGATATTGGAAGAGAGAGCAGGGAAACCTGCTCTCTCTTCCAATATCCAAAGCCGACAGCTTTCCACATGGGGAGCTGCATCTTAGCAGCTCCCCATGTGGAAAGCAATGCCGGCTCCAAGGGACACGGGGAGCCGGCGGGACTGTGGGGGGATTGGGGACCCCCCCACAGTCCCCAACGGAGAGGGCCAGCCCCGGGGGATGGGGTCCCCGGGGCAAGTAGTGGCCCAGGAGGGGGGCCACGCGGCCCCCCTCCCCAAAAAATAAAAAAATAAATAAAAAAAACGGAAAGGCCGGCCCCGGGGGATGAGATCCCCGGGGCCTTAAATGGCCTGAGGAGGGGGCCACGCAGCCCCACTCCAAAGAAAAAAAAAATCGAGGCCATGCCCCGGGGGATGGGGTCCCCGGGGCCAATACAGGCCCAGGGAAGGGGGCCACGCGGCCCCTTCCCGTTTTTTTAAAAATTTAATTTAAAAAGGGGTAAGGCCCTGGGGGATGGGGTCCCCAGGGCCCAAAAACAGGAAAAAGGAAGGGGGCCACACAGCCCCCTTCAGAGGACAAAAAACGATCGGGCCCGCAGGCCCCGCCCCTTCCTTCACCACTCTGCAAACGCGCCCCTGGCGCGTTTGCAGAGGGAGCAATTCCCCTTGAATACTGGGGGTCCTGGAGGCCAACTAGCCCACCAGGAACCTCCAGTATGCGCCAGGGGCTGCGTTGCAGAGAGGTGTACAGAGGCCACGCCCCTTTTACACCTCTCTGCAACGCAGCTCTGTGGCGCTTTTGGATATACCTGTTGGGCTAGTTGGCCCCCAGGGACCCTCAGGATTCAAGGGGAGTTAATCCCCGACTTAAAACGCGCCACGGGGCGCGTTTGCACAGTGGTGAAGGGAGGCGGGGCTCAGGTGACATCTGTGCAAACGCGCCCGTGGCGCGTTTTAAGTTGGGGATTAAATCCCCTTCAATCCTGAGGGTCCCTGGGGGCCAACTAGCCCAACAGGTACATCCAGAAAGCGCCACAGAGCTGCGTTGCAGAGAGGTGTAAAGGGGTGTGGCCTCTCTACACGTCTCTGCAACGCAGCCTCTGGCGCATATTGGAGGTTCCTGGTGGGCTAGTTGGCCCCTAGGGACCCTCAGGATTCAAGGGGACTTAATCCCCCAACTTAAAACGCGCCACGGGGCGCGTTTGCACAGATGTCACCTCAGGCCCCGCCCCTCCCTTCACCATTGTGCAAATATTCTTCTAAAATCATCCGAAATACGAATTCCAATTTACTCACCTGTTATAAGGAGAGACCTCAGTGCTGTATCTTTCAGTCCAGTACTGGTCCTGAAAAGTAATTTTAACCATACTTACCAGTAACTTGAATTTCCTTCCATAGGATATCATTGCCTGCTTTTTGCTGAAAAAGTTTCTAAGTGTTGATTTTTGAAACATACAAATATTCCTCTAAAATCAGCCGAAATACGAATTCCGATTTACTCACCTGTTATAAGGAGAGACCTCAGTGCTGTATCTTTCAGCCCAGTACTGGTCCTGAAAAGTAATTTTAACCGTACTTACCAGTAACTTGAATTTCCTTCCATAGGCTAACATTGACTGGTTTCACTTGGAAATTCTTCTAAGTGTGGAGTTTTGGAACTTTAAAATATTCCTCTAAAATCAGCCGAAATACGAATTCCGATGTACTCACCTGTTATCAGGAGAGACCTCAGTGCTGCATCTTTCAGCCCAGTACTAATCCTGAAAAGTAATTTTAACCGTACTTACCAGTAACTTGAATTTCCTTCCATAGGATATCATTGCCTGCTTTTGCTGAAAAAGTTTCTAAGTGTTGATTTTTGAAACATACAAATATTCCTCTAAAATCAGCCGAAATCCGAATTCTGATTTACTCACCTGTTATCAGGAGAGACCTCAGTGCTGCATCTTTCAGCCCAGTACTGGTCCTGAAAAGTAATTTTAACCGTACTTACCAGTAACTTGAATTTCCTTCCATAGGCTAACATTGACTGGTTTCACTTGAAAATTCTTCTAAGTGTGGAGTTTTGGAACTTTAAATTATTCTTCTAAAATCAGCCGAAATACGAATTCCGATTTACTCACCTGTTATCAGGAGAGAACCCAGTGCTGCATCTTTTAGCCCAGCACTGACCCTGAAAAGTCATTTTAACCGTACTTACCAGTAACTTATCTTTTCTTCCATAGGAATCCATTGTCTGGTTTTCAGCAGAAAAGTTTCAAAGTGTCGATTTTCACAAACTACAAATAATCCTTAAAAATCGCCTGTATGACTTAAACGCATTTTTTCAACTGTTTACAGGAGATGCACCAGTGCTGGATCCAGGATCCAACACTGAGTAAGAAAAAGTAACGATAACAGTTTTTACCTGCTAAGTGAATTTCCTTCCATAGGATAACATTGGTGATTCTATGAGGAAAAGTTTCTAAGTGTCAACTTTTAAAATACAATAATATTCCTTAAAAATCACGACTGTAACCAAAACGCTTTTACTCAACTGTTTACAGGAGATGTCCCAGGACTGAATCTAGGATCCAGTCCTGTGGTTAGAAAAGTAATCCATAAAGTAACTAATTGCATTTAACTAGAAATTCACATTGAGCTGAATGTTGCATTGTGTTTGAAAATGTGTTGCCCATTGCAACAACTGTAACTACTGTACTTAAAAGTCTATTGCCTATGTGCTAAGTATTTAAACTAAAGTAATTCATTCTGAGAATGTATTTTTTGTAATGTAATGTATAATGTAATTACAATGTAATTTAAAAAATAAAATATGTAAAAGAAATTGTTTCTAAAAATGTAGTAAATCAGTATGAAAAAATTAATATAAAAATTAAAACATTTAAAAAATGTCATTTAAAAAACCTTTGAAATTCACTGAAAAAACCGTAGGTTTCAGGCACGTTATAGTTACAAATTAGCATTTAAAAAACCTTTGAAATTCACTGAAAAAACCATAGGTTTCAGACACGTTATAGTTAGAAATTAGCATTTAAAAACCTTTGAAATTCACTGAAAAAACCATAGGTTTTAGGGACAGTTATAGTTACAAATTAGCATTTAAAAACCTTTGAAATTCACTGAAAAAACCATAGGTTTCAGATATGTTATAATTACAAATTAGCATTTAAAAAACCTTTGAAATTCACTGAAAAAACCATAGGTTTTAGGGACAGTTATAGTTAGTTGGACATTTCACTCGTACAAAACCCGTGAAATTCCCCGTTATAGTTAGTTCAGCTAACTATAACTCGCGCCCACGCAATGCACTGCTGATGACGTCACATATTACATCACTCATGACATGGTCAGTGACATCACTGATGACATCACTGATGACATCTCAAATGACATCACTGATGACATCATCCACGTGATAATCTGATGCAGCTCCTCACACCCTAATATAACCTTTGATACACCCAATCTAAATTACAGACTGCCATTCACAAAACTATAGACACTCCAACACCAATAACTACATACCCACTCACTGATTCTTAGGTCTACACACACACATCCACTCACTCACCCGTACAGTCACTCATACTTATGGTCACTCAGTACAGGACTATCATATGCACTCTTACTCCTATATAGACACTCAAACACTGCCACTCATCCATAGAGGTACTCACACACCTAGTCAGTCATGCAAATAATTAAACACACTGCCATTTACTCACCTATACAGTTATACACACACCAGCTCACTTAATCATACAAATACTAGCACATTGTTACGCTCTTATACAATCACTGATACAAGCACACACTCATCCATACAGCCACTATCACAATCACTCACTCTCGCTTATAGCTATTTATATACTCCAACACACATATATACTGGCTTTTACATATGTAGTTACTCACACATGTACCACTGGGACATACATTCACTCACTAACACACTCTTACACACACTTACCCACCCATACAGTCTATCACAGATGCACTCTTGAAACCATCCACCCAGTGAATCACCCACTCACACATCTATGCACAGAGTCGCACACACCCCACCCACACAAACACTCAGGCACCCATACAGATACTCAGACAACCAATCAATAACTCATATAGACACTCATGTAGCTATTCACAAACCCATGCAGCCACTTACACAGCAACAGACAGACGGATACAGACATTCACCCAGTTTAGTCACTAACCCATGCATTCAGTAAGATACGTTAAATCACTCACTTATAGAGTCAGTCACGCACCTACTAAATCATCCATACAGACACTTACACACCCACTCATTCTTCAATACGTCTTTTCCTATATATATTAAAAATATTTAAACTTTACAGAAACACACAGTCACTGGATGATGCCATCAGTGATGTCATTTGAGATGTCATCAGTGATGTCATCAGTGATGTCACTGACCATGTCATGAGTGATGTAATATGTGACGTCATCAGCAGTGCATTGCGGGGGCGCTTATTATAGTTAGCTGAACTAACTATAACGGGGGAATTTCACGGGTTTTGTACGAGTGAAATGTCCAACTAACTATAACGTCCCTAAAACCTATGGTTTTTTCAGTGAATATATATATATATATATATATATAAAAAATATATATATTATATATATACATATAAATATACTAGATGAAACAGGCCATGGTAACTGCTGGAAAAGATAAGAAATGAAATTTCACTTGATCTGGTCGGGACTACTGGAAGGAGAGAGCATTGTAAGTATTTAGTTGATGTACAATTTTTTGAAGCCCTGAAGAAGAAAAACATTCCTGAAACACGTGTTGGCTGGCTGTGGAGCTTATGCATTTAATGGAGAACTGTGAATAATATCGAAAGTCAAGAAAAAATCTTTAAAAATAAAGACTTTATATGGATTTCTACATCTCAAGGTGTATTTTCCTCAGAACATGAAGTAAAGTGGACCATATGGATTATTCCCCATAAGGGAAATGGGGATCTGAGAAATAGCACCGGGCTATAATTCTATTTTCCCTTTATCAATTTATATAAATATATATACATATATTTTTATATCTATATATATATATGTAAATATACATATATATGTATATATGTACACACACACATATATATGTATGTAAATGTATATATATCCACAAACAAAAGTGCACAGCCCATTTCCGGACTCCAAACAGCATATATTCAAATGTTGCAGGCAGCATGCAGGTAAACTCCTAACACGTTTCGGCAGAGATGCCTTAATCATAGAAAATAGTGACTTCACGAGCCGCAGGTGTGTGTTTATAAATTCATATTTGCGCGACCTATGGTGAACACTACAAATCCCACAGTGCTCCTCATACTGCAGTGCAATACAAGTTGTACATAATGGTGTCCACCACTGTAGTACTGATTGTAATAATTATAGTCACGGGCATTTTAAATATTCATAGTTCACTTGGTAAAGTCGATGTTCACATAGCTGCTGCCATAAAACATATAAAATCAGTGCAGAAAGTCCGGATCTTACCAAGATGAGGCAGTTGCCTCTCGTCAGATCCATATCAAACTGTTTATAGCTATAGGAAAAGACCACAGTAGAGAGAACACGCGTCTCTTTTTCCCACACCCTCACCACACACATTCAAACACATTACACTGTATTTCAATAACAACTACACCAAAGCATATAATAAAGGCTAGACCTATTGGCTTTACCAATGCTTTTTAATACATATGTTACCACTTGGGTAGGCCCTAAACAGCCCCTAGGGCGTGGCGCGGTGTACTGAAAAGGTTGGACATTTACTTTTAAGTTTTACATTTCCTAAATTTGCATTTCACTACTGTGAGACCTGCCTCTTCCTTATGATAACATTGGGTTATCTTTTTACATTTAATAAGGGAAAATGTTTGATTGGGAGCATGTAGAAAATGCATGTTTGGTGCCTGAGGATCTTGAATGGTCCATTCGGATTTTATGACACAATTCTGAAAATTCTGCTTTTAGAAAGTTGACGTTTTCTTGTCTTAACCGTTTGGTGCCTGCAGCCTGTCCCTGGGTCACATGACTAGGGGCCTGATTGTGATCTTGGAAAACAGAGTTACTCTGTCACAAACGTGGTGGATATCCCATCCACCAAATTCCAATTCCAATATATCCTATGGAACTTGTAATACATTGGGCAGGATATCCATCACGTTTGTGACAGAGTATCCCATCCACCAATATCATAATCAGGCTCTAGATGTAGTCTTTGACAGTCTCACAAAAGGCCATCTCTGACTTGATAGAGGAGCAGAGCTGGCACCTACCCAACTTGCACTTCAAAGGCACTGAGCTAGCTCACACACAAATGATTTCACAGTAGCCTAGTGTGCCCTCAGACAGACTGAGACCAGGGCAAGGAGGCAGTAAATTCCAGACACCTCTGTAGGGGGAAACTCCAGAAGTGGGCACCGGGTATAAAAAAGGGTCCCTCTGACCCCTTCTTCAGATCACTTCTGGACATGTGGAAGACTCAAAAGAAAGACTTCCCAGTTGCTCCACTGCTCTGCTGCCCTGCTGAAAGTGGGACTGTTCTGATGCCCTGCTGTCTGAGGAAGAAGGATAAAAGCTACAAACTTGAACCCAGGTCCACCAGAGTGTCTCCAAGGGCTAGTTAGCTGACCCGCTGTTCTGACCTACAAGGACATAACAAGCTCCTTGGTGTGGCGCAACCCAACACATCTCGACACAGGACCATGCTTTGCAGCTCCAGTTCGGCAGACTCTCAAGCAATGACCAAGCACGACAATGACAACCGGCCTAGCTTAACTAATCGTGATGCATCTCAACACACCTCGATTCTGGACCGTACATCGCAGCTTCTGATCTGCGGCTTCACAAGCACCAACCCAGCATGATGTATCTCAACACTAATAACTGGCCCGGCTCAATGCTTCTTGGTTCAGCAGCAATGGATCTCTACTCAAGTCCTCACAGCACCGACAGATACATCCACCTCAACTCAGTGCAACGCATCTCCTTGCATCACTGCTCCCTTTGAAGGCGCCTTAATTCCCGCGCTATGCAGGCCATCACAAGGACTTCGCATTGTGGTGAACTAGGACACAAGGTACTTTTAACAGAAGGCTGAACTCAGTCCTGTATCCGGCCCACATTCCAATGCAGTTGGCCTGATTCTGTGACTTGGACCCAGTCCATAGTGACCAGATTCCTCAATTGGTGATTCTTGCTTCTAAGCACTAATTTTCTTCACAAACTTTAATATTGCATATCTCTGGTTTCTACTATTTGGATTTTTGTCTTTTAGGCCTTAAATAATTTAATAAATGAAACTGTATTTTTCTAAATTGGTGTGGGATTTTTCTTGTGTTTTGTTTTCACTTTATTACTGTTTGAGTACTGCAAATATACTTTACACTATACCTCTAAGTTAAGCCTAACTGCTTTAGTGCCAAGCTACCAGAGGGTTAAAACAAAGGTGAATTTTGGGGTTTGCTTGTGTTTCACCCAAACAGGAATTGTGATTGCTGCTTGAGTAGGTTTTCACCCGCCTCAACCAGGAACCCAATTACCTACACAGACCCTCCCACTGACCTGGTCCTTCATAAATTCCTGACCTGGAAGGCTAACACAAATAGGATTACTAATATGTATTGGGCGCTACGCACAGATATTACCCTGCCACTGCTGGCCCTCTGGCTCCGCTGGAGCCAAGACCTCTGAATTTAACTAACGGACCGGGAATGTTCCCAAAGCCTGAGCAGTCTCCACCGAGTAACAGAGTTTTCAGAAATGCACAACTGAAAGTACTCTAATTTAACTATGTACAACACATTATCTCACCCCATGTAGATTGCACAGGCTATCCCTGGATTTTCAGGTAACTACTCTTCTCAGGAGTAAGGGCCATCAGAGAAAGGAGTAGGGGCATCAGAGAAAGGACATTAGACACCCACGCTATTTAGGGTTGAAGGTGTAATGTCCTTTTTTACCTGTCCTTCAATGACAGGAAAAACCTAGCGGTGACCGCACAAAAAAAAAGTGAAGCCAACAATCTGGAAGAAAATTCCCAAGGTGTGGGGGTCATTAGTTTTTGTTTTTCTAAAACAAACTCTGACTATAGGAATTTGTTTCTGAAATGCAAACAAATACTAACATTTTGGTTGACAGCCATCAAAACCAATGGCAGCCATCCACCAAACATTTTGAACATTAAAAGAAACTATATCATGGTATTCCTTTCAATTTACAGAGATGATTGCTGGGCTGGTAGACCATCAGGACAGCAGAGGTAATGTCATCCACAACCCTATCAGTCTGTCAAATTTTAAATCAGGTGCATACTGTGGATTTCTTGTGTGTGTCCATGCATGAGACTCAGGCTTCAGAAGGTTTCCCTATAAGGCAACATTATCAAGTAATGATTTAGAGGTTCATGGGTTACAGTCCATCAGATTCAATATCTCAGGTCGGTAAATCCTCTAATACTGCTCTTTGTCAGAAGGCTTAAGGTATCTAAAACTAGGCTCGGGGTGGTAATGGTGGTAGTGATGGTGTTTATGTTGAGCGTGGTAACATTGGTGGTATTAGTGGAAAACATGGTTGTGAAGGCGGTAGTAAAGGATCACTCTTTAGACCTGACAAAAACATTAAAAGCAGTTTTCTGCCATAATTGTATGCATGAAATAAATAGCCACGCATTGCAATTTAAGCGCATGATACTAGGTGGAATGACAGACAAAACAGCTAACAGTATAACATGAACCTATAACACTTTCCTCGGTCGAGACAAAGCCCACTCTTTGTATATTTTAAATAATGGATACCAATACCTCTTGCAGACAAGTGCTATTTAAAGCCATACATAATCTGACAAAGCTACCACATTAACCCTCACATAGGAGGCGTAGAACATTTTCATTGCCACTTAGAAAGCAGAATCCATTTTCATGTATAATGATGATATCAATGGCTCTAAATGTTATTCATCAAAGGTTTAATCAGGGGCTTGCAATCATCCCAGTCAAGGGATGTGGGTATTCCAGGGGAATAATTTATAGGAACAAACTGAAGAACAAGGAGAGAATCAATTTGATCTGCCACCACATATCAAAACATAAACAGAAACTACAAGAAGTTACCTGCTGAGCTGTTTGATTGATTCCCCTTGGGAAGCCCACATCCCCCTAAAAGGTAGGGTTGCATCTCCCTGACTGGACTTACTGGTTGCTATTGGATCAGAATGTTGACTAAATAGTAACAGATTGTTTAATAGTAATTAAAAATTGAATTATTTTGTGAAGGCCCTTGCACTTTATTTAAATTATATTGCGTTCATTGTTTGTGACATTGGCATTCATTTATTGCGACACTGAATAATTTATGTTCATTTAAAAATGTTTGTCGAAGATTAGAGTATCTCCTATATTTTTACTAAACCCTCGCACAATTGCTTGGAAGCCCTATATATTTTAATTTGTTTGTAAATGTGACACTTACCTGCTAGTATCACAAGGCTTGCTACATTTCTGAAACATTATCTGAACTTAAGTGAGGCCTGTAGCGAAAGGATTCACTCTCTCAAGAAGCAAGTAGTAGAATGGAATCCAATGCAAGCTCTGAAGCTATTTCTCTTCCTACCTCTATGGTAGCAACTGGCCTTTCAGCAACCTGCAAAACCTCCCTGCTTATACCCCCAAATATGGAAAAATGAAAACAGCCATACCCTTTATTCTCATGGGCAGTCACCAAAGAGATTCAGGAGGAAAATAGGATGGATACAAGTTGCCCAAAGTCCAATAATGCTCAGATGGTCACCAAGCTACCAGCAGCTCAAACAATAGAGCCTCTGAAGTCTAACGATCTAACCGAACATGGATTAGAGGTGGCAAATACCTCCACCTGAGATCCCCCACTGCCTTCTCCAAAAGAGGCGACCCTGAGTCCGATCTTAAGACAATTAAGCGGGATGAAGATCTTGCAAGAGAAAGCCCATAAAAAAACTAATGCAAAGCTCGAACAAATTAATGAGAACATCCAACAACTAGCCTCCTGCATGACTCAGGTAGAGCTGAAAGTCTCTACTCTAGAAGACTCTTCCAGTAACCAAGAGGAGACATTTAAAAAAATGCAGATCGAGCTGGAAGATCTTCAGTTAAAGATCAACGATGTCAAAAGCCGAACTCAGCGCTCTAATCTGAGATTCGTGGGAATACCTGAGGATTGTGAGGCAGGTTCATCTGCAACAAAATTTACTTCGGACTTGATCCATAAACATGTACTACCGGAAAAGACAGCTGAAGGTGGAGATCTCACTATTGTCCGGGCACATGCAATGCGGCCTACGAGTGCCAAATACCTCCGAACAATTTTGGTTAAAGTTCAGATCAAGGAACAGGTTCTATCGCAGGCAATCTCTAAAAAATCTTTTTTTCACAGCAGAGAATTTTTCATCTTGAATTTTTGCAGACATGTTGATTCTAGCAGCACAAAGGTGCCGAGAGTATAATTAATTCAAACATTATGGGGCTCTAGCTGGAATTATGCATCAATCCAAATTAAGAGTGCTATTTAAAGGGCGATCGAATGTATTTTTGTCAGTGAAACAGGCAAACACATTTTTGCATACAATAAAAGAGGAAGGAGGGGGGGGAGATCTCCTGAATTAAAACTTCAGTCCAGGGGGTCCACAAGAGGGGAAAGGGAAGGGGGATAAGGTGAACAAAAAATGGGGGAAAGGGGGAAAAAAGGGAAAGAAAAAAGAGAGAAAGGGGCAAACTTTCACTTTCTAAAGAAGTCAAAATAGCCCTACAATAAATTCAAGCCATTCGGCTGCTCCTCATGGGAACAAGCTCAAGAGTATCATTCCAAGGTACTCACCTAAGGGGAAGGGGGGGCAAGGGTTGGAGGGAGGGTGGTCACTGGGCTCATGACAGGTAGGGCCTCTAAAGGGGAGAGCTGGGAGACTGAGGGGGGCACAGGGATTTGGCGGTGATTGGGTGAAAGATAGAAAAATTGAAGTTAGTAAAGGTACAAAATGTGCTATTCAAGATAATAAGAAAATCTTTATGACAAATTTCAGCCTGGTTTTATCACTCTTACTTGTCGAGGGGTGGCAAAATGGAAAAGAAAAAGGCTAGTGAGGGTACAGGCTCGACTTTGAAGAAGTATGTGAGATAAGCAAATGATTCGGATAGCCTCTTGTAATATCAGTGGGGCCAATAATCAAACTAAATTGAAATCCATACTCCAGCGGCTGGTATCCACCCAAATACAAATTATTCTACTCCAGGAAACACACTTGAAAGCAGATTCTATTCCTTCCAGGTTACTTAGCTGTATCTCAGCAGCTGTTTTTGCATCAGCAGGGACAGCAGTCAAGGGGGTTGCGATTTTGTTCACGTGCCACTGCCAGGGGGAAGTCTTGCAGATCATTAGGGACCCCAGTGCTAGGTGGATTAAAGCAAGCTGAACAGTGGGAAAACAGGTTTTACAGATTATTAGCTTCTATGGCCCAATAGAGGATGGTACAGCGGCCCTCGAGGAACTTAAGATAGTCCTCTGGAAGCTTCCTGACTACATAATCCTATGGGGAGATTTTAATTTATTGCAGAATTTAAATCTAGATTCTTCAAGTAAGAATAAAGTTCAAAATAAACCTAGAGCAGGTAGATGTTTGGCCACATTGATTCAAGATCTTGCACTAATTGATCCCTGGCAGTCACATGAGTATACTTGTTTCTCAAAGAGATATAACTCCGCTTCTAGGATAGATGTTTTTTTAATCTCCCATCAATGGGAGCGGGGTAAGACTTATATCCTCTCAAATCCATTCTCTGACCAGTCGGTCCTGGTAACGGAAATTAAGATCAATTATACCAGGCAGGAATGTCCTCGATGGACTCTAGATAGGACCCTATTAACTGAAGAAGAATGGGTCACGACTATGTGTGTTAAGATTAAGGAATTTTTGTAAAGAAATATGGGGTCCGCTTCATGCTTCTGTGTCTAGGAAGCTTGCAAAGCTTTTATTAGGGGAGAGATAATAACATATAAAGCCAACATATCTAAATTAAAGAAGAACACCAACATGACTTTGCAGCTCGAACTAGAAAGCAGCACATATGAACATAACGGACTACTCCCAAGTGACTAAAACTGGGCCAGAAAAAGCTAGACAGGGCTTTACGAATTATTATGACTCTCAGATAATTGTCAATCAAAATACATGCTTCCAAAAATTATATGAAGAAAGCGAGCATGCTGGAAAGTTTTTGGCCTGGTCAATAAAAAGAGGAACAACAAGTCCACTATTAAATCTATTTATGATGAAAATAGAAATCAATTAGTCAATCAAGTGGCAGATATTAATAAGATTTTTCTTACTCACTCCAAGAAAATATATCCTTCTCCACCTCTGCCTACCTCCTTTTCTATCGAAGAATTTCTCAAACTCATAGATATGCCCAGACTCAGTGGTGACCAACAAGCTCATATAGTAGCCCCATTACAATCTATGAAATTAAAGAGGCCATTGAAGACTCCTCCAATGGGAAAGCGTGTGGCTGCGATGAATTTCCAGCCGAATTTTTTAAGGCATTTATGCCTCAACTTGTGGACATTTTAGTACAACTATTCAACATAATCCTTGAGGGATGCCAGTTATCCAAATCCTTTTCTGAGGCAGCCATAGTAAGCTTCGTCAAAAAAGATAAGCCACCCAATAAGCCGTGATCATATCGTCCGATTAGTCTACTCAACTGCGATTATGAACGGTTTACGAAAATTATGGCAGCTAGAATAACTCCCCCCGCTCAAGAAGTGGTACATAGAGATCAGTGTGGTTTTTTACCAGGAAGAACCATGGCAAATAATACCAACTTTCTAATCCAGGCAATTGATTACTACACCAATAAAAAAGATAGAAGCAACGATTATCATGATTGATGCTGAGAAAGCTTTTGACTTAGTCCAATGGAAAATTCTGTTTGCTATCATTATAACATTTTATTTTCCTTTCAAATTTGTAAATGTGCTGCAGAACGTATATAGCAGAGCCAAAGCTAAGATCATAATTCACTCTCATACTGCAGGGTCATTACAAATTAGACGAGGCACTCGGCAAGGGTGCCCTATGTCGCCAGTGCTCTTTGCACTATTTATAGGACCACTAGCATCGCTGTTACGGCAAGATCCTCAAATCAAGGCACCCTTGCTAGGAGCTCCTAAGCTCAAACTTTTCGCAGACGATTTAATTTTATACTTGGCAGTGGATGAACATAATATCTCACGAGTTTTAAAAAAAAAATCTAAATTTTTCAGATCTAGGGGGATATGAAATAAATCATTCCAAATCCGAGATATTACTGTTTAACTGCACTGACCAAATTCTTCCCTTTGATACGCAGAACCAAGTCTGCAGAACAGGCTCAATCAGATAGCTGGGCATGTTTCTGTCACATGATCTTTCGTAATTATATCAGCTTGACTATGAACCGACAATTTTTAAGGCCAAGAAACTTTTATAGCAGTGGCAGCTCTTACCCCTCTCTATAATAGAGAGAGTTGTTGTGATAAACATTTTGATTCTCCCTCTTTTTCTTTTTCTTTTCTCAAACATATTAATTAAGGTTCCACCAAATGTTATTCATGAGATAGATCAAATGCTGCAAAATTTTATCTGGTCAGGCAAGAAGTCTCACACAAAACTAGAGACTCTACAGTTATCTATTCAAGAAGGTGGTCTTGCACTCCCCCACTTTAAAAAATATTATCAGGCAGCATTTATGGACTGGTGTGGAAGAACAGTTACTAGACGAGATTTGGGAGGCAACTTGTATCTTAAACAAATGCTTCTAGAAATTGGCACCCAGCTTGTTCAATTTATAAAAATCCCAACCTACCCAAGCGTAGCAGATATAAGACTCCTCATGTAATTCTTGTTAGATTTTCTCAAGTGAAGGAAAAATACCACTTTACCTCCTTTCACCCTGCAATCCAAATTTCACATAGCAGTAGACTAGGTCTCCATATAAGTGAGAAAAGTATAATAACTTGGGAGAGGGCTGGGTTTTACCGCTTTAGTGACTTTCTTTTAGAAGGGGTGATGAAGTCTTAGGAGAAATTAAAGTCGAGTAATCCGGGACTCCCTCTTCGTTACTTTTTCTTTTTTCAACTTTGTACTTTTACAATCCCCCAAAGATGATCTTCCTAATTTGAGGCATACTTATTGTGTGAGGGAGACCAGAGGGGTAGGGAATTGGTACCACACCTTCCAGGAACAACTGCATGCAAAAGTAGTTCCACAAGCTTTACAAAAGATTACAAAAGATTCAGAATTCTGCAGGCTGTAGAATAGATATATAATCATGGAGAGCGTATAACATCTGGGCGCATAAAGCCATTAGGGGTGCCAATTTTAAAAGCATGGCGCATTTGTGTAAGTGGCAACTTTATTATACTCCATCTCACCTACATAATATGTATGCTTCTATCCCAGGGACATGTTTTAGGTGCAAATATTATAATGGGGATTGGTTTCATATCTGCTTTTCATGTTCGGTTTTAATTGAATTCTGGAAGCAAAATTTCCAATGGCTTAGTAGAGAGCTACAGATAGTCTTAGTCCCTGACCCAAAAACTGTCCTTTTCGGAATCGTTGATACGCTTAATCTATCTATTCGACAACAACAGTATGGGGCCGATTCCGATCTCGGTCGGAGGCGCACCCAATACCATTTGGTCGGGAAAAAAGCCATGCGAAAGCCTGTTTCCCGACCGATCCGTACAGCACACCGAACGAGTAAGTACGATGCGCACAACAGCAAAGAATCCGGCCGAGCCGTACTCACCCAAACCAGGTCCTGTTCTCCGACCGAGGCGAATCCGGAAACGCCGAATCGAGTCGCACGGAAGGAAAAATGCAGCCCCGTCCGGCCGGACAAGTACGATGCGCTTTCCGTACGCGCCGAACCCGTCGCTACGCACGGCACGTCAAAGCATCTGGGAGAGGCGCACATAAGCTCCGATTCGCGCCACAACACGATCCACGGCTCCGAGACGAACAAGGCAGCGACGAGGACGACGCGAAGCGACGAGGCGAAGCGACGAGGCGAAGCGACGAGGACGACGCGAAGCAACGAGAAGGACGAACGACACGAACCAACCATGAATCCCTTCGTCCCGATCATACCAATATTCTACATATACTACCGGAACAGGCACGGACGCGTACGGTGCAGAAGGTAAGCCAGACACCAACCACAAAACACATACAACACGTACACGACACATCACACACACACAGAGGGATGCAGAATATACTTACACCAGCAACAGCAGCACCATAGGGGCGGGATGCCCATCACCAATGCCACATATGCACACAGGGGCCTGAATGCGCACCACCACCCCTACCCAGGGGGGCAGGATGCCTACCACCACTACCACCCTTACCCAGGGGGGGCTGGATGCCTACCACTACTACCACCCTTACCCAGGGGGGGCTGGATGCCTACCACTACCCAGGGGGGCAGGATGCCTACCACTACTACCACCCTCACCCAGGGTGGGCTGGATGCCTACCACTAGTACCACCCTCACCCAGGGGGCAGGATGCCTACCACTACTACCACCCTCACCCAGGGGGGCAGGATGCCTACCACTACTACCACCCTTAGCCAGGGGGCAGGATGCCTACCACTACTACCACCCTCACCCAGGGGGCAGGATGCCTACCACTACTACCACCCTTAGCCAGGGGGGCAGGATGCCTACCACTACTACCACCCTCACCCAGGGGGGCAGGATGCCTACCACTACTACCACCCTTAGCCAGGGGGCAGGATGCCTACCACTACTACCACCCTTAGCCAGGGGGCAGGATGCCTACCACTACTACCACCCGCACCCGGGGGGCAGGATGCCTACCACCACCCTTAGCCAGGGGGCTGGATGCCTACCACTACTACCACCCTCACCCAGGGGGGCTGGATGCCTACCACTACTACCACCCTCACCCAGGGGGCAGGATGCCTACCACCATCCTTAGCCAGGGGGCTGGATGCCTACCACTACTACCACCCTCACCCAGGGTGGGCTGGATGCCTACCACTACTACCACCCTTAGCCAGGGGGCAGGATGCCTACCACTACTACCACCCTCACCCAGGGGGGCAGGATGCCTACCACTACTACCACCCTCACCCAGGGGGCAGGATGCCTACCCCTACTACCACCCTTAGCCAGGGGGGCAGGATGCCTACCACTACTACCACCCTTAGCCAGGGGGGCAGGATGCCTACCACTACTACCACCCTCACCCAGGGGGGCAGGATGCCTACCACTACTACCACCCTTAGCCAGGGGGGCAGGATGCCTACCACCACTACCACCCCCACCCATAGGATGGACAATGCATGACACAACCAGCACACCACAACCTAGGGAATGCAAGAAGAAGACATCCCCCAACACCATGACAAGCGTGTGTAGACTGTGTCAAATGCCTACAACACCGAACATGACTTCGAACATACAATGTGACCCCCTAGCACATGTGCCACACAAATATGTGTGTGGCACACACAACGCAAGCAGGCCATGACCATTGTGGCAATGGGGTCCAAACCCCCATCATCACAGTGACCAAAAGGCAAGTGTGGGGTCCATAGCTGCAGCACATTTTGAACATTGTGGCAATGGGGTCCAAACCCCCATCATCACAGTGACCAAAACGTAAGTGTGGGGTCCATAGCTGCAGCACATTTTGAACATTGTGGCAATGGGGTCCAAACCCCCATCATCACAGTGACCAAAAGGCAAGTGTGGGGTCCATAGCTGCAGCACATTTTGAACATTGTGGCAATGGGGTCCAAACCCCCATCATCACAGTGACCAAAAGGTAAGTGTGGGGTCCATAGCTGCAGCATATTTTGAACATTGTGGCAATGGGGTCCAAACACCCATCATCACAGTGACCAAAAGGTAAGTGTGGGGTCCATAGCTGCAGCACATTTTGAACATTGTGGCAATGGGGTCCAAACCCCCATCATCACAGTGACCAAAAGGCAAGTGTGGGGTCCATAGCTGCAGCACATTTTGAACATTGTGGCAATGGGGTCCAAACCCCCATCATCACAGTGACCAAAAGGTAAGTGTTGACAAAGTAAGAGGTGCAACTGCCAAACTGCATGGATGATTCCTGGTCACAGAACAACAAACACATCAGTGGCAAAGTAGTGTATGTGTCCCATTGCAACATAAATTGGGGGATCCAACTCCTGCAGTGCAAATAAGACATAACTTTGGCCATGTGCAGACAAACAACACCCATGGGGGCTGACACCGTCAACAATCATCAATGACACAATGACAGAAGTGACCATCCGAATGCAGACCCACATATTTGCACCTATAGGCACACACATGCAGATACCCTGTGGAGACTGCAGATGTGAGGTGAACAGATACCATACCATGGCAGCAATGGGACACACAATCAACAATTAGCACCAAATGAGGGCTCCCGTCCCATCAGCCTGGTCATGGAAGTGCCAACGGAATCATCAGCACAGATCCAACACACTTGTATAGCAATGTTGCACTGACAACACAGATGAGTCCTTTCCCATTGATGCCCAAACCTGCATGTTCACTGGAGATGGCCACACGGTCAGGGAAGTAGACGAATAGAACAATGGCAGGCACAACAGATGTGCAGGGGTGGAAGCCACAGATGTGAAATTGCCAATCTAAGTAGGAAATCCCATTGCCAAATACTGAACACATGACACCCTCAGATGCTGCTATGGATGACATGGAAACACCACAGGATAGGACACATTCCCCCTGGACCACATGGGTTCCTGCACAGTAACACTTCATTATCATGAGACCAAATATCACCATCACTGCAGCAAGGGCATGGTTAGCATCATCAACATCATGTACATCAGAAGCAAAAGCACTAGAGAACAGAAAGTTGCTTTATTCAGCATATGTGGCATTAAAAGTAGAAGTCCGGTAGAACATAAACAAAGGCCAATGGCCAGTCCATCAACAAAGTCACAAGTGGGTGACAGTGGCAGATGCCACCCTACACATGCCTGCACAAAACCAGGGACAATCCACTAGGAGGGGCAACCGGGGGGTAGGCCAGGCACCGCAGGGACAGGATCAGGGCTCACCAGGAGGAAGCAGGGAAGGGGTGGTGGGTGCTGGAGAGCCACTGACAACTGCAGTGGAGGTGTCTGACATGGTGTGTGCCGGCACAACTGGGGGCATGGCTCAGATGTTGTAGGTGCCGGCACAACTGCAATGGACCCTGCAGATGGAGTGGACAGGTCCGCCACTGCAGTGCCCAAGTCAGACAGGGTGGTAGTGGACTCCACTGCAGTGCCTACCACCAGGGGAGGAGAATGGGGAACAGGCAAGGTGGGCTGGACAGAGGGGAGGACACCCTCACCATATCAGTGGCACAGACAAGCGCAGCGGGGGTGTGGTGCCGGGAGAGCAAGTGGCAGGGGGAGAAGGCCGGAGCCTCTTGGGGATGGTATATCTGTGGGTGGGGGAACCTGGGGCAGGGTGTGGTGGGGGCACCTGTGGAGTGGGGGCTTGAGGGATGGAGGAAGGAGACCTGGTGCTTGAGCTGCAGGGGCGGCGGCGGGGTCTTGCTCTTAGCACTCCGGGGGACTTGCGGGTGGGGGCCTCAGTCTGTCTGCGCCTGGGGAGGGTGTCCGGGGGCGAGGGGCACTCTGCTCCGTGTGGGGGGCTTCCTCTTCCCCCTGGATGCTGGGGCAGCTGGATCGGAGGGGAAGAGGCCGAGGTCACTGAGGAAGAGGTGCTGGGTCTTTGGGGTTGCAGGTGAGGCAAGGGAGGGTGCTTTGGAGGGAGAGGCAACTGAGGACTGCGCAGTGCCCGTGGATGCGTGTGTGTGTACCAGGGCCCCATCCCCTGTGAGTCTGGTTTCAGTCCCCTCACTGTGCGTGCGTGTGCGTTTAGTTTGTGGCGTGTGTGTCTGTGTGCTGGACGTGTGTGTGCTGGTGTGTGCCTGTGCCGGTGTGTGTGTGCTTGGGACGGGTAAGGTGCTGGGGAGTGTGGATGGAGCAGAGGCAGGAGGGGTGAGGGACTGTCTGAGGAGGGACACTGCTGCCGTCAGGGAGGAGTCCATGGACCTGTTTCCCCTCTGTAGGTCAGACATGCCCGATGAGATGCCCTCCATGAACGACACCAGCTGAGTCAACAGTGCGGTGTGCGCATGGAGGACACTCAGCATGGCTGTCTGCCCTACATGGAGCTGGCGAAGGAGGTACACAGACTCCGCACTCAGGGCAGCAGGGGACACAGGGGCAGGGGGTGCGGTGCCTGGGCCAAAGGAGACACGCTCCCAAACATGGGAGCCTCCACGGACCTGGGGAATGGGAGCCGATGGGAGGGCGGTGGTGGTGCTGGTGGTGGCGGGGACAGCAACACTAGCTGGCGTGTGGTGGCTGCTGACACCCGCCTCCACAAGGGAGTCATCCTCCGAGTTGCTCTGGTCCTCAACTGAGGTGGATGGTGCTGAGGACTCCTCGGTGTGGCTCCCCTCGCCCTCCGTGCCACTGGGTCCCTCCGACCACTCCTCGGCTGCTGACCCAGTCTGGCTCTCTGGCTCCTCCTGGTCCGTGGAGCTGTCCCCTTCCGTGGCCGTGGATGTATCTGCAAACAATAGGGAAACAGACAGACATCAGTCACCTGCACCAAACGCACACACCACTGTGAGCACAGCACATTACAGAGCAAGCCCTGGCATCATTAGTTGTACATTGCTAAAAGTGCCCTAACTGAACAGGAGAAGCCAATTGTCAGTCTGATGCCAAGCATGGCACTCACATCCCACATGGCCTTGCACCCATCTGTCTGGTGTCTGTTGGATTGCAACACCCCAGTGTGGACACATGCACCAAGTACACAGTAGTTGGACAGTACAGAGGACACGGTGTGGCATGTGGACATGCACACATCACAGCTCTTGCCACTGAGTCAGTACAGGTTTCCGGATGAAAGGGATGCCCAGAGTCAAATAGGAAATGCATGTGATGCATACCAGCGACAGACACCATGATGCACCCATGTCCTGATAGCCAGCGCCACTATGGTGTGCATGTAGCACATGTCACTCCCCTACAGGACCACCAATAAGTTGACACATGCCATGGCAGAGGCATGACTGCTAAGTCATACATCACTGTCTCAGTGATGTATGACTTGGCAGCCAGACAACAACACTATGCACTGTGTCACAATAGTATGTCATGGGGAATGCAAGTCCTGGAGCTGCACAAGTGCACATGTACATCCCCCACACAACACATCATCTTAACCCTCATCTGTCCAGGTCACACCTATTGGACATATGGGAGACCTGTGACACTACCCTCTGAACCTGAGCCCCTCACAATTTGCTGTGAATGGGGAACAGCTGCCTGAACTTCACATTCGCATACCCCAGTCTGCACGGGCAGCTGATCAAACACCTATGTGACACACAAGTATCGTCTCCTATGGTCACATCTCCAGGGGCATGCTGAGCCCCTACCAAGAAACACCCCAGCAGTCCTGGCAACTAATCCACAGCACACTGACACAGAGGCAGACACCTGAGGGGTCAAATCACTGTGCACAATGTGTCAGCTGATACACGGGAGTGGGAGTACAGAGTGCATTGCATGGCCTGGAGTAGGCATGACTGTCCTGCTCCACATGAATGAGGGATGTGCCCTGGACAGTGGATAGCTGGCCATGTATGTGTGACACACGTAATCTGCACACTCCTGGGGCCCAAACATTGTTCCCACCCGCTGCATGGGCGTGTGCCACATACCCCAGGCACATGTGGTGGGTCAGCAAGTGGACCTCATATCAAAGCAACACGCAGATCACATGTCCAAACCCAGGCGTTGTGTGAACAATGGACCCACCCATGATGCCCACAACAGAGTTAGGGAAACAGATGCTGTCCCCCACCTTTAGTGAAGCAAACTGCAAGGACACAGTCCCAAGTGACACAATTCCCTGAATGTAAGGGCCACACCTGGGTATCAGATGAGCAGTGGGCAGTGCACAATAGAGGGACATGGCTCCTGGACAACATGACTGCTGCACTGTGGCAGTTGAACCAGGCCAGAGGAGGGCACAAAGCATGTAATACAGAGTTCACAGTGCAGTCTTTGACTCACCCCTCCTTGCTGCTGTCTGGCCTTCAGCTGCCCATCCAGGTCTGGAAACACCACCGCCAGGATCTGGAGCATGTGGGGGTCAGGGTCCGTGTTCCGCCCCTCCTGCGAGGAGGCGACAGCTTCAGCTGGACCCGTGCAATCCTCCGGGTCCAGCCCCGAAGGTCCTGCCACCTCTTCTGGCAGTTGCGGATCTGGCGCTTGTAGACCCCCACGGACCGGACAGCCCGGACGATGTCCTTCCAGATTTCCTGCTTCCGATGGGCATTAACCTGTCAGGATGACAAAGTGAAAAGGCCATTACCACACATGCAACATATCCATGCATGACACAGTTGTATATACATGTCTCAATCACAGGGGCACATGATGTACACAGGCAGTGCAAAGCTGACCATGGACAGTTTGCCAGACGTCACTACATGGTATCATTGCATGGGAAGTAAAACCATGTTCAAATGCACTGTCACTGCACCATACCTGTCCAGTGCAAGTCACTACACACTATGGGGGTGACAACTACTCAGTGAGCCTGCTAGCCAGTGGCGTGCAGACTCTCTGCCTTGCTAGTCACACAAAATGCACATTCAGAAAGGCAGTGCACAGAACACTCACCTGCTCCCCTGGTGTCCCATACAGCTTGCTGTACTGTGGAAGTAGGCTGTCCAGCAGGGCCTGGTTCTCTTCAAGGCTGAAGGCTGGGGCTCTCTCCACAGTACGTGCCATTGCAGGGTCCAGAGGGGCAGAGACAGCAGCAGTGCAGTGGCAGATGTCGTCCTGGAGCATGTAGTGCAGGCAAGTGAGCTCTCAGGGGAACAGCCAGCAATATATATGTGCTGGAGAGGCAGATACTGTGTCTTGTGTCCAAAGTGATAGGTCCAAGTCGTTTGCATCTTCTGAATCTGGCCAATCCATGGAATAGCAGCACCAAAACACGCCCACAGCATCCTTCAAATCTTCAACTTCATGACATACATGATTTTGCAACATTGTTGTGGGTGACCAACTGAATTTACAGCAACCGACTCGTTCGAAATTCGAAAACGCGTCCGTTGCCAGGCAAGCCCATTGTCAATGGGTGCGCACCGATCGGTCCATTGCGGTACAACGCGCACAGGGGTACAACGCGTACCCGCACACATTGAATGCAATGGGCCGGCCGGAGGCACCGATCGGTCCATTGCAGTTCAACGCGCTCAGGGGTACAACGCGTAACCGCACACATTGAATGCAATGGGCCGGCCGGAGGCACCGATCGGTCCATTGCGGTACAACGCATCACTGTACATGTGACTGGCATATGTCAGCATGCCTGTCTCAGATGGACATATGCCAGCCACAGATAGCTCCCAGGGAGTGAGGGGCACACCTAAATCACGACAGCCTGTCCAAACTTTATCATAAGGCATGTAAGGATGCATTTCCTATTGTGTGTATGTGGTGTACATGTTGTCCTGTGGGTGTCACCTGTGGGCAGCCACCCCCAGGCTGTGCACGTGTTCATGGGGACAGGATCCTGGGTGTTACGTGTACATGACCACTGTGATGTGCAACTGTTCATATCTGTGCATGTGCCATGGTCACATTTCACAGTGGTGTATGTGTATGTCATGTCACATACCCCGTGAGTCCCATGTGGGACGGTATGTTTGAGCCAGGGTGTCCCAGTGGCACAATAGTGATGGTCCTCCACAGTCTTTGTGCATGTAGTGTTTACAATGTCTCTGATTTCATGTGCACAATGGGAGACAGTCTCCACATCCACGTTGTGTGTGCATGGACTCTGATGTTGTGCGTGTGTGTCACAGACGTCCATGTCTGTCCTGCCGTGGCAAGTGGGGCCACTACCTGTGGGGGTCATGGTTGTTTTGCTGTGGTGTATACATGATACTCCATGTAATGCCAGTGTCCATGTGGCATTACAGGGTCCCTGGGAATGTACCTGTTGTTGAGCTGTGGTGCCTGGGGCACATCTGTCCTCACATGTCACTGTGGGGGTTATTGTGACACGGCAGCAGGAGATGGGAACTGTGACACGGCCTCATGATATCCAATGGGCCAACCTGGGACTAATTGATGCCACCTGTTGGACCGTGTTGACAGATGTTGGCCATGTATGTACCATACATGTCCTTCCGGTACTGCACACTTCATGTAGTTGTGCCTCATAATGATGTATGTTGGGATCTTGAGTGTGTTCAATGCCGCATAAGTGGGGTGACTGACAATCTTGCTTACTTCTCCTCTGCACTGCAGGGCTCCTGCTGTCCATCGGCCATTCCCAGACCTGGCAACGATGGTGGAACGGGACAGCATCCGACGGTACCGCTTCACCAGGCAGCTGATTGAGGATTTGGCAGTGCAGTTGTCCCCACATTTGCAGCCTGGCCGGCCATATCCTACAGCGCTGACCCCCAAGGTGAAGGTGATGGCAGCCCTACACTTCTTTGCCACTGGTACCTTCCAACATACTGTGGCGACTGCTGGTGGGATGTCACAGACCATGTTCAGCCGTGTGCTCCGCGATGTTTTGGCGGCAATGTTGCTCTTCCTGAACCGGTACATCTATTTCCCTAGACTGCGACGACTCACTGACGTGAAGAGTGACTTTTATGCCCTGGGGAGGATGCCGCATGTAATTGGCTCCATTGATGGGACACATGTGGCTTTGGTACCACCACAGGCCCAGGAGCAGGCCTACAGGAACCGCAAGCACTACCACTCGGTCAATGCACTGGTGGTGTGTCTTGCAGACATGACCATCACACACGTGTGTGCCCGTTTCCCTGGTTCAGCACACAATGCCTTTGTGATGAGGAGTAGTCGCATCCCCAGGATGATGGCACAGATGCAGAACCAGCGTGCCTGGCTTGTCGGTGTGTACTGACTTTGTGCCATTGTGTGTGATCTGATCTGTAGTATTCCGCCCACTTTTCCAAGTCAGCTAATATGCACTTGTCTGTCCGTAGGTGACTCGGGATACCCCAACATGCTGTGGTTGCTGACACCCCTCAGGAACCCTGTGACACCAGCCCAGATGCGCTACAATGAGGCACATGGTCGGACCAGGAGAGTGATTCAGCGGACCTTTGGTCTCCTGAAGAGCCGCTTCCGCTGCCTGGACAAGACCGGAGGGTCCCTCCCATATGCCCCTGCGAAAGTGTGCAAGATTATCATCATCTGCTGCATGCTCCACAACCTGGCAGTGCGGAAGGAGTTGCCTCTCATCCAGGATGACAATGACCAACATCCGCCACCTGTGGAGGATCCTGGCCTGGACCACGATGCCAGTGACGATGATGATGATGATGGTGATGGTGATGTCCGCACACAGCTCATCACCAACTTCTTTAGCTGAATGTGAGTATCCTGAGGTGTCATGTCAATGATGTGAGTTGGCATGATGTGTGGGTGGTGCTCTGGTGCTGTTGGAGTGTGTCCATGGGCTACTTGACTGGATGTGTGTTGCGATGTGTGGTGACAGGTGGGCTGTACTCCCCAACAGTGTTGACATGCTAACTTGGTTCTGGGTGGGTATCTTGTAACATGTATTGTGCATGAGTTTTGCTGTTCTGTCCTGTACTCCATTGCTTTTGACTGTGTGTCATTTCTGTCCTTCACAGGGTACTTTCAGATTCGTTTGGTCAACTGTGTCTACCGACGACGTCATTGCACATCCAGGCTGGTAGCTGTTGTGTCCCTACAGGTGATGTGCGCCACACCCATGGACTTCCTTCCGTCTACAGTTGTTGACTGTGTGCCCGCTGCCAGGTGGGATTACCTTGCATCTGTAGTGGTTACGGCATGTTGCAACTGTGTAATAAACCTGTGCTTCACTTTGTGATGTGCGTTGTCTGTGGTCACACATTTGACTGCCATTTGCTTACTGCACCTGTGGGCTACTTGACTACAACTGGGAATGGGTGTGGTGTCTGTGCATTGCACCGTCTTCCCTGACAACATCAGTGTAGGCAATGAGTCAGATGGCCTAGGTGTGTATGTGTTGTGTAGCCCTGGTGGTGTGTCTCCCTCATGTGTGTCACGTTGCCTGTATCACATGCCTGTGTTGTCCTTGCTGTTGCAGTTCGCATACACAGTGTAATTTTGCAGTTCATCATCCCCATAACAGCACCCACGTTGGAATCACAACAGAGGCAAGTATGGTGTATTAGTGTGTTTATTGTGATACCTTTGTGTTAATAGTGCATAGGATGGGTTGTGCTGTACATAAATCTTGCAATCCCAAGTTCCTAGGTGAATTGAAAGTCCTGGTAGACAGGATCCCCAGTATCGGGGCCACAGTTGTCTGACACATTGGTCCAACTTGTACTCCCCATGCAATGTGTGGGAGTAGTGTTGCCGTCAACAGGATGAACAGTCTGTGCACAAAGGCGAACATCCAGAACAGGTTCAGGCTTCCTGGGAGTTGCGCTTGGCCATCGGCCTCTCACTTTTCCCTCCTCGGACGACCCCTCTTCTTGGGGGGTGGCCCTCAAGTACAGGCTGCTGCGGTGCAGGGGACTCTCCGCCAGAGTCCTCCTCCCTCCCTGTGGCAGTTGCAGTTTGTTCGGCACCAGATGTTGTTGGCACACAGGGAGGTGTGGACTGGTTGCTGTTCATCTGGCGGAGGCATTGTAAAATGTCCCTGTGCACCGCCGTCATCTCATGCAGTGCATCCCACTTGGACTCCACGCGGGACATGTGTGAGTCTACACGGGACATGTGTGACTCCCCGTGGGACATGTGGGAGTCCAAGCGGGCATGATGGGCAGCCTGCTGCTGTTTAATGTCTCTGAGGAGCCCCACTACCTGGCTGAGGTCTCCGGTGCTGGACTGGTACGCATCAGCTATGCGTACCAGTTGTGGGTCATCATGCACACCAGCAACGTCTGCAAGCAGCGACCTCTGTCTCCCACCCCTCCCACCACCCCTGCTGACATGTGCAGTGTGTGCAGTGGCACGCACAGATAACCCTGGTCCACCTTGGGGGTTGGTGGTGGTGGTGGTGTCCATGGCCCCAGGTTGGTCCAGGGTCACTGTGCTGGTGTTGCTCCTTGTTCTGTCCATGTCGGCAGGGATGGTATTCGTGGTCACAGTCGTTGGAGGGGTGGGTGCAGGGGGTGCAGCTGGTGGTCCTGCTGGTGCTGCAGCTGGTGGTCCTGCTGGTGCTGCATGTTGACTTGCACCGGATGTGCCAGGTTATTCTTCATCGTCCGAGGAGGACAGAGGCTGTACGACGCCAGTGAGCTCGGCATCCTCTTGAGCCTGGGACTGGGACTCCTCAGCGTCTGCTGCTGTGTCCCCATCATCACCTGTTTTTGGGAGACACAAACAATGTATGTTATGTTTCTGCAGGCATCAATGGTTGACACACATGACAGTTGTGACTGTGCCTCTGGGTGCGGGCCTGTACATTGCATTGTCCTAAGTCGTCACAGTCAGGGGTTGATATTGGTGTGGCACATTGTCCTGCATTATTTGGGCATTTCTATGTATTTTCTGGGGTGTGAACATGGTCTGCATTGGTTGTGTTTGGTTGACAGCCAACCCTCCTTCCCACCCACCCAGCCAGTCAGTTATCCCACCATGGAACGTGCTTGCGTTGCAGGGAGTGTAAGTTGTCTCTCAGGATGTCAGTCAGTGGTGTCCTGCTGTTTGTTGGTGCACACTTGCCAGCAGGGCCTTGTGCTCCCCACAGCAGTAGCCAGTGTCAGCCATTTTGTGAGTCCTTCTCCACTCCCTGTGATGTGAGCATGGTTCAGGGTGGTGTTGATGGGACAGTTGTGGGGGTGAGCTATGTCTGTGACTACGACTCCCATCATGCCATTGCCTCCACCCCACTTCCCAGCATTCCCATACTTACTTGCTTTTGTGTGGAGTTCAGTGTGTGTGGGTATGAGAGCAATGGCAAGGTGGCTGACAGTGGTGTCCTGCTGTTGGTTGGTGTGCAGTACCCAGCATGCCCCTGTGCTCCCCACGACACAGCAACAGTGTCAGACATCTTTGATGGGCCTTTCCACTCTCTGTGGGATGTGCATGCGTGAGTGTGAGCTTGCTGGGCCATGTGGTGGGGGATGTAGAGCTGTGACTACGACTCCCATCATGCTATTGCCTCCTCCCCCCTTCCCAGCATGCCCATGCTTCCTTCCTTTTGACTCTGCTTCCCTGTGGGGTGGGCTGGCTGTGCTGACAGGATGGCTGGGAGTGTTGTCCTGGCAGTTGTTTGGCTAGAGGTCCCAAGAGTGTCCCTGTGCTTCACACAACATAACCCAGGGTGGTGGTTCTTTGTGGGATCTTGTGTTAGGATGGGGGCATTGCATTCTACCAGGTGGGTTCTGTGGAGTTTGTGTTGGGGGTGTGAGGGGAGGTGCTTGTGACTATGGTCAGTGCTGCAAGTCCCCCTTCCCACCCAGCTAGCCAGATATCCCACCATGGAATGTGCTTGCATTGCAGGGAGTGTAAGTTGTCTCTCAGGATGTCAGTCAGTGGTGTCCTGCTGTTTGTTGGTGTACAGTTGCCAGCAGGGCCTTGTGCTCCCCACAGCAGTAGCCAGTGTCAGCCATCTTGTGAGTCCTTCTCCACTTCCTGTGATGTGAGCATGGTTCAGGGTGGTGTTGATGGGACAGTTGTGGGGGTGACCAATATCAGTGACTACGACTCCCATCATGCTATTGCCTCCACCCCCTTCCCAGCATGCCCATGCTTCCTTCCTTTTGATTCTGCTTCCCTGTGGGGTGGGCTGGCTGTGCTGACAGGATGGCTGGGAGTGTTGTCCTGGCAGTTGTTTGGCTAAGAGTCCCAAGAGTGGCCCTGTGCTTCACACAACATAACCCAAGGTGGTGGTTCTTTGTGGGATCTTGTGTTAGGATGGGGGGCAGTGCATTCTACCAGGTGGGTACTGTGGAGTTTGTGTTGGGGTGTGTGTGAGGGGAGGTGCTTGTGACTATGGTTAGTGCTGCAAGTCCTCCTTCCCACCCAGCCAGCCAGCCAGTTATCCCACCATGGAACGTGCTTGCATTGCAGGGAGTGTAAGTTGTCTCTCAGGATGTCAGTCAGTGGTGTCCTGCTGTTTGTTGGTGCACAGTTGCCAGCAGGGCCTTGTGCTCCCCACAGCAGTTGCCAGTGTCAGCCATCTTGTGAGTCCTTCTCCACTCCCTGTGATGTGCGCATGGTTCATGGTGGTGTTGATGGGACAGTTGTGGGGGGGGGCAATATGTGTGACTGCGACTCCCATGATGCTATTGGCTACACTGACTTGGCCAGCATACACAGAATTCCTTCCTTTGAGTGGTCTTCACTGTGTGTTGGTGTTGTTGTGGTGGCTACATGTCTGGATGTGTTTGTTAGTTCTATTTGTGCCACTGCCTAGCTGTAGTTGTAGTTGTGTTTGTACATGTGTTGGCACATTTGGATGTGACTTTTTTGATGGCATGTGTTGTGTTTATCTGACTGACATACACATTTTGGGATGATTCTGTTCTGGTTGCTGTGTAATTGCTATGAGTGCATGGTTTGACTCTCCCTTGACAGTGATGTGTGTGTTTTGTGGCAGTATATTGTGTACATTTGTTG
The DNA here is from genome assembly GCA_963921515.1 of Calotriton arnoldi. NCBI lineage: Eukaryota > Metazoa > Chordata > Amphibia > Caudata > Salamandridae > Calotriton > Calotriton arnoldi. The sequence continues at coordinate 200,165 of CAWUFW010012126.1, forward strand.
TGTACTCACCAGGCTCTGGGATGTCCTCTAGTCCATATACGCTCACTGGCGGAAGGATGGCCCGCACCTTCTCCTCCCAGGGCCTGAGGTATATTGGCTTGGCAGGAGGGCCACTGCCGGTGTATTGGCTGTTGATGTAGTCTTTCTTCAGCATGTCCCGTACCCTCCTGCGCACGTCATACCACCTGTTCTGGATGTCGGTCTTTGTGCGCCGACATGGTGATTGGGCGTTCACCCTGTTGATGATCCTCTCCCACATCTTGGTTTTCTGCGACATGGGGGTCTGTTGGACCAGTGTGCCAAACAGCTGTGGCTCCACCCTGAGGATCTCGTCTACCATGACTTCCAATTCACTATCTAGGAACTTGGGATTCTTCTTGGGGGCATGGTGATGGGTGGTGATGGTGGGTGATGTGTGTGTTGGTGTGCAGGTGAGGGTGTGTGAGTGTGTGTTTTGCTGGGTGTATGTGAGGTAGGTATTTGTTGGTGTGCTGATGGTGTGTGGCTTGTGTGAGGGATGAGCTGTGGGTGTGTGGTTGCTTTCTCTTGGGTGCTGGCAGTGGAATGGCATTTGCAAAGGCTCATGGTTGTGATTTGTGTCCTTTATATAGGTGGAGTTGTGGGTGTGTCTTTGTTCTCTGTCCCCACCCCCCAGTATTTATTGGCTTGGTAATTGCTTGTTTGGCCTTTTTTGGGTGATTTTTCCTTTGTGCTGTTTGTGTATGTTGGAAACGTTCTTGTGACCGAGTCGGACCCTGCATTGGTCTCGTACGGTGTTCTCCGTTTCGTTCACGTTGTGTTTGTGCAGTTTTCTATGCTGCGTACGCGTCGGTCGCGGTGTATTGTGTTGCTTCGGCTCGGTTTTGTATGCGTGTCGGTCGTACGGCTTGTCCTCCGTCCGACTCGCTCGTGGTTTTCGCGCCTTGCATTGTACTTTGCGGTTTGGAGTTCGCGTGTATGTTTCGGTCGGATTTGTTCCGGGTGCGTGTCGGTCGGTTGGATTCGCGTGTTTTTCCGGCCGGATTGCTGTTTTCCGTGCGGCTCGGTCGGTCGACTTGGTTTCGGTACGTGTCGGTCGGATTTTTCGCGCCTTGCATCGTACTTGGCGTGTCGTGCGCCACGGGTACGTGTCGGTCGGTATTTTTTCCGGATTCGAGTCGGTCGGTGCTTTTTCCGGCCCGAATCGGAATCGACCCCTATGTTTTGATTGCATTCCTAGTTGCTAAGTCTTTGATCCTGCAAAAATGGAAAATGGCTGAGGCTCCATTTTTTTCCCAATGGAAACTTAAGATGACTCGAATTGAAGCAAAAGAAAAACTATATTCTCAAAGAGTAGGAGCCACAGTCAAATTTCTTGAAATTTGGGGTGACAGGTAGGATTACCCCACGGTTATGAATATTATAGAGTCTGTTATTTTTTTTATTTTTTATTTTCCCTTTCTTCTGCTTTTTCAAGAGGGATCACTAAAGATTAGGAAGAATAAGTTCTAAGTTTGTTCAGCTTAAAAGAATGTATATGTATATTTATGCTTGATCTACATTTCTTAAGTATATTAATGATATAAGTATCTTGATGAATTGCAATATTTATGTTTTTACTAACTGCGATACTATAATAAAAATAAAAAAGAAAGTATTCACTTCGAAATAGCATCAACAAAGCTCATTCTTCAGCATCTTACTCATAGGAGCATTTACCTATCTCAGGAGACAAGCACTTGCGGCCACAGCGGGTGTTGCAGCACTTCTGGTTATCTTGGCAATCACAGTCCTTTGTGCACTCATCTGGTTCAGGTTCTGTGCACATGAATGTGCCTGCCGGGCAGCTGCCAAATTTCACGATATCTGAAAAGGTATTGGTTTTACATGATAAGTAAGATGATATTGTACAACAGAATCTGAGCTACCTATAACTTTCACTCCCATTATGCACTGCTAATGACTTCACATATTACATCACTCATGATTTGTTATACGACATCTGGGATGTCATTTATGACATCCCAGATGGCATCTCAAATGAAATCACTGATGACATCATCCAAGCTTCTTTTGGGCACACTACTCTAAAAAACAATTTTGCCATTAAAAGTATGAACAAAATAGCCCAGAATAATATAAAGCATCATTAATGCCATCACAGATACAACTCACTTGGACGTAGCAAGCACTTGTTATGTGCAATAGCGACCTTATACCATACACTTCATGGGCAGTCTAGTTCACATTAATAGTCAACAGCAGGTATATGGGAAACCCTCATTGCACACATGTTCAATATCTATACAACTGTTCAGGCAACACAAGGTTTGCCAAGATGCTTAAAGCCTGTTACGAAATTAATGCCCTATTACGGGCAGCTTTTACCTGTATCAAACCCCTCAAAGTCACTGAATCTACATTGAGAAATAAAGTTGTTATGAGTAGAAAAGTGTGGACAGTAAACAGTATGTACTCTATGGAGAGAGGTTACTCTCTATCACACTGTTTGAGTTTTGTAAATCCTTACCCCCATTAGCTGGATACATGCTGTACAAAGTTATGTAGAAAAGTAATGGGGTAGATAGCTGAAACTATGTAAACTATGAAACAAACTCACACAATCGTTGGATTATGTAATACGTGACATCATCAATGATGTCGATTGAGATCTCATCAGTAATGTCATAAATTATGTTATAGACTGTTGTCATGAGTGCTATAATGAATGAGGCCATAAGAAGTGCATGGCGGGGGCGTAAGGTAGAGTTAGCTCAGCTAACTGTAACTGGTGAATTTGTATTGTTTTAAGGCTGACTTAGATTTCAGCATACATGGTACACTGACGCAAACATGACAGAGTACTCTGCCTGCCAAGCCTGGGCCTGCCTCATTTAGAGACAGGCAGACCTTACATTTTCTGACCATAGAGCACCTGTTGGCTTCATTGATGGAAGTTTTCCTCCAATGGAGTAGGAGCCATTAGCGGAAGGAAATTAGACACCCAGACAAATTAGGGTGGACAGTGTAATATCATTTTTTGCTTGTCCGTCACTGCCAGGAAAAACCTAGTGGTGAGGGTCAAAATATAAAATCCTAACCACAACCTGCAAGAAAATACATAAGGTGTGGGGGTCAATTTTACTGGGCTTCTCATTTATCGCCCACCAGGCCCAGTCCGGGCTTTCCAAGAGGCTTTGGTTCATACTGTTTCCATTCTTACCCTAGAGTCAGCTAATTTAAACATCAAAGGCGACCTTAACCTACATCTGGAACGCCAGGACTCCCAGGAGATCTCCAACTTCCTGGGTGATTTGGAGGTCTGCCAACTAACTCAGTTAGTGAAGGGACCATCTCTCCTGGCAGGACACCTACTGGATCCAATATTCTCGAATCTTCTAAATTTGTCTGCTAATACGCCCATCCCTCTGACTTGGACGGACCATTTTCTTATCTCCATGCGTCTTGATTTGGCAGGCACTTCTCTGAGGTCCCCTTGTCAGTCCCTTATGAAGCGTCCTTGGCACAAATTGGACGAAACTACTTTTCTATCTGCCTTAAATACGTCCTGTCCAGACTGGCCTACTAACTTGGAGGCAGCTGACAGAGCCTTCAGGGGCTGGATTAACAACATGCTTGACCATTGCATCCCGAAGAAACTGACAGGGGCAAAGCACACGCAAACGCACGCGTGGCACAATGAGATCCTACAGGCGGAAAAGAAAAAATTTAAAATTCTGGAACGGGCTTGGAGGCATACTTATGACGCTACTGCTAAGAATACCTATATGAAGGCTATAAAAACCTACCACAAATTAGTTCAAAAGACCAAAGCCTCGTTCTATGCCAATTCAATCTCATCGAGCTCCAACCCCTCCAAAACCATTTTTTCTCTTATGAAAGATATGCTAAAATCTCCAACAGGAACCAATGACACCATATCTTCCAACACTCAATGTGATTCATTGGCAAGGTACTTCATTAATAAGGTAGAATGTATTTACAACGCACTAGATATGAGGCGGAATACCTCTGAACCCATGGTGACCCCTACCTTAAGTGCACCCCCTTACTCCCTACAAATTCTGCCACCCACGTCTCCTGAAGACTTAGCTGCCCTGGCAGCTAAAATCAAATCAGGCTCTCCCGATGATCCTATAAAACCGGACATCTTTAGGAAATTCTATAACTGTCTTATGATTGAGGGCCGGGAATTCATCAATGATTCGCTCTTGGCGGCAGTGATTCCTAAGTCATGGAAGCATGCCAAAGTCGTTCCATTGCTGAAAAAGCCCACACTAGACACATCTTTGCCGGAGAATTTTCGACCAATCTCTCTGCTTCCTTACTTGGCCAGGATGTTGGAGTCCCATGTCAACATCACTCTGACCAAATATCTGGAGGCTAATCAGATTCTAGACAAATCTCAGAATGGGTTCCTATCCAAACACAGCACGGAATCAGCCCTTTTGGCGGTCACAGAGCAGCTGTGGGCCACGCTAGATGAGGGGAATACTTTGGCACTATTTCTACTCGATCTTAGTGCGGCCTTTGACACGGTCTCCCATAAGATTCTTCTCCAATGGCTAGAGGAGTTCAGAGTCAAAGGTAGGGCTCTGGCCTGGTTCGCCTAGTTTCTATCCGAGCGCTCTTTTCAGGTTCATGCCCCCCCTTATCTGTCTAGTAACTACCCTCTTAGCTGTGGTGTTCCTCAGGGCTCTGCCTTGAACCCCACGTTGTTCAACGTGTATGTCCGCCCTCTTGGCCAAAGAACGGAACATCAAAATGGTATCTTATGCGGACGATACCCAGTTGGTATTCACCTTTTCCAACAATCCTGCTCAGGACCAACTGAAATTTCGTGCTGATGTTTTGGCCATTTCAGATTGGATGGCAGACAATTATCTACAGCTGAATTCTGCCAAGACGGAGGTGCTCTTGGTAGGCCGTAATACCCATAAATGGGACTATCAATGGTGGCCCGCGACCTTGGGCACTCCTCCCCAACTGAAAAACGCAGTCAAGGATGTAGGGGTCTTGATTGATACCGCCCTCTCTTTTGAGCCTCATGCAAAAAAAGTGGCCCGTACATGTTTTGGTCTCTTATGCGGCCTAAAACCCATTTTGGGGCTCTTTGATGCTCCTACCAGCCAACTGATAGTTCAATCAGTTGTTCAATCGTGCCAAGACTATTGCAATGGTCTTCTGCTTGGCATAAATAAAACAGTTACTGCAAGACTCCAACGGGTACAGAATGCAGCGGCACGTACTCTTTTTGCCCTACCAAAGCACTGCCATACCTCCAATCTCCTTCATCGTCTTCATTGGCTACCAATTAAACAGAGAGTCCAGTTTAAAACTCTCTGCATCATTCATAAGATTTTACACGGCCAGGGTCCCCAAATCCTGCAGGGACTATGCACCTCATATATTCCATCGCAAGCACTGCGCTCTGCTGACCACCACCTGCTGTGCGTTCTACGGGTTCGCCAGTGTAGAGCAGGGGGTCGCTCCTTTAAAGCTCAGGCCCCTGCATTATGGAATTCTATCCCATTGGCTGCCCGCAGTACTCATGATCATTGGGCATTCAGGAAACTGATTAAAACTTGTCTTTTTTCCTCTATCTAGCCTTATTTCTTCTGGTCATTTGTCCGCTAGCGCTGGGACGCCCTGTTGCTGGGGCAGCCATGCGCTCTATAAATGACCCTAACATAACATAACATTAGTTGTTTTCTTTTTAACCAAACTCCCACTTTAGGAGTTTGTTTCTGAAATGAAACATATGTTAAATGTTTGGTCGATAGCCATCAAAACCAATGGCAGCCGTCCACCAAACATTTTGTACATTGAAAGAAACTATATGATGGTATTCATTTCAATTTGAATGAGATGACTGCGGAGCTGATAGACCATCAGGGCTGTTAAGGTAATGTCCTCCACCACCCTGTCAGACTGTCAAATTCTAAATCAGGCCCATACTGTGAAATACTTGTGTGTGTTCGTGCATGAGACAACAGGCTTCAAAAGGTTTCCCTATAATGCACCATCATGAAGTGATGTGTTGGAAGTTCATTAGTTACAGACCATCAGATCAATGGCTCAGGCTGATAAATTGACTAATAACGCACTTTGTCAGTAGGCTTAGGGTATCTAAAAGTGGTCTGTATTTGCTGGTAAGCCTGCAACACTGTATCAGTAGCAACACTAGGGGTGGTAGTGGTGGCAATGATGGTGGTGGTGATCATGCTGAAGGATGTAATGGTGATGGTATTGCTGGAAAAGGTGGTAATGATGGTGGTAGTAAAGGAAGTAAAGAATCACTCTTATGACCTGGCAAAACATTACAAGCAGTCTTCTGACATAATTGCATACATGAAATAAACAATTTAATATTGAACACTTAAGTACATTGTTCGAAGTAAAATTCTCATGCATTACAATGTAGGCACGCCATAGGAGGTGGAATGATAGACCAAACAGCCAATAGCCTAACTTAAAACTATAACACTTTTCTCGGTCCAGACAAAGCCCTCTCTTTGAATGTTTTAAATAATGGATAACAATACCTTTTGCAGACAGGTGCATTGTAAAGCCATACATAATCTAACAAAGCTACCACATAAACCCTCACATAAGATACGTATAACATTTTCATTGCCACTTGCAAATCAGAATATGTTACCATGTATGATGATGATATCAATGGTTCTAAATGTATTCTTCATAGGTTTAATCAGGGCCTTGCAATCATCCCAGTCAAGAGATGCGGGTATCCCAAGCGGAATTATTTATAGAAAAAAACTGAAGAACCAGGGCGGAATCACTTTGATCTGCCGCCACCATATCAAGACAGAAACTTCAAGAAGTTAACTGCTGAGCTGTTTGATTGATTCCCCTTAAAATGCCCGCATTCCTCTAAAAGGGACGGTTTCACCTTCCTGCTTGAACTTACTGGTGGCTACTGTCTATGCTATTGATCTTGAAGAATTTTGCTCTGGGATAGTGTTGGAACTGGCACTTTCTGTTAGGCTGAGTCAGTGCCCAGGCCAGGCAGAACCTACCACTCCCTCAAGGGGGGGTAATCACACTCACTGTATAACCAGCGCTCACCCTTCAGTAGCTTGGGACTGAGCAGATAGGCTTATCACAGAGGCAATGTGTAAAGCATTGGCACAGCACTCTCCCACAATAAATGCCCTGAGCATCACAAAAGAACCTTCACATGTGATGTATGTAAATAAAGTTTGTATTCAACACACACATTAATTAACACAGCATCAACAGCATGTCTTTCTGGGCATAAATCACATTTGGAAATATTACTAGCAGTACTATGCCCAACCGTGTTAAAATAACATCAGTAGTATGCACACTTGGGAAACATCCTACTTCACTCCCCAGGCACCCGTATGCAATGCGGAACGCTGTCAGAACTAGGCCCACCCTGGCAATTATTACAATTCAATTCCACACAGTTAAATTGTACACCCAAGATCACAATGATATCAGAAATGTGTACCCACAGATAATTACAAAACTTTTAAACAGCACCGTGGGCCAAGGCTGAGTTGATTGATTAATTCCCCTTGAAATGCCCACATCCATCTAAAAGGGAGGGCCACAAATCCCTGATTGAACCTACTAGTGGCTACTGTCTATGCTAAACGTCTTGAGGAAGACACTATCCATTTTGCTCTGGGTTTGTGTTCCAGGCACACGGAACACAAATCTGCTCCTGCACACCTCCCTGGAAATGAGGCACAACTTCTGGTGCGCGTTGATACAAGTCACACAAGACAGTTCCGGTCACAAATAATGAGGAGTTGCAAACTCAGTACCTCCCTGTAAATGAGGCACAACATCTCATGAGCGTTGATCCAAGTCACACCACACAATTCTGTTCACACACAACTAAGAGTTACAAATTCCGTACCTTCTTGGAAATGAGGCACAACGCCTAGTGCACATTGATACAGGTCGTACCCAGCCGCAGTCCATGCAGGTAACAGCGGTGGGGCAGTGGGGCGGTGGGGCCGGGTGGAGGGATTTCGAGGGACGATGCAGAGGGAAGATTAAATAAATATTTAATTTTCCCTCTGCGTCGTCCCTCAAAATCCCTCCCACGCGACCCTACCGCCCCACCGCTGCTACCTGCACGGACCGCGGCTGGTCACACCAGACATTTCTGGTCACACACAATGAAGAGTTGCAAGTTCCCTACTTCCCTGAAACTGAGGCACAATGCCTGGGGCACGTTGATATGGGTCACACCAGACAATTCAGGTCACACACACAGGCGCAAGTTTAGCAGTACCACACGAGGTAGAATGAGGCACTAGTACGGGCGCGCCCTCCCTCCGAGGGTTCAACTGTGAATCGAACACTGCACGCAATGAGCATGCAGTCGGTGTGCTGCACGAGTGAGATGTGGCATGATCTACATAGTGGGCCACACTGGATCATGCAACAATAGAATCCGCTCGCCACCAACAAGACGCAAATCCGCGTTAAGGCCCCCGCGATGCAGAGCCACACTCATTAGATGCAGGCAATACTTTTGGAGCTCCGCACAAGGCAATCCCATCTCCAGGCACCATGCTTAGTTCCATGGTCACGCTGCACTACCAGTTGGGATCCAGCAGACAATGTGGGCACTTAAGAGGGCACCGCTCTACAGGTGTCAAAATTAAACAGTGTGGGTCCTTCGCAGGAGGTCTTAGATGTCCCTGAGACCTCCACAAGAGAACAGGGGGCAAGCCAACAACCCCTTGGAAAGCACACTTCAGTGTGCCACACAGCAGCAGGTAGTCAGCCCAAGCCGGAAACTATTCAGGAAGGGTGCACGGTCCCTTCGAATGATAGTAATCCTCATTGTGCACAACAGATTCCCCAGGCAGTGTTCACTATGCAGTTCCAGGATGTCCGGTCCCACATTCCCACAAGTGTATCTCTAGCCTGTTGAAGTAAAGCACCAGTAATTATACTGTAATATCCCTTTGAAGTTGGCGGTGGTTCAAAGGGTTTCCCTTTGAAGCACAGATGTCTCCCATAAATTGCAGCCCTGTCTGCCATGAGGACATGGAATGCAGATCTTAATCTTTAGTGGGGCCATGAGCTGGATTCCCAGAAGCATAGTGTCAAAACCTCTCCCTTCAATCTATCCAGCCAGACTCCCAAATGGCAAAGGTCTGTCATTCCAGTTGCCTGCCCAGTGTTGATACCTGTCACTGGGGAATGCACAGACGTGTTCCCCCTGCCTCCAGTGTGCACTGAAGTCAAACTAAAAGGCTCACAAAGAGGTTCAGAGCAGAGAATTGCCGACTTTCTAGAAGTGGCATTTCTAAGCTATTAACGACAAATCCACTTTTACCACAGGAGATTGGCTGTCATCGTGAATCCAATGATAGGAAATATTATGAGCCTGCTCTACTGCAAACCATTACTGCAGCTCGAATTAATATCAACCATTCCCCCATGTTAACCTATGGGAAGAGCAAACCTCATAGGCAGTGAAAACACACATGGGTGTATTCTTTACTACCTGGGTAGAGAACACACATGTGTACCTGCCCTGCTTTTCATTTACTACTTGTTTCAATCCACAGGGGTGCTCTAGGGGTAGTGAATGGCCCCCTCAAGATTGGCCTGTGGTTTAAAAAGGCTAACCTGAGCATTAGTGCAATTGCACTCAAACAGGCCTGCAATGGCAGGCTCAACACATGTTTAAAAGCACCATAGCTGCAAGTGCGCACACACAAGCCTGCAATGGTATGCTTGAGACATGTTTTAAAAACATCATACGTGCAAGTGCGCACACACAGGCTTGCAAGGTCAGGCTTGCAACATGTTTAAAAACATCAGGTAAGCACCACTTCCTAACGTGTGTAGGAAGGGCGTGCGCACTTTCACACTTCATTCATAGTGGGAAAGTGCCTAGAGGCCTAAGGCCACAAGCAGAAAATCAGCAAATCAATGGTGGTGTTCCATGTGAGGAACCGACCTCCTAGGTAGAGAAAACCCACATGGACGTTCTTCACTACTTGGGCATGGAACACCCATGTGTACCTGCCCTGCCTTTCAACTACCACTTTCTCTGCACATCAGGGCTTCTCCTAGGGGTGCTCTAGTGGTAGTGGGAGGCCCACTCAGGGTTTGCTAATGAGTGAGCAATGCCAACATGAGCGTAATTGCAACTGCGCACTCACAGGCCTGCAATGGCAGGCCTGATACATGTTTGACAGGCTATTCTGGTGGGTGGCACAAACAGTGCTGCGTCCCACTATTAGCCAATGCAGTGCCTGCCCTGGGTATTTAGTGTGCTTTTTTACAGGTCACTCACAGATACAACACCTCAACCAATCAAATAAGCACCACTTCCTAGCATGGGTAGGAAGGGCGTGTGTGCTTTCACATTGCATTATAGTAGGAGAGGGCCCAGTGTCCTAAGGGCAAAAGAGAATCACGAAAAACCAGAAGGAAAAAAAAGCTAAAAGTTTTACGGAAATCGCCTTAAATGGGACAAGTCCCGCAGATCAGAAAGTTGACTAACCAGTAACAAATTGATAAATGGTAACTAAAAATAGAATTATCTCTTCGAGGTGCTTGCCCTTTATTTCAATTATATTGTGGTCATTGTTTGCAACATTGGGATGCATTTATTCCACAATGAAACATGTATGTTCACGTAGAAATATTTATCTACGATAAGAGTATCTCCTATATTTTTACTAAACCCTTGCACAATTACTGCGAAGCCCATTATATTTCCATCTTTTTATAAATGTGGCACTTACATCCTCAGGTAACTAGGCTTGCTATATTTCTGAAACATTATATGAACTTAAGGGAGGCCTTTAGCCAAAAGGTTCACTTGGAAATAACATCAACAAAGCTCACTCTTCAGCATCTTACTCATAGGAGCATTTACCTATCACAGGCGACAAGCACTTGAGGCCACAGCTGGTGTTGCAGCACTTCTGTTCATCTTCGCAATCATAGTCCTTTGGAATCACTGACAAAATATCGAAGGTCAAAAAATCGACCTACAAAAATATCGCAACAAGAATATCGATGTCAAGAATATCGACATCCTATCTACAACATGGTAAGTACAAAAATATCGAGAAAAAAAATATTGATGTCAAAAATATCGTTATCAAAAATATCGGGTTTTTTTTGTTAAAAATAATATGTAAAATAAACTAAATAATACTTATAATTAAAATAAACATAGTTAAAAATATTTGATAATATTTAAAATTAATAAGTAACATATATAATTAAATAAAACATTAATTAAACATATACATATAATATATAATATATATACTTACTTAATAATAAGTTTCAATAATTATTTTAATAAATTATAAATTATTAAAAAATATTATAAATTACAAATACATCTATACACATAAAACAATAACAAATAAAAATTAAATAATTATGTATAACAAATTTAAAAAAATTAATTTACTTTTAATATTTTTAAAATTAATTATATACTATATTAACTAAAATAATACAAAAAATATTAAATAGCGTTGGGAATAAAACTACTATTACAACTCCCAAAAAAAGAACACTAAGAAAAATGTTGGATAGCGTAGGGGTAAAAATTACTATTCCCACTCCAGGGAGTGCAACAGTAGGGAAATTGTTGGATAGCGTAGGGGTAAAAATTACTATTCCAACTCCAGGGAGTGCAACAGTAGGGAAAGTGTTGGGTAGCGTAGGGGTAGAAATTACTATTCCAACTCCAGGGAGTGCAACAGTAGGGAAAGCGTTGGATAGCGTAGGGGTTAAAATTACTATTCCCACTCCAGAGAGTGCAACAGTAGGGAAAGTGTTGGATAGCGTAGGGGTAAAAATTACTATTCCCACTCCAGTGAGTGCAACAGTAGGGAAAGTGTTGGATAGCGTAGGGGTAAAAATTACTATTCCCACTCCAGAGAGTGCAACAGTAGGGAAAGTGTTGGATAGCGTAGAAGTGACAAATAAATGAATTATTAAATAACTCTACACTATTTACCAATACCAATAAATATGTATTAAAAACATAATTACCAATAGAAAATGTATTAACAATACATTATTAATAAATACCAATAAATAATAATTAATCAATATTAATTACTAAATAATAAATACAGAACAATAAAATATTTTTAATAACAAAAAACATATACATTATTAAAACGTAATTACCAATTAACTAATATTGAACAATTAAATGATTTTTTATACCAATAATAATAATAATTAAACATTAATTATCAATTAATAAAGAATTCTTAATATATTAATTAAATGTATCAATAAATAATATTTAATAATATTTAATTACCAATTAATGATAAAACAACAATAAATTAATTTTTAGAACCAAAAATTAGTAATTTAAAAAAATTACCTATTAACAATTAATATCCAATAAATTAATTATCAATACCCAAAACTAAATTTAATAATTACTTAATTAGATTTCAATTACTTCCAAAAGTATTCCCCTATAAACGCACAACACACTTCAATGATAAAATACACTTAACATAATAATCAATTAATTAATTAATACAAATTAATAACTAATTAATACAAATTAATTACCAATTAATAATTGATTACCAATTATCAATTAATTAACACTAATATAATTAGCAATACCAATTAATTAAAATACATTATAAATTAATTGCATTTAAATTACATGAGGATTAATTAATCAATTAATAAAAATTAATCACCAATAAATAAAAATTAATTACCAATTATTGATTAATTAACAATTATATAATTATCAATAACAATGAATTAAAATAAATTATAACTTAATTACATTTAAATTACATGATAATCAATTAATCAATTAATAAAAATTAATAACCAATTAATACAAATTAATTACCAATTATTAATTAATTGACAATAATATAATTATCAATACCAATTAATTAAAATAAATTATAACTTAATTACAATTAAATTACTTCCCACCCTATTCCCCTATAAACCCACAACCCGCTACAGAACTTAAACGCAAAAAATAATTAAAATTAATTTATAATTCCTAAAAATTAATAATTAATTCAGTATAATTAAATTACTTCCCACCCTATTCCCCTATAAACCCACAACCCGCTACAGTACAAAAAAAAATACTTAAAAAAATAAATTTATTAACATATAAAAATGGTATACATATATTTTTAAACAATTAAAACAAACAATTAACAAAAACACATATAACACATACATATTAAAAACATCACAAAATACATAACAATAATACAAATATCGATATTAGTAACATCGATATTAGTAACATCGATATATTTGATTTCGATATTACAAACTTCGATATTATTGACATCGATATTAAGTAATTCGATATTACTTACCTTAGGGTCGATATTCTGTCCATCGATATTCTGTCCCATCGATATTCTGTCCCTTCGATATTTAAACTTCGATATTATGGTATATCGATATTTTTTTTCGATATTTTGACTGCCCACCAGTACTTGGTGCACTGATCCGGTTGAGGTTCGGCACACCTGAATGTGACTGCCGGGCAGACGCCAGGTTTCACAATATCTGAAAAGGTAATGGTTTAACAGTATAGGTACGATGATATTGCACAACAAATAATTTTACTTACTGTAACTTGCACCCCCACCATGCACAGCTTATAACCTAACATATTACATCACTCATGACTTTCTCTATGCTATCATTTATGACATCACTGATGATATCATAGGTGGCCTCATCCAAGCTTCTTTTGGACACACTACTCTATATGGCATAGGATGCCTAAAAGTAAGAACAAAATAGCTCAGAATAACATAAAGCATTGTTGCTCGGATATGAATTTACCTTGAATAAATGAAAAGACAAGAGGCGTTTGACAACACAGGAACAAATTAGTTTAATTAAATGCTGCGGGTGGGAGAGCCTCTACAGAGTGCGTCTGCTCAAAGTCTCTTGGTGTATAAAGTTTCGTCCATCTTTATATACAGTTCATGAGGTACAATTAAACAATTTCTACATTCCAAAAAGCATCTCAGTCATAAATTAACAAGAGCGGGCATCTGATAAGGACACAGATGGCTCTCGATCTCGGGGAGAAGTATTGTGTGTGTGTGTGTGTCCGGATGGCCAGCATGAGGCGCGTGTGAATACTACTTGTGGTGTGCATGTCATGCTCTGATTGACTGAGTGTTTCTATCTAAATGTGGTATCTTGTTTTGTGGTATTTTTGGTGAACACACGCCTTTGGCCAAACATGTTTTACTGGGGCCATTTGCCTCGGACCTGTTTGCGGTGCAACTATCTATCTGTGGGATTGATCGATGTTTTCCCTGGGTGTGCGTTTCCCTTTGGGTTAAGAGAGTCCCCACCTGTGACCTAGTATTCAATAGGCGTGGGTGTTGGTTGTAGGTCCTGCCAAACCACTTGTCGCTGACTCAGGGTTGATGGGGATGTCACCTTGAGTGAATACAACAGCAATGATGAAAGTTCATTAGAACTCCTGAAACTAATATGGCAGTTACTGGTATAATTTTATCAACATTCTTAACATGTGCAAACATCGATATTGTCCTTATTGATATTAACATGGTTATGCTTGCATAGGTCATGATGTGCATTGACATTGTTTTTACTGGTAATAATGTTGCAGTTTGCGCATGGATTATGGGATACATTGACATTGTTTCTGCCAGTGTCGGCACTGCTGTGTGCGCACAGCTATGGAATACATTGGTATTGCATAGACAGGTATTGGCATGGTCATGCGGGCATCGGTTATGGCATACATTGACATTGCATTTATTGGTATTGCCATTGCAAATATCATGGCATTTATTGACATCATATTCACAGATTCCAACAGCATCATTAATGCCATCACTGATACAGCTCTGTGAGAAATCAGAACCTGTTTGCAGTGTTCCCCCACTTTTTACACCCAGTTTTTTACTTTTAGGTGCTGGTTTCCTGACTCTGATTCTGCCCTGGGCTCTGCTAACCAGACCCAGGACCGGTTCTCTGATTAAAAGTACATGGCTATGTATAAAATCATTGGCAATGACAGGCACCTGTAAGTCCCTAGTATATAATAAGGCACGGGTGATTCAACTACCTGTAAGTCCCTACTATATAATAGGATAGGGAGGTGTAGAGGCCCAGTAGATTTCAGGCACTCGGGTGTGCACCTCTGTGTTGCCTGTTGTCATTTTAAAAGCCAGCCCTGCATGGCAGGATGCTTTTAAATTTTAAATATATTAAATTCGACTTTGGAATTAAAGGTACTTCCAAAGTAGTAAACTACCTTATTTTTACATATAGGTCACTCCGAAGGTCTCCCCTAGGTGCCCCAAGGGCAAGGTGCCTTGTAACTCTGAGCAGGGACATTATAAAAGGTGTTTTATAAGCCCTGGTGAGGGAAAAACTGTCAATTTCATTTTTCCCCATTGTAGATAATTAGTTCCATAGGCTAACGTTGGAATTTTTTATTTAAGTATACATATTAATAGGAAGGAGCTGAAAAAGTCATTCAAGGACTTACAATGATAGGTATGATAAATCCAATAACTTGCCACTGTTAGATGTATAATAACTATTACAGAAAATACGTTATTAAAACTTCTTTTCTGTAAGCCAAAACCCTGCCTTCCAGCTGCCCTCTTCTGATTAGCAAGCCTCTGCCAGGTTGAGCCAAGTTGTCTTAACAAAGTATAAAGTAGCCTGCTAGAGAGACAAAGGATTCTCTGTGGAGGAGAACTGAAACTACAAAAACAAAAGGCAGGATGGGGGTGGATTGATCAAACTGGTCTTCAAATGGAGAATGACGCTTTGGGACCGTACAGGCTCACCCCAAATCCTGCAACTCCAGCCACACAGGAGCCCCTGTAATTATATTAGTGACAGGGCTGGAAGGGGAGTGTTAGGGAACCTTATCCATGCCAGTGGGTTGGCTTAGCCTGATCTAACCTCCAATGAGAGAGTTTCACCATGTTGGATTAGTGCATTCTGGGGCAAGAATATGCCACACTTTGGTGGAAGTGGTCATGCACTTGGGTGTCACCCTGCATCCCATCGATCAGGGGTGCCCCCCTGATTGATGCCCTGGAATATTGCATAAATATGGAAGAGCTGCATGGCAACTCAGATCAGCAGCCTGAAACTACAAAGAGAAGAAGGACTGCCCTGCTGGAAAACTGATCTACACCTTAAAGGTCTGAACTCTGAAGGACTGCACCTGCTGCACAATATAGGGCTACAGCCCTAAGGACTTTGCCTTGCTTCAAGAAGGATTAGGGAGTCTACTCCTTTCATGCTACAGGTTAACAGAGCCCACCTGCATCATCTCCACCAAGAAGTTCCCATCCTGGAATGCGTCCAGTTGACTTTTAAAGATTTGGCCAAGTGCATTATGGGAATTGTTGTCCCAACATCCCATGGACCCTCTCAGAGATTCTAGACCCCTGAATTGGTGTTGTGGAAACTTTTATCCCTCAAGGAGAACTTCTGGAAGAGGATCCAGAAGTTTGGTGAACGTTTTGAAAAAAGCTCCATAAGGTGACCGTTTCGACGTTGAGAGTCAAGCTGACTACATCGATCCGCGACCTGCCGGGATTTCAGGCTCGTCCCGCTGAAAGCTGCGGAGCTTAAGCCTTCCAGGAGTTGACCAAGGGCTAGCCCTGGATCGATTCGACGAACCCGCACCAAATCTGGCCTGAAGAAGAGCCTCGCTCAACTTCGAGAAGAAATCCTCCCGAAAAGATTGTAAGTGTGAAGGTAAAATTTTAATGAGGGGTTCCGCTTAATGTATCGGACCACGTGTCCATCGCGGTCGGCCTCAAACTGGAACTTTGTTAAAAAATCCAGAGCACTACACAAGTATTGTATTTTTGGTCTGCCAGTAAAACAGACCCGACTTTTAGTTTTCAAAGAATCCAAAATCTATTGACTCATAGGTCAGTATCAGATGAAAGACACACAGCCGAAGCGTTTCATCGAAAAGATGACTTTTTCAAAGCTGTTAATTTAAAAAGCAATAATTACATGCAATCAAACACCTCAGAAACTATTTTTTTTACATTATCATAAAAAGCATTCAACGCTTAAAGCCGGTCAAGTGTGACCAGATGTCACACTTGGCGCTATTCATTTTTAAGCACTAGAAAGGGGCCGATTCCGATCTCGGCCGGTACGGCTCCGAATCGGATTCGGCTTAACCGGATCCGATTCGGAGCCCTATTTCCCGACCGAATCGTACGCGCGTCCGGGCGAGCGAGTACGATGCGTATTCGCCGACCGACTCGTCCGGGCATCCCGACCGCTCCGACCGACTCGTTCCTGGGTCCTAACCGCACCGACCGACTCGCTCGGACTCGACTCGCACCGCGCAATGGAGACGTTCCCCGGCCGGGTAAGTACGATGCGCGCCGCGAGCAGTCCGACCGAGCCGCGCACTCCGGCTCGAAAGAGCTGTCGGAGCCGTACTTTGGGGGTCCGTGTCGGACCCCCTGTACGCGTAGCCGCGCGAGTCGCACACAGGGGGACCCATGGGTCCCCCACCTGTGCGTGTACGGGCGCGAATCGCTTCGCCGCGTACACGCTATAGGGGCGCACTTGTCCGCATCGCACCCATTGAGTCAATGGGAGCCCGCATACGCGTTGTACGACAGGCTCCCATTGACTTCAATGGGAGTCCGACCGACTCGAGTCCGATGGCATACGTGCGCATCGTACTCGTTCGGTCGGACTGCACGGGTCCGATTCGGTCGGAAATCTCTCCGGGTCCGGCTCGGTCGGAGAGATTTCCGGCCCGAATCGGAATCGGCCCCAAAGTGTTTTTTCTTTTAAAAATCATATCTCAGTTTCCCTACAATGGAAAAGCAATAATTACATGCAATTAAACACCTCAGAAACAATTTCTTTTACAATATCATAATAAGCATAAAACACTGATAGCCGGTCAAGCGTGACCGGATGTCACACTTGGCGCTATTCATTTTTAAGCACTAGAAAGTGTTTATTCTTTTAAAATTCATATCCCTGTTTCCCTACATTGGATGTTTGTTGTTTTGGTGTGTATTTGTTCATACAAATATAACCTATTCTTATAAATTAGTGTTGGATTTTTACAGTGTATTGTTTCTTACTTATTTAATGTATTGTTTTTTTAAATGCCTTACACATCTATCTCCTAAGTTAAGCCTGCCTGTTTGTTGCCAGCCTGCAAGGGTCAAGCAACGGATTATATTATTGAGACACTAATTGAACCTTTTATTGTGTTTGTGGCCTTATTACTAGTAGTAAATTCTTACTTATCACTACTGATGAATCAGTTTCGAACAAACTCCTTCAGCATTAGCAAACATGTGTTATGTGTTACCATACACTACATGGGCAGTCTAATTCATATTAACAATCAACCATGGATATATAGGAAAACCTCATTGCACACACTGTTCAATATTTATACCACTGTTCAGAGAAGTTCTCCAAGATACTCAACGTCTGTTCCAAAGTTAATACCCTACTACGGACAGCTTTTACATGTATCAAACCCCTCAAAGTCACTAAACTTACAATGCGAAATGAAGTTGACATGAGTAGAAAGTGTGGACTGTAAACAGTATGTACTCTATGGAGAGAGTTTACTCTGTACCACACTGCTTGCATTTTGTTAACCCTTCCCCTCATTAACTGGACACAGGCTGTACATAATTATGTAGAAAACTAATATGGTAAATACTGGCCATTATGTAAACTATGAAACAAACTAACACAATCATTGGTTGATTTAATCAGTGACATCATCAATGATGTCATTTGAGATGTTATAAGTATTGTCATAAATTATGTCTTAGACCATGTCATGAGTGACATAATGTGTGAGGTCATAAGCAGTACATGGTAAGTTATTGTTAGCTCAGCTAACTATAGCTGGTGAATTAATGTGGTTTTTAGGCTGATTTAGAGTTTGGCATACAGGGTACTCTGACACAAATACAACAGAGCACTCTGTCTGCCAATCCTGGGCCTGCCTGCCTCATTTAGAGAGAGACAGACCATACCTTTTCTTTCAATCAAGCACCTATTGGCTCCATTGATGGAAAACGTTCTCCTATGGAGGAGGAGTCAACCTATTTAGGGAGGACTGTGTAATGTCTTTCATTGTCTGTCTGTCACTGCCAGGTAAAAACTAGCGGTGAGGGACAGGCATAAAATGACAACCACAACCTGGAGGAAAATTCCCCAGATGTGGGGGGCATTGTTTTTTGTTTTTTCTGGGAAAAAAACTCCCACTTTAAGAGTTTGTTTCTGAAATGCAAACAAATGTTAAAGGTTTGGTTGACAGTCATCAAAACCAACATCAGCTGTCTACCAACCATTTTGTACATTCAAAGAAACTTTATGATGGTATTCCTTTCAATTTACAGAGATAACTGCTGGGCTAGTAGACCGTCAGGACTGCAGAGGTAATGTCCTCTACCACCCTGTCAGACTGTCAAATTCTAATTCAGGCTTATGCTGTGGATTTCTTGTTTGTGTGTCCATGCATGAGACAACAGGCTTCACTAGGTTTCCCTCTAATGGACGATTGTCAATAAATGTTTTAAAGGTTCATGGGTTACAGTCCAGCAGATTAAAAGGCTCCAGCTGGCAAATTGTCTAATACGCATTTTGTTAGAAGGCTTTAGGTATATGAAACTGGGCTGTATTTGCTGGCAAGCCTGCCTTCAAAAATGTATCAGTAGTGCTACTAGGGGTGGTAGTAATGATGATGGTGGTGTTAAAGTTGAATGTGGTAAAGGTGATGGTATTGGTGGAAAAGGAGGTTGTGATGGTGGTAGTAAAGGCAGTTAAGGATCACTCTTAAGACCTGACAAAAACATTAAAAGTAGTAATTGAGTAAAGTTTTCAGAAGTGAAATACTCATGCATTGCAATGTAAGACCACCAGAGGAGGTGGAATGATAGACCAACCAGCCAATAGCATAACATGAAAATAACACTTCTCTTGGTTCAAACAAAACCCACTTTTGTATGTTTCAAAGAACGGATAGCAATACCTCTTGCAGACAGGTGCACTGAAACACCATACATAAACAGGCAAAGCTACCACATAAACCCTCACAGTGGAGACGTATAACATTATCATTGCCACTTGGAAAGTAGAATTCATTACAATGTATGATGATGATATCACCATATTCACCATAGATTTAATCAGGGGCATGTAATCATCCTAGTCAAGCTATGCGGGTATCCAAAGAAGAATTATTTATAGGAACAAATAGAAGAACAAGGAGGGAATCCCTTTGATCTTCAGCAACCGTTTCAAGACAGAAACAGAAATTGCAAAAAGTTACCTACTGAGCTGTTTGATTGATTTCCTTTGGGATGCCCACATCCCTCTAAGATAGAGGTTCACATCTCCCTGACTGAACTTACTGGTGGCTACTGTCTATTCTACGGGTCTTGAGGAAGACCCCCCCATTTTGTTCTGGGATCGGAATGTTGTCACTAGGCTTGCTATATTTCTGAAACATTATCTGAACTTACATGAGGCCTGTGACCAAAGGTTCTGCGCATGTGAATGTGTCTGCCGGGCAGCTGCCAGATTTCACTATATCTGAAAAGGTATTGGTTTTACATGATAAGTAAAATGATATTGTGCAAAATAATCTGAACTAGCTACACCCTGGACGGTTACCTTGCACTGCTTATGACCTCACATATTGCATCACTCATGACTTGTTCTGTGACATCATTTATGACATCACTGATGACATCTCAAATGTCATCATCCAAGCTTCTTTGGGGCACACTACTCTATAAAACACGTTTGGCATTAGAGGCCTATAAGTAAGAAGAAAATAGCTCAGATAACCATAAAGCATAATTATTGCCAACACCGATACAACTCCCTTAGGTTTAGCAATCATCTGTTATGTGCAACATTAGCATAACATGAAAATATAACACTTCCCTCAGTTGAGAAAAAGCCAACTTTTTGTATGTTTTAAATAATGGATAACAATACCTTTTGCAGACAGGTGCACTTTATAGCCATACATAATCTGACAAAGCTACCACATAAACCCTCATCTAGGAGACGTATAACATTTTCATTGCCACTTGAAAAGCAGAATCCATTACCAAGTACGATGATGATATCAATGGCTCTAAATGTTATTCGCCATAGGTTTAATCAGGGGCATGCAGTCATCCTAGTCAAGCAATGTGGGTATCCTAAGGGGAATTATTTCTAGAAACAAACTGAAGAACAAGGAGGGACTCACTTTGATATGCCACCACCATATCAAGACAGAAACAGAAACTACAAGAAGTTACCTGCTGAGCTGTTTGATTGATTCCCCTTGGGAAGCCCACATCCCTCTAAAAGGGCAGTGTACTCATCTCCCTGATTTAACTTACTGGTGGATACTGCCTATTCTACGGGTCTTGAGGAAGACTCCACCCATTTTGCTTTAGGATCGGAATGTTAACTAACCAATAACAGATTGTTTAATAGTAATTAAAAGTATACTTATTTTGTGAAGGGCCTTGCCCTTTATTTAAATCATATTATGTTCATTGTTTGTGACATTGGCATTCATTTATCGCGCTACTGAAAAATGTATGTTTATTTAAAAATGTGTATCTAAGGGGCTCATTACGATGGCGGGCGGAAGCACAACCGCCGTGCTGGCGGATGCAAAAACCACCAGTTACCGCCGGCACGCAGCAGTCCACACGCCCGCCCAATTACGATGCGAAAAGTAGGCCAAACACCGCCGGCAAGCCAGCAACACCGTCCGCCATCAAAGTGCGCCCGTACACGTAGCGGCGCAGCTCAACTGACACACACCGTCCGACGAAACACGTCCCGCCCGGCGTATAAATTACGATGCCGCAAACAAACGGCTCCCACGGCCAAGAGATACCGTACGACAAACCGAAGCGGTAACACGGACGCCGAGCACGGACAACGAAGAAGCGGCTCCCCCGAGCATGAATCCAGCACTGCAGGCCCTCCCCATGCTCCTACTGATGCACCACCAAGGACGCAACGTACCGCGGAGACGCAGGTAGGCACACATACAACAAGTGCACGCAAACAGCGCACACAGTGCAAGGGCGGAAAAAGCAGACAACCCCCCACCAGCGCGTGTACACTACACATCCACCATTGCATCCACATATGACACACAGGCCAAATCGTAACATCGCGTAACACATGTGAACACACCACCTGGGACTAGGAACCAACAACCCCGTCACGGCCCCAAAGCGGCGATGACGCCGCCACACATGCGCACAACGCAGAGGCCAACCGCAGCGCCATGCATGCGTCGCACACAGACACAGGGACACAACCAAGCAGCACACACATCAGCCCCACCCCGAACGCACATGACACGTGACAGGCCTGCCACAGACATGTCCCCAACGCCCAATTCACGGACAACACCCAACGCCACACAACCGACGCACACATGTCAGTGAAGTTACGCAACAGCAGGACACACCCCAGTGTAACAAACATGGCGTAGCACACAGCGGCGGCAACACCAACTAGGAGAAGCAGGGCCCCTTCGGGAAGAGGAACGCCAGTACCACACTGAAACACCCATACCACCCTGCACATATGAACAAGACATACAAAACGGAACACCAAAGAGCCCGGGGACCGACAACAGGTGGCCCAAGAATAACATCCACACACAAGGCCCAAGGCAGCGCGGAAAGGCAGCCTGCCGCCCACAGAAGGGAGAGCAAACAGCACTGAATGACCTTCCATTCCAACTCCGAAACCACAGCCCTACGACAGAAGCCGGTGAATACAGCCATTGTCCAAGAATAGACCAACACAGGCATGCCGAGGAGACCGACCACAGGGCAGATAGCGCATATCACAGAAGCACACAACGGACGGGGAAGAAAGAAGAAAACACTCCCCCATGTCGGCCACATGCAAGTTAATTGGAAGGAGTCACACATCACTGACCTTGAACTGTCTGAGAAGCATGTGGGATGAGGGCCCGTGTCCTCCAAACAAGCCAACAGAACACAAGTCCTGTCTCCCTACGACTACACAGAGCTCACAGCAACCTTGGAGCGTGCACATTGCAGACTGCACACACAGCCGGAGCACGCCACCACAACGCACCGCTGCGAAATGGCAACCGCAACACACCTACCCAACTACGCCGAACAGCTCAAGCTGTACAAAACCAACCTGTTTCATATATTGGGATGCGATCTCCTGTCCCTGCTGAACGTAAGTTACCGACTGACTTACCGCATCACATTGTTCAGCTGCGTCATGCCCGTCTTCTACTGTCGGAGGTGTCCCTACCAGCATCCCGTGGAGATATGCCTCTCCAACCCGGCATGTCTGAAGGCGGACCTGCTACCACTACTCCTCCCTCTGGACTCACACGACAGGGCCTGCTCTGCCTATGGGGGCATGGCGAATGTGGCCAACATCGCACCCGCACTGAAATGGGACCACTGTGCCTCCACACGACGGATCATCGAGAACAGCTACATCGAATGTCACCCAGCATGCCCCATCATGGTCCTCCAAGGGACAACTTACGAACAACACCTTGACAGCCACCATCCGCTACATTGGCTGGCAAACATGTACACCACCAATGACATGGAAGCCCTGCTGGACGGCATCGCATACCTGACAACCTGTAAATTCGTCGGACCACAACGCAGGTTCCCCGATTGACCTATGATGTCCAACCCCGCACCCATGCTTAGCTTCCGCACGGACTGGCCAGTCACCACCACAACAGCCATACCAAACGACCGGCAACTGTAACCACACCATCAACGACATCGCCATGACATCGGATATGACCGGGACATGCACACTGTTCCCCATCACATCCAGGAACACCGCATGCATCGTGGGAGGCAGTGGCATGGGCTCTGTGTATCGCACCCACATGGACGGAACTGCACGAACAACCAGGACACGACATGGATCCAGCGCCCATGGACACACACACCGCTCAGTGGACATGAATAGGTCGCCTGGAGTCTGTGGGTGCTGCACCCCTCCCACCCCCGCCCCGGGAATCCCATACCAGGACCTTTGCATGGACGACAAGTGCATACAACAACAACACGACCCCAGTGACTGTGACATGTCCAGTAACCACCACAGTGCAACAACAAGTGGCACGCCGCTGCATGCACGCAAGCACATGCCCTGATGTCATCTCACATGCACGCGTGCATGAGGAACAACCGCAGCAAACCTGTCACATGGAACTGAGATGGACTGTGCCCATGATGCCAAGCGGTCTGGTAGGCTACATGTATACCGTCTGTGTCAAAGTCTGCAGCTCCGCAGCTATACGTAAATGTACATTAGCACAGCCTTGGCCAAGCAGATGTCACTCTGAAGCCCACATCCCACATGCAACAGCCAATCACATGTAACCCCACACCCTATCCCATTTGCAATCATGCTCAGTATATCCTCAACATGTATTCCGCTGCCAGTAGTGTCCACTATACTGCATCACAGAGGACAGAAGACTCAATATAATGTTTGAAACCAAAACTGTCTCCGCTGACTCATTTCACAAGTACGAATGAGAGAGGATGAGAGTATGTGAAGTACACGGCAGTCGTGACATGACCATGTAGTCCACTGGTATTGGATGTCAACGCAAATGAGTAGCACAACTGTGGAAGACACACATGTGTCGTGTGAAGTCGTATGGACGCAGTGCTCAGGTGGGTGGGTGTGACGGGTAGATGCGCACATGCCAAGTTGGAGCACGCCGTGTTGGGAGGGGTCATGAACAGTACACCACCGCTTCCCTGGGCATTGTGAGAGGACACCTGTCGGGGGGAGTGAACACGTGTGTGCACAGCAGCCGGGCACACGTACAAAGCGGTACCAGGCGCACCTCAGCCCACCCTCTGTGGACAAGCTGGATCCTGTTGTGCGCCCGCCATGCCCCTTGACAAGGCACACACAGCCCCAGTCGACCAGGTGTAACCCCAACATAGTCAATCCGCACAGGCGATACAGGGCACGGGATGGCAGTGGAGCATGGTGTGTGAGAGGTCTCCTCGCGCTCCTCCTGGTCATATCACGCAGGCAATAGAACCTCAACGTCTAGCATGGCACAAGTCAAATGGAAGTGTAGGGGGACGCACCACAGCACGAGCAGCACTGACGTCACGGGAGGTGGCTCGCACCATCCCATCCATTGCCCATTATACCAACCACGCCACATGCCATTGCGACTAAGTGCAAGCGCGTGCGCCACCACCCCTGAGCCCTCCCCAGAGAGGCCAAAGAGTGAATGTGTGGGCCATCAGTCACAGACGGACGCGGCCTGGCCGCAAGGGCAGCCACAGCCACTGGGTGTCGCAGGTGGCGGATCCGGAAGGTGAAGACTGTGATGCATAGTCCATGCAGGCCGGGTCTCCATTTGGGGCACCACGCAGGTGGACGGCGTCCCACAACACATCATACCCTGAGACAGCCCACTCGTGCAACTGGACCCACACATACACTCCTTGCCCTCTCTGGTGCGAGCTCGGGGCTGCCTGTGCAAGCGCTAGCCTCGCAGGTGCACATGCATATTGGGGGAGCGAGGGGAGCACATGAGGGCTGGGGCGAAGATGACTGTATCACTGTCAGTGAGTACAAGGGATGACCCAGATGTGGAAAGGAAGAGACGTGTCCCGTGTGCACTGCAACTAGTCGCCAATCCAACTACCCCCCCATGTCCGGAATGTAAGCCCGCACCTAGGCCCGCCCATCCGCCACATCGAATATACCACCAGCACGACAACCTTCCCATTCGAAACACTGACTGGGGGTGGCGACCAGTGAACAATCATGTGTAGCCTACCCACGCGTACATGTGGGCCCTCCATGATCCATGTCACCTGCGGCAAAGTCATGACATGCGCAATGAGGGAAGTGAGGAGAGCTGTCCGCCCCACGCACAGAAGGTGCATCAGCTCCACAGACCCAGCAGCGAGTCCAGCAGGGGTCACATGTGCAGGGGCAGCTGTGCCTGGTGTGAAGGCACATGCATATAGACAGCACATCGACCAATGTGTAGTCTGCCCACATCTACAGTCCATCATCATGCGGACATAGGAATTGAACACAGGGCAACACATCTTAGTTGGTGCACCCACCGTGACCAACAATGCGCAATCATCGACGTACCCGCCCTGTGCATGGCCCCCACCCAACGGAGGCACATCCAGTGCCACCATCCCACACACACAAGCCTTCCACGGAACATGCTGTGTCCAATGGTCAGTACAGAGTCAGCGCCCATCTGGTGGATCCTGAACAGGAGACACATGCACACACATGCCAGCTCCCACTATGTACGTCTGCCACCTGGCACGTGCAATGTAACCTCTCACCTGTGACGTGTGACTGCAAGCACACAGCCGTCTTGGCATGGGGCTGTCAATGTGGACACCTGTCAATGTTTCGGGAGGTGTGATCCGTACAGTGCTGTACATAGGGTGCAGTGCTGACACCTACTACTGTCTCATATCCCCTCGTGCCACAGGTCCCACTTGTTTTGGCCGCTCAGCCTGTGCCCACATCGTCATCGTCGTGTGCCATACTCATCCAGCCGCGGAAGCAGTTCCATGCTCAGCAGACATTCATATTGCTGTGGCGTTGCCGCTTGACGGATATGCAGTCAGTCCCCATCAGCACGCCCCGCAAGTCATTGGGGCCTAGATCCCCATGTGCATGCACATGGCAGTGGTTTGTATCACTAGCCATTGCCATTGTTGGGAGACCTGTGTAAGTGTATTGTGGCCGTGCCGTCCCAGCTTGACAGCTGGGCTGTGGCTCATGTGCTTGCTCAGTCATGTCAGTGATGTGTATGCGAAATTGCTATGTGTTGTGTTGTGCTGCCATTGTCCCTAGGCGGAGACCGAACATTGACCGCCCATACCAATTGCTGGCGGACATGGACGATACAGAGGTTATTAGGAAGTTTCGGCTGGACAGGCCAACCCTGCATCGACTGTGTGCCATGTTAGAACCCCATCTCCGTCCCCGCAGGGTGTATCCGACAGCTGTCACCCCCACGGCTAAGGTGATGGCCGCCATGCATTTCTTCGCCACTGGGTCATTCCAGCACACAGTGGGCATTGGAGGAGGGATGTCCCAGCCCATGTTCAGCAAGGTGCTGAGGGATGTACTGGCAGCCATGATGCTGTACCGAAACAGGTACATCCGCTTCCCCAGGGCTCGTGAATTGGCGGCAGTGAAGGGTGCATTCTATGCCCTTGGCAGAATCCCACACGTCGTTGGAGCCATTGACTGCACACATGTTGGCCTTGTTCCACCACAGGCCACTGAGCACCTGTACCGCAACAGGAAGCACACGCACTCCCTGAATGTGCAAGTGGTGTGCCTTGCGGACATGGTGATCACCCACGTGTGTGCAAAGTTCCCAGGCTCGGCCCATGACGCACACATAATGCGCAACAGCATCTTGCCACGACTGATGTCCAATCTGCAACAGGATCGTGGCTGTATTGTCGGTGAGTATGTGGAGTGGTGTAGCGTGCTGGTTGTGCGATGCTGTCCCCTGTCCAGTTGGAATAGCAACGGTTCTCTGTGTCCCTCACACCCAGGTGACTCTGCGTACCCGAATGGGGCATGGCTGCTCAGTCCATTGAGGAATCCTCGCACCCCAGCAGACGATCGCTACAATGAGGCACATGGGAGGACCAGACGTGTGGTCGAGCGTACCTTTGGCCTCCTCAAGTCCAGGTTCAGGTGCCTGGACCGCACCGAGGGTGCACTGGCGTACTCCCCACAGAAGGTGTGCCAGATAGTGGTGGCGTGCTGCATGCTGCACAATCTGGCCATTCGGAAGCAGATCCCCCTCATCGTGGATGACGGAGATCAACCAGGGCCCCAGCCCGCAGACCAGGACAGCTCGAGTGAGGAGGACAGCGGAGAGGAGGAAGCTGGTAATGTGCGGCAGCAGCTCATCGCCCGCTACTTCACTTGACGGTGAGTGTCCATGTACGACGGCTGATGTGGCTGTATCTGTGCAGGTGTGTGTGTGCTGTGTCAGGGTGGCCGTTTGTTCACTGCGTGCTGTGTGTCAACGCTCCATGGCCAGGGTAGTATGCCACTGTTGGTGGCTGTGGCATTGTGCCCTATTGCTCTGTGCGATGTGTGTACATTGCTTGTAGTTGTTGACATGTACTGTGTGATGGGTGTGTGACACACTCATTGAATGTGCTCCTGTTCTGTCTCCCACCCCTAGGTCCCTACAGACCCTCCGGATTCCATTGCCATGCCACGCATCAGGTGCCTTTCCGCCCAAGGTGGCCGTTGTATTCCGTACAAATAAAACACAGGGCACACACAGCAGTTTGTGTAAGAGGTGCATTTATTTCAAACTGTGACATGTGATTGTGTGTAAGGTGATGACAAAAGTGGTGCGTGCAGTGACAATGAGCTGTCGGTCATGGCTGCGTGATGCTCATGGTGTACCCACTGGTTCTATGTCCATAGTCCAACACACACATGCCATCCAGATGGCTGTGTGGAGTGGGATCGTAGTCCAAGTCAATGCAGTGGGTGGTCAAGGAAGGCTGGCTGGCTGCCTCACTTGCGTCTGGAGCGTGCGAAGTTCTCCCGGGAGATCTGTTTCCACTTCGGACGGCCCCTTCCACGTTTGCGAGGGGGGGTGCCTGCTTGCGACATGCTGGTGGTTGAGGTGTGCTCACTGGCTGTGGACGCAGGGGAACTGGACACTGCTGCTCGACCCTGCGCCCCGGCAGGTGGTGGCGGAGGGGAGCTGCTGTCCCTGGCTGTGACCTCACCGCCACCACCAGCTGGCCCATGAGGTCCACGAGTTGGCCCATACGGGCGTCCATGGACCTCAGCACCCCCAGCACCTCACGCGTGTCTGTAGCTGACCTGGCCCATTGTCCTTGGGCCTCTTCATAGGCCCCAAGGACTCTGGCCATTTGAGGCAGGGCATGGCTCCCAGGGGAGGCTGGCGTTTCCCTGACCCTGCTCCTCCTACCAGTCCTGCTGCCACCGGCCTGCCCACTAGCCACATTGCTCACCACGGTCCTCGCTGTGGCTCCCAGGGTGGATCCAGTCGGCCGGGCCACCACCTGCGCTGGGGCTGGTGCCAGCGAAGACGTGGTGGTGGTGGCGGCGGTGGTGGTCGGTGCGGCGATGGTGGCGGTTGCGGCAGTGGTAGTGGCCGCAATGACCGTGGGTGTGGCCGCAATGACCGTGGGTGTGGCCGCAACGACAGTGGCAGCAGGGGGCTGGGAATGTTCAGCAGCCCTGGATGATGGGTTGGTGGGTAGGAGGGGTCCTGGGGAGCGGCTGGGCCCTGCCACACCAGATGGGCCTGCTTGGTGGTCCGTGTCCGAAGAGGAGGACAGATCCTCCACATCCGTGTGTCCTCGTTGGGGGCTTGTAGGCTGGCTGTGCTGGCTGCTGGCTCCATCCCCAGCATCCAGCAGTTCGTCACCTGTGGAGAGAATGAGATTTGTTATTGTGTTGCACCTGGCGAAGTATGTATTTGTCGTCTGACATTAACAGTTCGTGCAATCTCGTACATGGGTTTCCCGGAGGCGTGTGTGTGGCTGTAGCATTTGTAGTTGTGTGTGCTTGGCAATGGGACTGTGTGCTGTGCACATGTGGCATGGGACGGATTGGCCATGCCGATGGGTGTGTTGCTGTGCCCCTACTTATTGTGACTCTGGTGTATGCGGGCTCCTGGCCCATCCTGGGTCTGGTTTGTACTTTGCTTTTGGTGTTCAGATGGGACGCTTAGGAACGCATATGGCAACATGGGGGCCATGCCCCAGATTCGCATTTGGGAGGGAATATGCTTTTGGGGTTCAAATGGAACGCTTAGGAACGCATATGGCAACATGGGGGCCATGCCCCAGATTCGCATTTGGGAGGGAATATGCTTTTGGGGT
Source organism: Calotriton arnoldi (assembly GCA_963921515.1). Taxonomy (NCBI): domain Eukaryota; kingdom Metazoa; phylum Chordata; class Amphibia; order Caudata; family Salamandridae; genus Calotriton; species Calotriton arnoldi. The sequence continues at coordinate 230,161 of CAWUFW010012126.1, forward strand.
ACATGCTGTGAGCCATGGGTGCCGAACGTGACATGTGTTGTGGCAGCATGACAGTGCATGGTTTGAGGTGTGTGCATGCTTGACATGGCCTGCATATTTGCTGTCTGTTGTGATTACTGGACATGGCATTGGACGCATCGTTATGAGTGAGTGATGGTTGTGTGCCAGCCAACGTATTGCAGTTGTCCCATCTCCTTGGTGTGCGTGCTGCCCTGTGCCATGTGCATCACTGCAGTGCTCGGGGGTGTGGCCCATGTTGTGTGTTGTTGCTCACAGTGTGTCGTGCGCTTCATTGACTTCTGGCACATGGTTGGTCATGGGCATGTATCTTAGCGTGACTGCTGTATGTGTGGCAGCTGTGCGGATGACATGCCTTTCATGAGACTGGGGCTGACGGATGGGATGGATGGTATGTTGTATGTGCATGGTGTGTCTGTGTGTTTGATGGGTTCAGTGGTGTTCGTGTGCATTTATGTTGTTCCGCTCTGTTGCGTCTAGTGTTGTTTGTCTTACATAGGCGTAGTTGTGGGGTGTGTGGTTGACAGGCAGTAGGGGCTACATGGACAGGACTTCAATGGTGTTTCGGTTGTGTGTGATGAGTTGCACAGTGGCTGCCGTGTGGTACTATATTCAGTGTGGCTTGTGCATGCAGACGTGGCTCCTTGGGTGTTGCTACGTCTGTGATGGGTCATGTGGGGTGTGAGTCTGTTGTTCATGTCCGTGTGCACATTGTTCACTTGTTCGTGACGGTGGGCGGTGCTGCGTGTTCGTCTGCTACGTGACATGTCCCATGTGTTGGTCGTGTTCCGGTCCTCATGCCTCCAGTAATCCAGCCCTGTCCAGTTTCCCACCTGCAGGTTGTTCGTGCGTGCACTGTACTGGATGCCACATGGTTCTAAGCGGGGGTGCTCCATGTTGCAGGTCTGTGGGGGTGGGGGGTGTTGTGGGTCGTGGGGGTGGCTGGACACCCACTGACACCGATTGCTGTGGACCGTGATGTCTGCCTTTCGGCTGTCGTTGAGCACTGCGGTGGCTGACACGTGGCTGTGGGGTGTGGGGATGCTCCTCCTTGCTGTGCTGTGGGACTAGGGGCCTGGTGTGTGTTGTACTTGGGCTGTCCACCGTCCCACCCACTGCACTTTGTGTTCCTGCCACTTACCTGTTACTTGTCGGTTAGTGCAGCTGTGGCGGACACATGGGTGTGGTGGGTGCTCGTTGTGGCGCTTCTGGCATATTTGGGGACCTGTTGGTGGTTACGTGGCTGGCTGAGTGTACACATGTCCCCACGCATCTTACAGTTGTTCTGTTTGGGCTGTGTGTGGTGGTGTCTGTTGCATGTGTGTGTTGTGTATTGTGTGCTGGACATGAGGGTGTTTGTCCCTGGGAGCTGTGGCATGGTGGTAGTGCATGTGAGTACATAGCGGTGTGCTGGTATACATTAGTTTGTACTTACCAGCCTCCATTCCCCCTGCTAATCCGGCGAGGATCTCGGGATGTATGATGACTCGCACCTTCTCCTCCCACGCTTTGAAGGTCTTGAAGAGCGCGGGATTCCCTCCGCCAGTGACGGCAGCCAGCTCTCTGTTTTTGCCCTCCTTCTTCTTGACCAGGCTCTTGACGTCATTCCACCGTTTGTTTATTTCGACTCTGTTCCTGGGCAGGGTCCCGACTGCATTGACCTGGTCTACGATCCGGTTCCACATTCTGTTTCTGGTGGCTAGTGGTGTGTGCTGGACCATGTTCCCATAGATTTGTGGGTGCACCTTGATGATCTCGTCGACCATGACCGTCAGCTCAATGGGCGTGAACTTGGGCATTCTTTGTGGTGCCATGGTGTTTGTGGTGCTGGTGCGGTGTGTGTTGTGTAATGTGCAGGGGGTTTGTGGTGCCGGTGTTTGGTGGTGGTGGTGGTGGTGGTTGTGATGTGTGCGTTTCTGTGGTGTGCTGCTGTCCTTGCTGTGTCACTGTGTCCTCTCCTCTCTGGTTTGCAATGTTGCAAGGGGTTGTGGTCTGTGGGAGTGCTGCTTTTGTACTTACCTATGTGGGTGTGTCCTCATGGTCTGTTGTTTTCAGGTGTGTTGTGTCTGGGGTTCTGGCCTTTGTAGTTTTTGTTTGTCCAGGGGGTGTTTTCGGGATGTGTACTGTGCTTGTGTATTTGTGCGTGCCTTGCTGTGTGGACTTGTTGGCCATGTTGTGTGCTATTGGTTTTGTGAGCGGATGGTTTCTGTGCAGGGACGTGGGCGCCATGGCTTCTGCCGTGTCGATTCTCATCGGCGTTGTTTGCGCTGGCGGGCGGTATATTTGTAGTTTTCCCGCGCTCATGGCGGTGCGATCGTAATTTCACGTGCGGTGTGTCGGCCGTGAGGGCGGGCGGTTTTGTGTTGTCGTGCGTGTTTCCGTCTGTGGCGGGCGGTTTGACTCCGACTCGGACGATGGCGGGCGGTATCTTGTGTGATTTTTCCGCCGATGGCGGTTTTCGGTTTGTGTAATCGTAATGGCGTGGTCGGTGTTCAGACGGTGTGTGCGGGCGGATTTTTGCCGCTTCCATGCCTGGCGGATTTTTTTACGCCGGGTATCGTAATGGGCCCCTAAGATTGGAGTATCTCTTATATTTTTACTAAACCCTTGCACGATTACTGGGAAGCCCTATATATTTTCATCTGTTTATAAATGTGGCACTTACATACTCATTTCTCGACCAGACATAAAGCTGATCAGGAACGCATGGTCTTTGCTTCAAGATATTCAACTAAATCAGTTACCATCAAAAGATTATTAATAAACGTTGGGAACTCCTCCAGCATGAACCCGATTTTAAAAATATATTTGCAAATAAGCCTTTATTTGCTTACACAAGAAGTCAGAATATCAAAGAAATGCTTACTAATCCTAAACCACAACACAATAACTCTGAAACGGGTATGAAAAAATGTCATAATTGCATTCATTGCAATAATATCATTACCAGTGATTCCATTGCACATCCATCAACGGGTAAACCAGTTACATTGTGGCATTCATCTGACTACAACTCTACATTTATGATTTACAGCATTAAATACCCATGTGGCTTAATGTACATAGGAAAAACTGAATGCAAAATCAAAATTAGAATTAGAATAACAGACCACAAGAGCATGATAAGAAACAAAAATGTCAATTCCAACCTGGCAGCACACTGGCTAGAAAACAAACATAACATTGCTCAACTGGGGTTCCTTAACCTTGAAAAACTACAAACTAGTCCAGACAAAGACAATTCTAAGCTATTATCGCAGAAAGAAATATGGTGGATTAAAATATTTAACACCATGATGCCGTTGGGTTTAAATGACAAAATGAACATGAGCGGCTTCTTATAATCCAAGCACACTACAAAGGGTAATCATATAGAGGCCATTACACCATACATACATTCACATTGCAATCACCGGGGTTAAGTACTATGCCAGGGTGTGGCATGTTTACCAATGATATCATGTACAATAATGATGTTCGAGTATGCTCTTAATTAGACCATATTTGAATATTTTGGTTTCGAAAAATCCACCATGGTCATGGTTGATAAATATGACTGGTTGATAAATATGACTCATATTTCATGAGTCTTTCCTTCTCCTTTTAACCTATCTTCGCTTATAGCTACACTTTTGTAATAATTCACAGTCACTCATCTTTCAACAGCCATTGAGAATTCACTCTAACTTTGTTCCAACTTTATTTTCATATTAACAACACTATATCTTACTTCATTTCATCACTGCACTTTTATTTTTCACTTGCTATTTGAGCTTTCTGTTGGAAGCTTCTTCATCCATCTCTATAGTTTTAAGTAGTTCGTCAGGATTTTAAGGTCATTTAATCCTCTGAATCCCAGGATATCATCAGTGATTTGATGGCTTAATTGTAGTACATTTATTTCACATCCCGCTCTATATTAGAATACAACATGAATCCTATTGTTTAGTTACAATAGTTCATTTTTACAGTACATTTTCTGCACCATTCTAAGATGGCGACCATACATTATTGTTCAGAGGTCATTCTATGCAAACTAGTCCCATTTCTATGCTTATTATTTAAACACCAGAGTCCTCCGGCATTCTAACACTATTTGCACCACACGGGATGCAGGGTGCTATGAAGTACACATGTATTTCGAGGAGTTAAGGACAGGTCTTCACTAGATTTTATATCTATGCATCATCCAAGGATTGACGCGTTTACTTAGCTTTTGACACCTTTTGTGGTTACAGGAACATTGGATAGAAACCGGTGGGACTTTTGTACTGTCACGAGATATACGGCTGCATCAGCGGCACATAGTTGAAGGTACTTGCGTTTACCCAAACATTGCACATCTCTGTTTCATTCGTCAGTATTTCATAATTGTGTCTGTATTACGTTTTTTCAGTCAGCAGGTCGTGTTCCTGCATCCGTCATTATTTCGCTTAGCCAGTTCTAGTTTGGCACTCTCAGTAAGTGGCCATTTTATATATTCTCGTAGACCACCTGAGCAGCTCTTTCTTTGGCATTTTGATTAAGATTCTGAGTAAATCGGAACTATTACACTATATTTTCTATACACACACTAACCTTTTTTGGCACTATTATTTAATATATATATATATATTTTAATTTGTTTATTGATTTTAAGTAATATCATTGTCATTGGAGCAATGTACAACATGAGAACAAGCAGTAAGCATGTCATTATACATCAGCAGTAGTCTGGGGAAAAAAAAAGAAAAAAAAGAAACCACAGCATTTTCTAAACAATTTGGCTACTATTCCCAGTACCTCTCATATGACAGTTGTTGTGCAACAGTGCAACAACGTGGAGTACACATATAACAGTTTATATCTTATCTGAACCTCGTGATGCGTTAGAGTCATCCCGATAGTCTATCCTCCAGTACATGTGCTATAGTCTCCTTCTAATAAGCCTGTAAGTTTTAGCTGACTAGCTAGCTCTCTTTCGTACCGTGTTTTGTGTTTCACACTGTGACTTCAAGGCTGGAATTCTGGGGTTATCGCTGTCGCACTTCGTGCCATCTCATAACTGTGATATAAACTCCAGAAGTTCTTAGGACGACTCTGGAGGGGGAGCAATTCATTGTATAGCCCCATATCAACCAACCGTCTAACCCCTTTAGGTTGTTGCTTCGAGTAGCCTAATAATGCCAGCAGTGGATCCGGGGACAGTTCCATGCCAATTATGTCACCTATTTTCCTACATATTTGTTCCCAATATTCAGCTATCCCCGGGCATAGCCAAGCCAAATGCATAAATCCTGCTGGGGACATTCCACATCTGTCACAGCTCGCTGTATCTCTTAAGCCATAACGGTGCAATCGCTCTGGAGTATAATAAACTCTATTGAGAAATTTAAACTGGATTAATCTATGTCGCCCATTTAGTGATATTCGCTTCGTATTTTCACAGCAATATCTCCATATTTCATTGTCTAAGTGCTCACCCAGGTCACCCTGTCACTCCAGCCTGGCTTTCATGTAAAAGTTTTTCCGATATTCCATTGTGATATTATACAGTTTAGAGATCATCTTAGCGGGGGAGTCTGAGCGCAGCCCATATGTTAAAGCGTCTACCTCCGGCGGCTCCAGCAATTCGTCCCCTACCTGTTCTCTCAACGCGTGTCTCACCCTATGATGGTGAAATCTCACCAGTGGTGTGCCTTTGTGTCCTTGCACTTCTATCTCTGACCACTCACGCGCCCTTCCATCAGCAAACAGGTCTCCTATGTCATTTATGCCTACAGATCTTAGGGCACTTACCAATGCCTGTTCCCTACATATCGGCAGCCAGCTGCACCATCCTAATGTGGCTATAGGTGAATACAATATGACTCCAGCCTGTTGCTTAAGTAAAAAGTGCCAAGCATGTATCATAGCATTTACAGAATCTAGCACTCCAGTCCTATGTGTGGGGGCCTGAAATATCAGTGCTGGGAGAGGCAAAGGGGCCGCTGCCATTTTCTCAATCTACATGTGGGGAAGTCCCGGTATTTTGTGTATCCAGGCATGTGCGTGCAAGCATTGCGCCACCCTATAATATTGGTCAAGATCTGGGGCTCCTAGGCCCCCCATCGAATATGGTAATGTGAGGATATCCCACTTGACCCTCTCTTTTTTCCCTGCCCAAGGCAGTTTGACCATCAGCGTTCTTACCTTTTTGAAAAAATATCTTGGTAATACCAATGGGATATTCATAAAGAGAAATAAAAACCTTGGCTAGACGATCATTTTCATAAGGGACAAAGACAAGGGCTGTCAAAGGTTCTGCCACTAGTGCATATAGTAGCGGCGATAGGGGACATCCCTGACGCGTTCCTCTAGATATCTTAATGGGGGCAGTTACTGTGTCACCAATTCTCACTCTGGCAGAAGGCATATTATACAGGACTCCCACTAGTTGCAAAAAGACTTCCCCCCAATCCCATTCTGGTCAACGCCCGTCTCATAAAAGCCCACTCAACCGAGTCAAATGCCTTCTCTATATCTAGAAACACCGCTACCGCCTTAGTTTCTGGTCTGGTGTTTTGTATGGCTCCGAATACTGTCCTTAAATTATAAGTCAGATTACGTCCTGGTACAAAGCCTGCCTGTTCTGGTCTCACCAACTGCGGCACAAAAGGGGCTATGCGGTTGGCCAGTATCTTGGCAAACAGCTTTGTGTCCACATTAAGGAGCGATAGTGGTCTGTACGATGCACATTCGTCAGGGGGTTTCCCCGGTTTTAAAATAGTAATTATCAATGCCTCTCTCATCGACGAGGGCATCTGCAAACGTTTTTTTTAAAAAGTGACTGTCAGACCATCCTGACCTGGGGCACTCCCTGCTCTCATCGTTTTTAGCGCCGCTAGCAGTTCAGTAGTATCTAGGGGTCTCATTAAATACTCCCTGTGTGCATCTTCCAGCCATGGAAGCTTTATGTATTCTAAATAATTTAGTATTTCGTCTTCCCCAGTATGTACTCTTGAACTGTATAATTGTGAGTAATACTGACTAAATCTGTTGGCTACATCTGCTGGTTCACTCAGCTTTTCCCCACTATCGGTGTTTATTTCAGCCACTCCTTACAAATCTCGCATACTCTTTAGCAGCGATGCCAGGACTGCGCCTGGCCTCTCTCCCTCGCCATAGGTCAGCGCTGTGGCATATTTCCCCATATGTTTCACTTTGTCGTCTTCTACATCGTGGTATTCGCTCAGCGTATTTTCACAGTTCCTCCTGGGCTCCCTCCCCTTCACCCTCTAATATCCGTCGTTCGATCTCACTCAGGCAGCCCGCTAGGTTGCTCAGACGGCCTCTAATTGCTTTTAGGACTCCCGAGTGTTTAGCCATCGCTACCCCGCGTATATACACCTTGAAGGCTTCCCATACCATTGAATACTTCTCTACTGAGCCAATGTTTAACTCAAAGAAGTCTTCTATGGCCTCTGCCATTTCTGCCTTAAATGCGGCATCAAGTAGTGAATACGGCGGAAATCTCCATGTGAATGGAGCAATTCTCTTCTGGGGACATTCTATGGTCAGGCTTTTCGGGGAGTGGTCTGAATACGAACAAGGGTGTAACTCGCAGGTGCGGATCCAGGTATTTAGTGCCCTAGAGTTGAACCAGTAATCAATCCTGGTATGCAGGTCATGGGGGGCTGAATAATGAGTGAAGCCACCTTGTTTGGGAGAACGGGTCTGCCATACATCCACCAAGTATAGTCGCAGTGTCGCTTCTTGAATGGCTCTAGCCGCCGCAATGCGGCGTGACGGACTGCCCGAGCGGTCTCGCTCTGGGTCCATTACGCAGTTGAGGTCTCCTCCCCATAGCATTGGCAATGTACTATATTTACTCAGCTTCTCCTGCAGTTTCACATAAAACTGTGGGTTATCATAATTTGGCCCATATATGTTCACAGTTACCACATCCAACCCTCGACCTCGGCATCTAGTGATAACAAATCGACCTTCCTGATCCATTTCCAGTGTTTCAAGCTTAAGTCCTGACTTCAGTCCAACCCACGTTAGCACACCCCTAGCATGTGTGGTGAATCCTGCCGCATGAAAGGAACCATGTAATCTCCTACTTGTGAGCATGTTACTGTTAATGGGCAAATGTGTCTCCTGGAGTAGCGCTATGTCTATCTCATGTCCAGTTAAATATAATATCACTTTTCTTAATTTCCTGAAATCATTTAGTCCACGTACATTCCATGTCAGCTGTTTTATATTACCATTCTGTCTCTGTGTCATTTCTACAGGTACTTAGTGAGTTAGCACTGATTATACTGCACTGCCTGAATTTTACTTCGTTCTCTACACATTCTGCACATTGCTTCTCGAGAATGCTCCAATCTGGTGCCGTGATGTCATCTACACAAACCCCCCACCTCTCACCCCTCTCCCACGCTATGCCCCCCTCAACTTGGCATAGGCGATTGACCTCCCCCTCTCCCTCCCCTCCAAAGTCCCAACATTGTTTGATCAACATTTATAAGCTTCTCTAGCTCAAGTATAAAGCTAATCTGTCTACCCTTCATGCAGTGGTCAACACTCGTGGGCGGATGTTGCCGGCTCGCCTTTACCAATCCTACTAAATAACCAGCGATGATTCGCCGTCCCTGTTACAAAAAACAAAAAATATCCGTTTCCTACACAATATAATAACATGCTGGTGCGATATACCTACTAGACTCTGGATTCCCAACTGCCCTATTTACCAGAATATGTTGCAGGTGGACCCTCTTCTGCCTCAAGCAGTACAAGTTACATTAATAGGTCTGCTATTACTCTGCAGTAATCCATACAGCTCTAACCTGATATTTCTCAAACCTTATGAACCTGCAACAGTCAAAGCAGGGGTATAATTGGGTGTCTGTCCAACATTTCATGGCTCCTGTTACTCTGGGTCTTCGTGTTCCTCTTCCTGTTGCAACTCTGCGTTAGGGTTCCGTTTCCCGACTTTAATATATTCTTTGAGTGCTTTTTGCAGTACTTTGGGGTCCGTGAAGATTCTAGCTTTGCCCTGCATGTTAAACTCGCAGTCGAGCAGGATATAACATGGCATACTCAAGATGCTGCTCCCTTAATTGCCTCTTCAGCAGGGCAAATTGTCTCCGCCCTTCTTGCACTCGCATGGTAAAATCCGGAAAGAGTGAGATCGTGGAGCCTTCATAGTGTAAGTCACGTTTATCTCTAGCTGCCTTTAGTGCTGCATCCCTGTCTCTATAGTTCAGTAATGTTGCTATTATGGGACGCGGTGGGGCACCGGGCGGAGGCCGGGGACCCAATGACCGGTGGACACGCGCCACCACGAACATCTCTGAAAAGGTTTCTCTGCCTAAAAGGGGCAATTTCTCCGTGTAAATCTCCATATTGCCCATTTGGGTGGATTCCGGAAGTCCAGTAATTCGGAGGTTGCTTCTCGTAGACCTCGCCTCCAAATCCTCTGCCTTGTCTTGCAGAACGTTCAAGAGCTTCGCCATTTGTTTTTGCATAGTGTCTGTTTCTGTTTGCGCTTCTTCTACCTCCGTCACCCTTCTCTCTGTCATATCCAATCTTTCGGTGTGCTTATCCAATCTTTCAGTCACGCGATCCATTGGATACGCCAGTGACTCTTTCTTACCGTCTATGGCAATTAGGCTTTTTTGTAACTTTGCAAACATCTGCCTTACATCTCCTTCACTGCCCTCCTCCACCTCTTTGGATGCATCTACTTCCTGTTCTCCTTCCACCTCTCTCACTCTCGATTTACGTTGCTCAAAGTGTATTTTGGGTTGCGTCTTGTCCACTTTCCCCATAGTGCCTATTCTCTAAGTGTTCGGCTATCCAGTAGCAGTCCTGCTGCAGCCACACAAGTAGGGCTTAATTTCCCATTCTGGTGCACTCCGCTCCCTTTCTGCGCACGATACTCTCCAGGTGCTCCTATCCACGCACCCCGGGTGGCAGACCTTAGGTCTAGTATTATGCTGCCATCCACGTCAGTCAGCCACACTGTCACTGCAGTCCCGCAGCGCCTTACGGAGCAAGAGGCTTGCACCAGTAGCAGCTCTGCTTCAATCAGGCAGGAGAGAGTCTGTGTGCACCCCGCCTATTATGGATACAGCCCCTCCGGCTGTCACAATATTGACCCTGCACCACGAGGCGCCTCACTGCCTCTCCTGCTGCATTCACCACAATGTACGTGTGCACATTTGGGAGTCTTTACCATCAGTTGCTGTGTATACAGGTTGGTCCCCGCACCTAGTGGCCCACACACCTCTCAGATCCTTTCAAAGTGCAAAGATCTCCGCTCGGTGCAGCCTGCGCTTTATTTCTCTGTACCTCCAGTCCTCTCCCGGTAAAGCAGCTCACGTTTCCTCCAGTCCGGTTCAACTTAGGCCTTGTCTCCTCCTCAACGTATCGCAGTGGGTATTCCTCCGGCCGTCGTGCCGATCAATCCATGTTCCAGCCCGGCTATGTCAGCCGCCGTCAGGTCAGTCACGGGGGCCCGCCCTCCGATTTACTCCCAGCGCGCTGCCATACAGATCCGTGTCCTCAGTAGGGGGCTCCGGTGCTTCGCTCCGGTCCAGAGCCCCACCGAGCTCCACAATTGGGTGCAGACCTCCATCCCTGCAGAAGCCTTTGTCTTGCTGCTTCGTGGCCGTTTGTATCCGGCCATAGCTGGAAAGCGAGCGGGCTCTGCCCGCTTACCCGCTGCGCTCTCCTTCCGTTCGTTCGCTGTAGCCGATCAACGGCTTCCCCTCCGATTTGCGGGCCAACCTTGCCTCGCGGCCGTTGCTTAAATTTGGCCTCCAGCGGTGCTCCCGTGCGGACCCGTATTCTGGGTCACTGCAGATTGCCGCCTCTCCGAGTCGCGTTATCAGATAGGGGCTCCGGCCCTGCAGTAGCCTTCAACACGCAGCTGCGCTTCCGTCCATGGCCGGCCACATTTAGGCCTCAGTCGGGTTCTGCCCACGGATTCACTTTCTTCCCCTTCTGCTCGGTTCCAGTGAGTCAGTCTCAGCTCGTTGGGCAGCTCACACCTAGCGCTCTCTCGGGACCTGCTTCTGGCTTAATTTGCAAACAACGAATGTAGGATTCCTGACGGATAGTTAAACGGCTCATCAGAGCCTTCTCACAATGCGGCCATCTTGAGCCCAGGCAAGCTCCGCCCCCCACTATTATTTAATATTTAATTTGTATATGACCATTTCAGCTTTACACTCACATTAGGTGCAGGTACTATTTCACTCATCTACACATCGGGTTCTATCAGTGAAGGCCTTTGGGGAAGAGCCCAGAATTTCACATAATTCATCATGATTATCTATATTGCGACTTGGAAAGTCATGTCCTTCCTGTATTTGACAATAAGTCTATTTACTGCTTGTGTTTTCAGTGCCCCTGAAGAAGGGATTTTTTATCCCGAAATGCATTGGGATCGCTTTTGAGAGAAGACGGACTTTGTAACATAAGAAACATTAGAAATATCCTTTGTAAACATTGTATTTGTTGTGATTGATACAAACATATGAAATATTGAATACGGTTCTTGTATAATATGATCTTGTAACAGTGGAGATTGATCCACAGTCAATAAATATTACAATATAATTGAATTAAACAGTTTTCGAGAGAATGTATATTGCAGTATAAATGGATAGATTTTGTTAAATACATCACACAGCTGTGCGGCCAGGCGTCAAATGAATCTGTACACTTGCTATACAATGACTTACATACTCATGTCACTAGGCTTCCCACATTTCTGAAACGTTATCTGAACCTACGTGAGGCCTGTAGTCAAAGGATTCATTTGGAAATAGCATCAACAAGGCTAATTATTTAGCATCTTATTTATAGGAGCATTTACCTATCTCATGCGACAAGCACTTGCGGCCACAGCGGGTGTTGCAGCACTTTTCATCATCTTGGCAATAATAGTCCTTTGTGCACTGATCCAGATCAGGTTTGGCGCACCTGAATGTGCCTGGCGGGAGCAGCCAGGTTTCACTATATTTGAAAAGGAATTGGTTTAACATGATAAGTAAGATGATATTGCACAACATAATCTGAGCTCGCTATAACTTGTACCCCCATCATGCACTACTTATGACTATACATATTACATCACTCATGACTTGTTCTGTGACATCAGTTATGACATCCTTGATGACATCTCAAATAAAATCACTGATGACATCATCTACGCTTCTGCTGGGCACACTACTCTATAAAACAAGTATACCATTAGAGGCCTGAAAGAAAAAACAAAATAGCTCAGAATGATATACAGCATTGTTAATGCCATCACAGCAAGCATGTGTTATGTGCAAGCGAAGTTCCCCAAGATGCTCAAAGTTTGTTTCAATATTAGTGCCCTACTACGGACAGCTTTCACCTGTATCAAACTACTCATAGTCACCAAACGTACATTGAGAAATGAAGTTGATATGAGTAGAAAAGTGTGTTCCGTAACCAGTATGTACTCTACGGAGAGAGTTTACTCTGTGCCACACTGTTGGCATTTTGTAAATCCTTACCCCCATTAGTTGGACACAGGCTGTACAAAATTATGTAGAAAAATATTAGAGTAGATACCTGCCACTATGTAAAATATGAAACAAACTAACTTGTTGTAATCAGTGACATCATCAACAATGTCATTTGAGATGTCATCAGTAGTGTCATGAATTATGTCATAGACCTTTGTCATGAGTGATATAATGTGTGAGGTCATAAGCAGTACATTGTGGGTGCGTAAGTTAAACGTAGCTCAGCTAACTATAACTGTTGAACTTGTATTATTTTAAGCCTGATTTGGAGGTCAGCATAAAGGGTACTCCAAAGCAAACATGACAGAGTACCGTGTCTGCCAAACCTGGGCCTGCCAGCCTCATTTAGAGACTGGCAGACCTCACAATGTCTGGCCACGGATCACATGTTTGCTCAATTAATGGAAAATGTCCTCCAATGGAGTAGCAGCCATCAGAGGAAGGAACTTAGACACCCCCCCTATTTAGGGTGGACGGTGTAATGTCTTTTTTTTTTGTCTGTCCGTCACTGCCAGGAAAAACCTAGTAGTGAGGGACAGATTATAAAATGTCAACCACAACCTGGGAGAAAATTCCCCAGGTGTGGGGGTCATTCGTTTTTGTTTTTCTGATACAAACTCCCACTTTAGGAGTTTCTTTCTGAAATGCAAACAAATGTTAAAAGTTTGTTTGACAGGCATCAAAACCAATGGCAGCCATTCACCCATCATTTTGTACATCGAAAGAAACTATATGATGGTATTAATTTCAAGTTACAGATATGACTGCTGGGCTGGTAGACCGTCAGGACTGTGAAGGTAAGGTCCTCCACCACCCTGTCAGAATGTCAAACCCTAAATCAGGCTCATACTGTGGATTTCTTGTGTGTGTCCATGCATGAGACAACAGGCTTCAGAAGGTTTCCCTCAAATGCACCATTGTCAAGGGTAGGAGGTTGAATTGAATTTATTTATTAACTGTACAATTAATTAAAATCATTACAGTAAAAGCACAAAAAAAATAAAAAATAGACAAAGTAAAAGTAGTGGAGCTTCAGATGGAATTTGGTTGATATGTCGCCCCCCCCCGGCGCCCACTCGATCAGCCTGCACCTGTAGTCGTTGTCATGTGTCCTTGCTCAGGTTTCTGGAGCCCCCCAATGCACCATAGGAATTGTCTACTTTAGCAGTCTGTAAGCCGTTCTCCTGTGTAGGAGGTTCTTTAGTTATAATCCATCAGATCAATGGCTCTGGCTGGTAAATTGTCTAATAACGCACTTTGTCAGAAGGCTTAGGGTATCTAAAACTGGTCTGTATTTGCTGACAAGCCTGCAAAACTGTATCAGTAGCGAGACTGGGGGTGGTAGTGGTGGCAGGGATGGTGGTGGTGTTCATGTTGAAGGTTGTAATGGTGATGTTATTTGTGGAAAAGGTGGTTGTGATGGTGGTAGTAAAGGAAGTAAAGAATCACTCTTAAGATCTGAGAAAACATTAAAAGCAAACTTTTGACATAATTGCATGCATGAAATAAATAATTGAATATTTAACACTAAAGTACATTTTTTCGAAGTAAAATACTCATGCATTACAATGAAAACACGCCATAGGAGGTGGAATAATAGACCAAACTGCCAATAGCATAACATGAAACTATACCACTTTTCTTGTTCGAGACAAACCCATCTCTTTGTATGTTTTAAATAACAGATAACTATGCCTCTTGCAGACAGGTGCACTGTAAAGCCATGTTAAGCCATGTATAATCTGACAAAGCTAAAAAAAAAACACACATAGGAGATATATAACATTTTCATTGCCACTTGGAAAGCAGAATCCATTATCATGTATGATGATGATATCAATGGCTCGAAGTGTTATTCATCATAGGTTTAATCAGGGGCATCCAATCATACCAGTCAAGGGATGCAGGTATCCCATGGGGAATTATTGATAGAAACAAACTGAAGAACAAGGAGGGAATCACTTTGATCTACCACCACCATATCAAGACAGAAACAAAATGTGCAGGAAGTTACCTGCTGAGTTGTTTTGATTGATTCCCACTTAAAATGCCTACATCCCTCTAAAAGGAGCGGTTTCAGCTCCCTGATTGAACTTACTGGTGGCTACTTTCCATGCTATGGATCTTGAGGAAGACACCACCCATTTTGCTCTGGGATCATGTTGGAACTGGCACTTTCTGGTAGGCTGAGGCAGTGTGCTTTCCAGGCAGAACCTACCACTGACCTCAAGGGTGGGTGATTACACTCACTGTATAACCAGCACTCACCCTTTGGTAGCTTGGGACTGAGCAGTTAAGCTTATCACAGAGGCAATGTGTAAAGCATTGACACAGCACTCTCCCACAATAAATGCACCAATCATCATAAAAGAGCCTTCACATGTGACATATGTAAATAAAGTTTGTATTCAACACACACATTAACTGACACAACATGAACATCATGTCTTTCTGAGCATAAATCACATTTGGAAATATTACTAGCAGTACTAGGCCCAACCATGTTAAAATGACATCAGTAGTAGGCACACTTGGGAAAGATCCTACTTTTCTCCCCCGGCACCCGTATGCATTGCGTAACGTTGTCTGAACACCCTGGCAATTATTACAATTCAATACCACACAGTTATATGGTGCACCCCAGATCACAATGATATTAGAAATGTGTACCCACATATAATTACAACACTTTCAAACAGCACTGTGGGCCAAATCTGCACGGGTAAAAACATATGTCAAAGGTAATAGTCTTTTGGCAAGGAATAAACTTATAAGCAACACCGCCGTGCAATGTAATTAATACTACGTGGTCCTCATGCAGTTCCTCCCACACACTCACTCAGCACTGATATACGGTACCATATCAGGTTGGTCTGTATGGAGAGCACTCGCATACAGCACCGTAATGTGACTCAACCAATATCCAGCAGGTCAGTCGATAATACAAAGTACACCCTGTGGCCCAAGCCCTCCTCCAACTTTCAGCTAACCCCGACTACCCTATACCCACAAGTTGGAGATTGAGAACCCTCCCCCTGATACTAGGCTGATTACAGCCTAAGTCACACTTAGTCAGGGTCCCAAGGAAGAAGGTAGGGGTAGGTCACAAGGCTAACTAGGTGGCAGTTGACAAATGGGGGTTTGGCCTCCTCTCGGGAAGTTCACCCGCGGTATGCAGAGCAAAAGCGAGGTGAGGGCGATAGTTGTTCACCAAAAGGGTTCAGTAATGGGACCTCCAGCATCACCAGCCCAGTTCTGCAAAGCCCAGGAGGGGGTCCCTCAGTCTCTTGACACACTTCTGATCGCTCTTGGAAGCGTTCCTCAGCTCAGTCTATTAGTATCACCACCCTGGCCCGATCGGGTTATACTACCTGGCAGCACCAAGTCATCGGTCCGGTTGAGGAGAGGTCAGTTGGGCAGCCACACTGAGGGCACAAAAGGAACAATCGATGAATGGGGGATGAAGCAGGGGAGCCTCTTGGAAGAAGGAGGCACCCAGTCAGACACACATCGATCAAAGTAGCACCCAGGCGTTCCAGGCACATGGAACACAAATCTTATCCTGCACACCTCCCTGGAAATGAGGCACAACGTCTGGTGCGCGTTGATAAGAGTAGCACAAGACAGTTTCGATCACACTCAATGAAGAGTTGCTAACTCAGTACCTCCCTGCAAATGAGGCACAACATCTGGTGTGCATTGATCCAAGACGCCCCAGGCAGTACCAGTCACATACAATGAAGAGTTGCAAATTCCGTACCTAGCTGGAAATAAGGCACAATGCCTGGTGCGCGTTGAGACGGGTTGTACCATACTATTCTGGTCACACACAGGCGCAAGTTTTGCAGGGCGGCACGAGGTAGAATGAGGCACTACTACAGGTAGGCTCTCCCTCAGAGGGTCGCAACTTGTGAATCGGACACCGCAGGCAATGAGCATGCAGGTGACGTGTCGCATGAGAGAGATGCAGCATGATAGAGGAAACGGCCATTCTGGATCCCAGTGAATCCGTTCACCACCAACAAGAAGCTTATGTGTGTTGAGGTCCCTAGTATGCAGGGGCAACACTCCTTAGATGTGAGCAATACGTTTGAGACTCAGCACCAGGCAATCTGGTCTCCAGGCGTAATGCTTAGTTCCACGCTCACGCTGCGTTACCAGTGGGGATCTAGCTGGACGATGTGGGCACTTAAGAGGGCACTGCTCTCCAGGTGTCACAAGTAGACAGTGGGGTCCCTCTCAGGAGGTGTTTGATGTCCCTGAGGCCGCCACAAGAGAATAGGGGGCAAGCCAACAAGCCCTTGGAGAGCACACTTCAGGGTGCCAGTCCCTTCCAATGGAAGTAATCCTCCATGTGCACAACAGATTCCTCTGGTAGTGTGCACCACACAGTTCCGGGATGTCCGGTCCTACATCCCCACAAGTGTATGTCTACCCTCCTGAAGTATGGTACCAGTATTATACTGTAGTGTGCCAATGAAGGTGGGTGTGGGTCAGAGGGTTTCCCTTTGAACCACAAATGTCTCCCCTGAATTTCAGTCCTGTCTGCCATGAGACTGTGGACTGCAGATCTTAATCTATAGTGGGGCTGTGATCTGGCTTTGCAAAGGCCAAGTGACAAAACCTCTTCCTTCAATCTATCCAGCCAGGCCATCAAATGGCAGAGGTTTGTGGTTCCAGTTGCCTGACCAACATTTATACCTGTCACTGGGGAATGCACAGATTTGCTCCCCCCGCCTCCAGTGTGGACTGGAGTAAAACTAAAAGGCACACAAGAAGTTTTAGAGCAGAGAAATGACCTATTTCCTGAAGTGGCATTTCTAAGCTATTAATGACAAAACCACTGTTACCACAGGAGGGGGTTTGTCATTGCAAATCCAATGATAGGAAACATTATGAATCCGCTCTAAGCTGCAACACACTATTGCAGCTTGAAGTCATTTAAAAAATTCCCCTATGTTAACCTATGGAAAGAGCAAACCTCATAGGTAGTGAAAACACAAATGGTTATTCTTCACTAACTGGGCAAAGAACATGCATGTGTACCTGCCCTGCCTTTTACCTACTACTTGCTTCACCCCGCAGGACTTACCCTAGGGGTACTCTAATGGTAGTTAACGGTCCCTTCAGGATTGGCCTGTGATTTAGAAAGGTCAACTTGAGCATAAGTGCAATTGCGCTCAAACAGACCTGCAATGGCAGGCTTGACACATGTTTAAAAACACCATAGGTGCAAGTGCGCACATATACGCCTGCAGTGGTAGGCTTGAGACATGTTTTAAAAACATCATACGTGCAAGTACGCACACACAGGCCTGCAGTGGCAGGTTTGAGACATATTTTAAAAACATCAGGTAAGCACCACTTCGTAATGTGTGTAGAGAGGACGTGCACACTTTCAAACTTCATTCACAGTGGTAAAGTGCCCAGAGCCCCAAGGCCACAAGCAGAAAATCAGCAAACCCCCCACGTGGTGTCCCATGGGAAGAGCCGACCTCCTAGGTAGGGAAATCCCACATGGGGGTTCTTCACTACCTGTGCATGGAACACCCATGGGTAGCTCCCCTGCCTTTTGTCTACCACTTTCTCTGCCCCCTCAGGGCTTACCCTAGGGGCGCTCTAGTGGGAGTGAAAGGCCCACTCAGGGTTGGCTAATGAGAGAGAAATGCTAACCTTAGCATAAGCACAACTGCGCACTCACAGGCCTGTAATGGCAGGCCTGATACATGTTTGACAGGCTATTCTCGCACTCAGAGGTACAACACCCAAACCAGTCAAGAAAGCACCACTTCATAGCATGTGTAGGAAGGGCGCACGAGCTTTCACACTGCTTTACAGCGGAAAAGTACCCAGAGTCCTAAAGCCACAAAAAGAGAATCAACAAAAACCAAGAGGAAAAAAAGGCAAAACGTTATACATAATTCCCCTAAAAAGGGCCATGTCCAACAGATCGGAATGTTAACTAACCAAATACAATTATTTCGTCAAGGTGCTTGCCCTTTATTTAAAACATATTGTGTTCATTGTTTGCGACATTGGGATTCATTTATCACACCACTGAATAATTTATGGTCACTTAAAAATATTTATCTAAGATGAGTGCCTCCTATATTTTTACTAAACCCTTTCACAATTACTGGGAAGCCCTATACATTTCCATCTATTTATAAATATGGCACTTACATCTGCAGGTCACTAGGCAAAGAACTGACTTCAAAATAGCATCAACAAAGCACATTCTACAGCATCTTACTCAAAAGAGCATTTACCCATCACAGGCGACAAGCACTTGTGGCCACAGCGGGTGTTGCAGCACAACTGGTCATCTTTGCAATCATAGTCCTTTGCGCATTGATCCGGTTGAGGTTCAGCACACCTGAATGTGGCCGCCGGGCAGAAGCCAGGTTTCACAATATATGAAAAGGTATTGGTTTAACATGACAAGTAAGATGATATTGAACAACGAATCTGAGCTCGCTGGAACTTGCACTCCCATCACGCACATCTTATGACCTCACATAATACATCACTCATGACTTTCTCTAATTTGTATTGTTTTTAAGCTGATTTATAGTTTGGCAAACAGGGTACTCCAACGCAAACACTGAATACTGTGTCGCCAAATCTAGGCACGCATGACTCATTTTGAGACAGGCAGACCTTACGTTATCTGTCCATGGAGCACCAATTGGCTCCATTGATGGAAAATGTCCTCTGATGGAGGAGGGGTCATCAGAGGAAGGACATTTAGGGTGGACGGTGTAATTTCTTTTATTGCCTGTTCATCGCTGCCAGGAAAAACCTAGTGGTAAAGGACATAATATAAAATGCCAACTACAATCTTGAAAAAAAGTCCCCAGGTGTGGGAGTCATTGGTTTTTGTTTTTCTGAAACAAACTCCCACTTTAGGAGTTTGTTTCTGAAGTGCAAACAAGTGTCAAAAGTTTGGTTGACAGGCATCAAAACCAATGGCAGCAGTCCACTCAACATTTTGTACATTGAAAGAAACTATATGATGGAATTATTTTCAATTTACAGAGGTGAATGCTGAGCTCGTAGACCGTCAGAACTGTGAAGGTAAGGTCCTACACCACCCTGTCAGTCTGTCAAATTCTAAATCAGGCCCATACTGTGGATTTCCTTGTGTGAGTCCATGCATGAGACAACAGGCTTTAGAAGCTTTCCCTCCAATACACCATTGTTAAGTGATGTTTTGGGGGTTAATGAGTTACAATCCATCAGATCAATGCCTCAGGCTGGTAAATTGTCTAACCCACACTTTGTCAAAAGGCTTAGGGCCTGTATTTGCTGGCATGCCTGCAAAACTGTATCAGCAGTGACACTGCTGTGGTAGTGGTGGTAATGCTAGTGGTTGTGAAAAAGTGCCTCTTTTGACATGGTTAGCCACCACTTTTTACCTGTTATTTGAATTGGTTTTGATTGTAGTGCACAGGGTACCCGCCAACCAGCTCTCCTGTTCCAGTGATTCTTCCCTAAAACTGTTACACAATCGGCCCTTCAGCCCCATGTAAGTCCCTAGTAAATGGTACCTCGATACCTAGGGGATTGGGACTGAAGAGGGTCCCCTAGGGACCCCTCACCTAGGCCATGCAGACTGTCACAATAGCATGCATGGCCTGGTGGAGACAAAATGACAAAGACAACAAGGCACACTGCCTGTGTGCCATGCCAACTAAGCACTACCTAAGGTACAGATAAGTCACCCCTCTATCAGGCCTTACAATCTTAAGGCAGGGTGCACTATCCCACAGGTGTGGGAATATATGCATGAGCAGATATGCCCCTATAATATTTAAGTCTATTCTTAGATATTGTAAGTGCCAGGGAAGCCATTGAGAGTACATGGGCTGGAAACTCGACAACTCAAGTTCCTCAGCACCATAATGGCTTTTCTGAACCCAGGAGTGTTTGGTACCAAACAACTCCTCTCAATAAACCCACACTGATGCCGGTGTGGGAATTATTGGAACATGCACTCAGAGGTCACCTCAGGGATGCCCCTGAAAACCTACCAACCCTGGTGTGGTCACAGACTGTCTGTAGGCATGTTTCTAGACCCTTGGGTTGAGAGCCTCTGCTCTCTGGGACCAGAAACAATGCAGATCTGGGCGGAGGTGTCACACCTCATCCCCTAGGATGGGCACAGTGCTTGAGAGGGAAGCTTCAAAGGCCTGCCGCCTTTGTAATGCGACCTTCATTCTCTGCTGTAAGCAGCAGATGGCAGCCCATGGTTTATACCCCCACTTTGGGCAAGAAAACCGGCGGGAAAACCTAGGAAGAATAGGTTTGCCCACCTCTGCCAACTCTACCCCTAAGGTGGGGGAGGCAAGGTGAAGCACAACTTTCAGTCCCAGCCAGCTTGAAGATAGGGAGACCCCTCCAATCAGGGCTAGGACTAAGACCCCTCCCATAGGAGGGTGGCATAATTGAGGTGTAGTCACCTCAGATAAGGTGCCCATTGGCCCTACCTGCTACTCCCCTAAAATGCCCCTAAATTTAGTATTTAGGTGGCTCCCTCAGACCCTGAAACTAGTTCCAGCTGACCTAAGAAGAAAAGGACAAAGAAGACGCAGTGCAGAAGAAGACTGAAGATGCCTACTGACTTGGCCCCAGCCCTTCCAGCCTGTCTGCAGTCCTCGAAATTCCTGCGAAGAAACAACACCTGTCTACCAGCCAGTGACCTCCACAAACCCTCGGAGGACTGCCTGCCTCAGAAGATGACCAGAACTCCCGAACTCTGTCCACAAAGAAAAGAACAACAAGGACTCTGGTACCGTCCGGATCTGCCATCCTTGCCCACTCTGCACCTGACGCCTCCGGCCTGTGTCCAGACGGCCCACTGATCCAAAAAAGGTTCCCCTACGATCCTGAGTCCAAGTCAGCATTGGCTGATCCCTCCTGGATTCCAGGACAATGCCTGCAGACTGAATCCAGAGGGACCCCTCAACCACGACCGGCTCCGGTTAGAAGAATCTGATGTCAAAGGAACACCCTGCACCCGAAGCCCCTTCGTGAGCTGAACTGGCGGCACCCCTAAGACCCACAACACCTCAACTTACCTCTACTGTTGCTGTTTCCTTCTGCACCTCCATTTCGACTCCTGCAGCCTGTTTGCCAAACCAAGATTTCCCATTGAAGAGCATTGGGAGCTCGACTTTGTGTTTGCACCCTGCACCTGACCCTCCCTATGCCGCCGGTGGTGTATGTTTAGTGCTACCTGGTGGGCCCCCTGTGCTTGCTCTAAACCCCAAAGCATGGCCCCTGCAACCGATCTACTTACCAGCAAGCAGTGTGGCTTCGAGCACCCCCAGTCTCCTTTGAAATGCATTGGGCCCAGCTCTGAATTTGACCTCTGCACCCGGCTGCACCTGTGCTGCTGCTGGTACAGACTTTGTACCTACCTGAACCCTGCCCACTGCTGATCTAAAACCCTGAAGACTGGAACTCTAAGTTGGGTACTTACCCGTGAAACCGTATTGTTGTTTTCCTCCATATGATAACAATGAACTGTTTAAAAATTGCACTGTCGACTTTTAAAAGATTAAAATATTTTTCCTGAAAAATAAAACTTGAACAAAACATATTTTTATTAAATTTGTGTAAATCTTTTTGAGTCATGTATCCCTTATTGGTCAACTTTGTGCAATAAATGTCTTACTCTCCTGAGTTAGGCCTAAGGCTGCTAGCTCACACTACCACTAATAGAACACTTTGGGTTTACATTGATGCCTACACTCTTCTGGGGCATCTGTGGACTCTGTGTGTGGTATACCCCCCTAGTGACATACCATATACAGAGCCAGCTTATTACATTGTTGGTGCAGCAGTAGGGTACAAGATTTGACATTTCTGTACCACTTGATCAATAGGCGATTTCACAATAGGAAATCCAAAATTGTCTTTAGCTAAAATATGTTTTCAATTTTCAATTCATTCCAAATGTATTTAAATTAGTGTTAGGGCCTTGGTAAAGTCCCCCACTATTTAGAAATTTTAATTCTGTAAAATAGTTAGGCCTTAGTAGTCCTTTTGCATTTTTTTGTAAATCTTTAATAATACTCCAACTACTTTAAAAACCATGGGGGATAGTTACAATAAAATGTTGCGGTGCTACTTTAAAATTGGTAACGCCACGCTCCAACATTTTCTAAATGCAGAAATGCATCCCTGCTTTTTCTCTGCTAATAAAGCAGCCTAGCGCCAGCGCAGGCACCCTTGCACCATGTTGAAAGGATGCCTGCGCTGCAGGGGTAATTTTTATGTGCAGGAAGGGACACCTTCCTGCACATAAACAACCTTTAAATGTGATTTGTTTTTTCCATGTGTGCTGCATAATGCAGCACACAAAAAAAGAGCAAAATACGAGGAGAAATTAATAATTTCTCCTCATATCGCCATCCCAAGGCCAGGTTGTACCTGGTCTTTGTTTTTGGCGGTGCCCCATCCTTGTAAATATGGGGCAGCATCAAAAAACTATTTGTGTTGCGGTGAAACACCCACAGCAACACCCATTGCCCGCCCCTTTTTCTCAGTGGACTGCTGCAGTAAGGGGCATATTTACAAGGTGGCGTTAAGCCATATGTGGCTTAACGCCACCTTGTAAAAATGGGGTCGAGAGCAACGCCACCAGAGTGTCAGAAACAGTGACGCTCCGGTGGCATTAGGGGCTTATAAATAAGCCCCCATGTCTGATACTCCAGGTATCAGCCAGGAGCTCAACCAGGCCCCCTATGCACATCTGAAAGTTTCTCAACTTAAAGATTTGTGCAAAGCTTGGAGACTTGCCATGGGTCCTAAACCCACAAAAGCCCATCTCCAGCACTTGTTGGCAGAGAATGACAATGCCATGGCAAGTCAAACTTCCCCCAATGGGGAAGAAGATGATGACTCCCAGGTAGTGGATGAGGAGGAGGATACTGACTCCAGCATTACCCCCACAGATACTAACACCACTGAGAGTAATCCCAGTAGTGTCCCAGATGAGGTAGATACTGAAGATGTAGCTCTTCAGAAACTGGCCAAGAGGGTAACCTTAGAGGCTAAACTCCTAGACATAGAAAAAGAAAGGACTGAGATGAGCCTAGGACCCATCTCTGGTGGCAGCAAAATAATAAATAGGGAGGTACAATCTTTTGACTCTAAGATCCCCAAAGGCATTGTCCCTAAATTCTTTGAGGGTGGTAATATCACTAAGTGGATCATTGCATTTGAGAGAACCTGTCTTGGGAGACAGGTCCACAGGAAGCTGTGGAGTGCTATCCTGTGGGAAATGTTCACAGGAAAGGTCAGGGATAGACTCCTGACACCCAGTGAGAAAGATGCTACAACCAATGACCTCTTGAAGGGTACCCTGATTGAAGGCTTTGGATATGGTACTGAAGAGTATAGGATTAGTGTCAGAGAGGCTCGAAAAAACCCAGAGGCAGACCTGGGTAGACTTTGTAGACTACACAGTGAAAACACTAGGAGGTTGGTTAGATGGTAACAATGTACATGTTTTTGAAGGGTTGTATAATTTGATGAGAAAGGATAACCTTTTAAGTAATTGTCACCAAGGGAAACAATATCAATTCCTGGTAGACCTAGGTCCACTTTCTCCTCAATAATTGGGGAAGAAGACAGACCACTGGGTCAAGACAAGGGTGACCAAAACTACAACTGGTGGGGGAGACCAGATGAAAAAGGGCAAAAAGCCCCCCAAGAGAAAGAAGGTAATCCAAAAAATAAAGAGTCTTTTTCAGGCCCCCAAAAATCTGCTTAGGAGGGTGGGCCCAGAGACTTTTCACAGCCAAAGGGTGTGTACCAGGGGAAGAACTGGGATGCCAATAAGGCTTGGTGCCATGTCTGTAGGTAATTGGGGCACCGAACTGGAGACTGCAGTACCTCCAGTTGCTAATTTCCAGATGTTATCCCAGGTGTGGCCTGACCATGTCAGTGACCTCACTGAGGCAACATTAGACTTTGAGGGAGAAGTAGAATTATCCTGTGCTGCCTGGCCCACTAACATGCACAAATACAGGCAGTCCCCCTTGATTAATGGGACTAGAATAGAGGCCTTGAGAGATATTGGTGCTAGTGTCACCATGGTGAGCCCAGCAACTGGTTCACTCAGATCGGTACCCTATTGGAAGGACCTATCCAGTCACCAATACTGCCAATGTCACAAAGATCCATCCCATGGCTTTTGACTGCGACGGTGTAGTAGTTAGAAAGAAGAAAGTGGTTGCGTCTCTAACCATCCATGTAGATTGTCTTCTTGGAAATGACTTGAAGACTTCCCCTTGGGCTGAAGTCAGACTGAGGACCCATGCAAGCATGCTATGTCACTCACAATGGGGTTTTGTGAAAACCAGAGCACAGAGCAGAGCTCAAAGTGAAAAAGAGGTGCTGGATCCTGAAAGAGTGGACCAGCCCTCCGGTAGACTATGTGGACATTTAAGACGTCACCGCTCTACAGGTGTCACAAGTAGACGTCAGACACACGTCGATCAAAGTAGTACCCAGGCAATCCAGGCATATTGAACATGAATCCGCTCTCCGCACTTCCCTCGGACATGAGGCACAGCGTCTGGTGCATGTTGATCCAAGTCTCACCAAACCGTTCCGGTCACACATAATGAAGAGTTGCAAATTCTATACCTCCCTGGCAATGAGGCACAATGTTCGGTGCGTGTTGATACGGGTCACACCTGACAACACCAGTCACACACAACAAAGAGTTGCGAATTCCATACCTTCCCGGAAATGTGGCACAACGTATGGTACACGTTGATACAGATTGCACCAGACAATTCTAGTCACACGCAACCAAGAGTTGCAAATTCCGTACCTCCCTGGAAATCAGACACAACACCTGGGGCGCGTTGATACGTGTCGCACCAGACTATTCCGGTCACACACAGACACAAGTTTAGCAGGGCAGCACAAGGTAAAATGAGGCACTACTATGGGTACGCCCTCCCTCCGAGGGTTGCAACTTGTGAATATGACAGCACGCAATGAGCATGCAGTCGGTGTGTCACATCAGAGAGATGCAGCACAATCAACGAAGCGGGCCACGCTGGATCCCACAACCAGTGAATCTGCTCACCACCAACAAAATGCTTATGTGTGTTGAGGCCCCCACATTGCAGGGGTCACACTCCTTAGATGCGGGCAATACTTTTGAGAATCCGCACAAGGCAATTTGGTCATCAGGCACAATGCTTAGCTCCACACTCTCGCTGCGTTACCAGTTGGGATCCAGCAGACAATGAGGGTACTTAAGAGAGCGCCGCTCTCCAGATGTCACAAGTAGGCGGTGAGGGTTGCTCGCAGGAGATCTTTGATGTCCCTGAGACCTCCACAAGAGAACAGGGGGCAAGGCAGCAAGCTTTTGAAGACCACACATCAGGGTGCCACACAGCAGTCCATGCCAGACACTATTCAGGAATGGTGTATGGTCCCTTCTAATGGCAGTAATCTTCCTTGTCACAACAGATTCCTCAGGCAGTCAGTACCATGCAGTTCCAGGATGTCTGGACCCACGGCCCCACAAGTGTATCTCTACCCTGCTCAAGTATGGCACCAGTAGTTATACTGTACTGTGCCTTTGAAGTTGGGGGTGGTTCATAGGGTTTCCCTTGGAACCACAGATGCCTCCCCTAAATTTCAGTCCTGTCTGCCATGAGGCCTAAGTGTTGGAAGCTGGCTCTGTATATACTATACCAAAAAGAGGGACAGTTTGCACAGAGTCCAATGGGTCCCAAAAGGCATAGCCGAGGATAAAGTAGATAATACCTTACTCTCAATTTAGTGGCATCTGGACTGAGCAGTTAGGCTTATTAGAGGGTAGTGTGAATGCATTTGGTATTCATATGCATACAAGGCAGGAACACACAGTCAATGACTGACTCCAGGCTAATGTTTGCAAAAAATATTACTTTAGTTATTTTTATTTCTAGGAATCAAGTTGAACTCAGTTACAGGTAAGTAGACTTTTCAATTGCAATACTTTCAAGTTATTATTGACAAGAGGTTTGTATAGCATCAAACAAAACTTTACATGTGCATAAATGCTTGTCAATTCTAGAAAGAGATACTTTGTATTCAGGATCAACACACTTTTGAGATTCGGTCTCCAGGGGTTTTGGTTAACACTGGGTAAGGGTCAGACCAACGTTGGTACTGCACCACCAGCAGCACTGGGGCGGCCGGGTGCAGAGGTCACAGGGCTATATGTTATCCTATGGAGGCTGGGGGCACTTCAAAGTGGGCTGCGGTTCAGGGACACAGGCCCTGGAGGTTGAGGTCAGCACTGGAGAAGCTATCAGATAGCACTGAGACTGCACCACCAGCGGCACAGGGGCGGCCGGGTGCAGAGTGACAAGTAGGCGTTGAGTGCCCGTTGGAACAAATGGAGATCCTCAGTTGGAGAAAACGACTGCAGGCTCAGTTCAGAAGGCTGGTTGAAGGAATCCCATGACTGGAAAGGTAAGTTGGATAGTGGGGGGATGGTGGGACATCGTCGGTTGGACACTCCTAGGCCTTGGGGCTGCGGGTTCAGGGGTTTCTTTAGGCATCGGGTTTCTCTCACCAGATCTGGTTGTGGTCGAAGGGACCTTTTAGGTTGAGGCTGCAGGTGTCGATGGGGAGGCCAGGAGAGGTCGTCTAACTCTGGATCCCAGGTCAGGATTGCTGGGGAGCCTTCACTGGGTTGGGGGGCCACCAGGACTCGGGCCATGGGTGTCAGGTGCAGAGTGGTGCAAGTGTTGCAGATCCGCCTGGATCCAGAGTCCTTGAGTTAGTTTCTTGCTACAAATCCAGTGTCCACATGAGAAAAGAGTCTTTGTTGTAGACAGCACATGTCTCCGGGGTTATTGGAGGTTGCTGGCTGCAGGTCACACTGGTTTCTTGGAGCAGCATCACTTAAGCAGGAGGCAGGCCGGTAGGGCTGGGGCCAAGTCAGTAGTCGTCTTCTTCTTCACTGCTGCACGGCTCTTCGGTCCTTTCTTCTTCGTAGGTCATTGAATCTGAGGAACAAGGTTCAGGGGAGCTCTTAAATACTAAATTTAAGGGTGTTACTGAGGTCAGGGGCAGTAGCCAATGGCTACTGTCCACTAGAGCGACTACACACTTTGGGGTCCCCCCTCCCTTTGGGGAGAGGGGTACATCCCTGTTCCTATTGGGCCTAATTCTCCAATTCAAGATGGAGAATTTCAAAGAGTGGGGTTCACCTCAGCTCCTGGCGACCCTAGGGGTGTGCCAGGTCGAGGTGGACACTCCTTCTCTGCTTACTAATTTTCCTGTTTGTCCTGCCACCACAAAGTGGGGTTAGGACAGGGGGGCGGGCATCTCCACTAGTTGGAGCTGCACAAATCAGTATAACTCAAGCTGAGAGCCTTTGAGTGTTCCTGCTAGGGGGAAGTGAGAAGCACCTCCACCCAGAGCATGCTTTGTTTCTTACCTCCAAGAGCACAAAGACTCACACCCCATGAGGTCAGACACCTGTCTGGTGGTGGCTGGGTGGCAGGGACTGGTCAGCCAATACACTAGGAGATGGATGTTTTTCAGGGGGCATCTCTAAGATGCCCTCTGAGTGCATTTTATAATAAATCAATCACTGACATCAGTGTGGGTTTAATATGCTGGGATGTTTGATACCAAACTTCTCAGTCTTCAGTAAAGCCATCATGGAGTTTGGGTTGCCAAACTCCCAGGCCATGTACTCAAAATGGCTTCACTGCACTTACAATGTCTGTTAATGACATAGACACTGTAGAGGCATATTGCTCATGCAGCTATACCCTCACCTGTGGTATGGTGCACCCTGCCTTAGGGCTGTGAGACCTGCTAGAGGGGTGACTTATCCATGCCACAGGCACTGTTGGAGGGCATGGCACCCAGGGATGTGTGCCATGTCAACTCTTCAGTTTGGTCTGCACCACAACACGCAGCCTGCAATAGCAGTGTGTGGGTGTTAAGGTGAGGGGTCTCTGAGGGTAGCACAATACATGCTGCAGCCCTCAGAGGCCCTCTCTTGTCACAAGGCTCTTGGTACCAGGCGTCCCTTTTACAAGGGACTTACATGTGGCCCAGGGGAGTACCAATTGGGGAAGCAAAGGTACAGTTTTAGTAAAAAAAAAACACAGGCCCTGGGAACCTGATTAGCAGGCACCCAGGGCACACTCAGTCAAGTTAGCATCAGTTATCCGGCAAAACGTTAACGGGTAACCATACAAAAAGGGGCACTTTCCTACACCGTTGAATGCATATCTTAACCTTTAGTGGGGCCATGATCTGGCTTCCCAGAGGCCAAGTGTCAAAACCTCTTCCTCCAATCTGTCCAACCAGGCCCTCAAATGGCAGAGGTCTGTCGTTCCAGTTGCCTGCACAATGTTTATACCTGTCGCTGGGGAATGCACAGATGTGCTCTCCCCACCTCCAGTGTGGCCTGGAGTCAAACTAAAAGGCACACAAAGTGTTTTAGAGCAAAGAAATTCACACTTTCTAGAAATGGCATTTCTAAGCTATTCATGACAAATCCATCTTTACCACAGGAGAGGGTTTGCCATTGTGAATCCAATGATGGGAAACAATATGAGGCTGCTCTAGTGCAAAACGAATATTTCATCCATTCCCTATGTCAATCTATGGGAAGAGCAAAACTCATAGGCAGTGAAAACACACATGGATATTATTCACTACCTGGGCAGAAAACATGCATGTGCACCTGCCCTGCCTTTCACCTACCACTTGCTTCACCACGCAGGACTAACCCTATGGGTGCTCTAGTGGTAGTGAATGGTCCCCTCAGGATTGGCCAGTATCTTAGAAAGACCAACCTGATCATTAGTGAAATTGCGCAAACACGGGCCTGCAATGGCAGGCTTGACACGTTTTAAAAACATCATAGGAGCAAGTGTGCATACACAAGCCTGCAATGGCAGACTTGAGCCATGTTTTAAAAACATCATACCTGCAAGTGCGCACACTAGGCCTGCAAAGGCAAGCTTGAGACATGTTTTAAAAACATCATACCTGCAAGTGCGCACACACAGGCCTGCAAAGGCAAGCTTGAGACATGTTTAAAAACATCATACATGCAAGTGCGTACACACAGTCCTGCAATGGCAAGCTTGAGACATGTTTAAAAACATCAGGTAAGCACCACTTCCTAATGTGTGTAGGAAGAGTGTGCGCACTTTCACACTGTATTCACAGAGGGAAAGTTCCCAGAGCCCTAAGGCCACAAGCAGAAAATAAGCAAAACCCCGGTGGTGCCCAATGGGAAGAGTCGACTTCCTAGGTAGGGAAAACCCACGTAGAGGTTCTTCACTACGTGGGCATGGAACACTCATGTCTATCTGCCCTGCATTTCACCTACCACTTTCTCTGTCCCTCACAGCTTGCCCTAGGGAAGCTCCAGTGGTAGTTGAAGGCCCACTCAGGGTTGGCTAATGAGTGAGAAATTCCAATTTGAGCATAAGCGCTACTGCACACTCATAGGCCTGCAATGGCAGGCCTGATACATGTTTAACAACCTATTCTGGTGGGTGGCACAAACAGTGCTGCATCCCACTATTAGCCAGTGCAGTAGCTGCTCTGGGTATGTGGTGTACCTTTTTACAGGGCATTTACAGGTACAACACCTAAACTAATCAAGTAAGCACCACTTCCTAGCATATGTAGGAAAGGTGTACACGCTTTCACACTGCATTACAGTGGGAAAGAGCCCAGAGTCCTAAGGCCATAAAAGGAGAATCAGGAAAAACCAGCAGGACTAACCAGTAACAGATTGATTAATAATAATCAAAAATTCAATTATTTTGTCGAGGTGCTTGCCTTTTTGTTTTAATCATATTGTGTTCATTGTTTGCAACATTGGGATTCATTCATTGCACCACTGAATAATTTATGTTCGTTTAGAATTATTTATCTAAGGTAAGAGTATCTCCTATATTTTTACTAAACCCTTGAAAGAATATTGCGAAGCCCTATATATTTCCATCTGTTTATAAATGTGGCACTTACATCCTCAGGTCACTAGGCTTGCTATATTTCTGAAACATTATGTTAGAAGTGGGGGTCTCTAGTTGGCAATGGTATGCACCTTTGACCAAATAGGGACCCTTGCTTCTAAGTCAGGGAAAGGGGATTACACTACTGGATAACCCCTGCTCACCCCTTTGGTAGCTTGGCACGAGCAGACAGGCTTATCTCAGAGGCAGTGTGTTAAGCATTTGTGAACACATACAGTAATACAGTGAAAACACTACAGATGGACACCACACAGGTTTTATAAAAATAAGTATACTTTATATAGATTTATCACAAGACCACAAACGACAAAAATCCACAATACTGTAATCAATAATACTTCAGGATGGTAGAAATGATTTAAAAATAGGTTCTTCACTTAAAAAGCAGTCTTTAGCAACAAATAACCCCAACTGGAGTTATCACGACGTCGAGGTCAAAGAAATCCCAAAGTACGGCGCCGACCGCGAGGTGCGCGGCGTCGGGCCCGGAGTCAAAACAGACCCACATAGAACAGTACCTTGGAAAAGCGAAAACAACGACAGCTCACGGCGTCAGGGAGGTGCGGCGTCGTTGGCGCGCTGCGGCGTCGGTTCCTTGCTTCAGAGGAGATGATGCGTCGGGACCTAGATACTTGCGCAGGCAGGGGAGGCGTCGGTTCCGGACCGGAGAGGAGGTGATGTCACGATGGCGCCGAAGCCACGGTTCCGTACGATGTCACGATGTCGATGAATTCTTGCCCACCCACGTTGACGATCGGCTCCGCGATGATGTCGATCTCAGAGTCGATGCGGCACAGCAGCAGGCGTCGGGCCGGCGTCGTAAGTCGGAGCAGCGCTCACGGCTATGGCAGGCTTACGATGTCGCTCGCTGGTGTCGATGCGGCACGGCGGTCGGCGTCGGGTTTTCGTTGCAAGCCGGAGCAGCGCTCACGGCTTCGATGCAGGAGACGGCGTCGCTCGCCGGCGTCGGTGTTGCAAATTCCTTCTGTAGCACCAGAACAGCAAGTTCCAGATGCAGGCAAACAGAAGGGGGTGAAGTCTGGTATCCCTGCGACTTCAGTCAGGAGGCAAGCTCAAATCAAGCCCTTGGAGTAATATTCTGCAAGATGATGAAAGTACACACACAGTTCCTTTCTCCTCTCCGTGGCACTGAAGGCACCACTGTAGGCCAACACAGCAACACAGCACACTGGCAGGGGGGCAGTCCAACTCCTACAGCTTCCTTTGGTTCTTCTCCTTGGCAGAGGTTTGTCTTGTTGTTCCAGAAGTGATCTAAAGTTCTGGGGTCAGGGCCCCAATAATTATACTCATATTCTCTTTGTTCTCTGAAGGCAGAGAGACCTTTGCCTAGTCCAAACCAGTTCTGGTCAGTCCTGGAGCACTTTGTTGACAAGACTCCGTCTTTCCTTTCACAGTGTATGCCAGGGACATCAGACGCACCACAGGAGGTGGAGCCAGCATTGTGGAGGGAAGGCACAGCCCTATTCAGGTCCCAGGTGCAACTCCTCCCACCCATCTACATGCAGATCTCTCTATTCAGCCCTGGGCTGACTCACCCCGTCTCCTGGAATCCCCCAGCCCCTGTCACTCACAAACCAGACACACAATACACAACCTAGCAGAGGCAGGCTTGGACAGTTAGGCAAGAAAATACCTACTTTCTAAAAGTGGTATTTTCAAACACAGAATGTTAAAACCAACTTTAGTAAAAGATGTATTCTGAGTTCAGGCATACTAAACTCGAATTTATACCATGTTCCCTGTGTCAGTTAGGATTATAACATGTAATAATCAAACTGCCCATTCTGGCCTATGGGGAACAGGTAGCCTTGCAATAGTGAAAAACGAAAATGGCTGTAATTCACTATTAGGACATGCCACACACACCAGGGCATGTCCTACCTTATACTTACAATGCACCCTGCCCTTGGGCCTACCTTAGGGGTGTCTGATATGAAGATAAGGGAAGGTTTAGGGACTGGCAAGTGGGTACACTTGCCAAGTCGACATGGCAGTACAGACTGCACACAGGCTCTGTAATGGCAGGCCTGAGACACACTTTACAAGCTGCTTCTGTGGGTGGCACAACCAGTGCTGCAAGCCCACCAGCAGCATTTGAATTACAGGCCCTGGGCACACCTGGTGCACTATACTAGGGTCTGACAAGTAAATCAAATGATCCAATCATGGAGTCACTAATCAATACATCAATTTAACCTAGGGGGAGCATATGCACTTTAGCACTGATCAGCAGTGGTAAAGTGCCCAGAGTCATAAAACCAACAAAAACAGGTCAGAGAAAATACAGGAGGAAGGCAAAAGTTCAGGGATGACCCTGCAAAAAGGGCCAAGTCCAACACAACCCCCTTCCAGCCAAAACGCAGGGTAGACCAATCACTACCTTGATGGGATTCCCTGCTTTGGGCGATAGAACATGGACTCTGGCCCGCAACAGCAGGGGCATATTCCAGTTCTACGCCAATCTGAACCCATTTGGATCCCTTGGTCCATATACTCAGGGCCCACCAAGCTAACCCATGGGGAACCCTTCTCCTCACCTGTGGACACCATCTGTGCAGCAGCTAACCTTATATTGCTCACAGGTGTGTCCCAACAGACAGACAGCAAGCCACAGTGGCCACTGACAGTGGTCAGTGATGAGACCCAGGCCTTATGCCTCTCAGGGCTCTCAAACCTCTGTGGCGTCAGAGAGCGGGGGCAGTAGCCCCAGGTGCTTGGCACCCTTTGTCCACTCTCCCTCCTGTCAGGTCAGGTATGACATCCTGACACTGACCCACCAGCCCCGGGCCTGTACTTGGCGGCTGGACAGGAGACTGGGGTGGGCTTTCCCACACCCAGTCCTCCTCCTCCTCGCTGGGGCTCTGTACCCTCTCACCTGGAGTGGTACTCCCTTCCAGAATTGCCAGGGCACCTGTGGCAGGTGTCCTGCACAATTCGCCCACCAGTTCAGGGGTTCTATCCTGCAACAGGGCATCCAGGTCAGGGGGGATACCCCAAACCTGGCCCTCCAACCTAAGGTCTAGACCCTCCAGTTGAACCGGGGTCAGAGGCGAGGACTACCTCCCTCTGCACCCCCTTCCAGAGTACTGCACCCTCCCATCAGGAGCGGTACCCCCAGAAGACAAACCGGGCAGGACACTGTTTACAGTTGTCCCTCCCTCCAGGTCAGACAACACCTGAACCTGGCTTCCCAACCCAGGGACCAACCCCTGCGGTTGAACACTTGCCCGGCGCACCAGTTCTTCATTGGGAGCACATATGCCCCCCCGAGGGTGACACACAACTCATGTGTCGTGTGACAGTCTGCCTGGCGCAGATCTTCCGACCCCTGTCCATCTGATAGTGCGTGAAGATCCCCCAGGACAGAAGTGGTGTCACCATGGTCATTCACTGGTGACTCAGCCCTTCTGGCTGGCCCCTGACCCACTGGTTCTTCCACTGGGGACTCTTTCCCCCTCTCACCCCTCAATCTGGACTTCTGCACCCTCCACTTAGGAGTGGCACTGCCAGACACCAGAACTGATGGAGGCCTGCTTACAGACACTCCCAGTTCACCAGACACTAGGGGATCCCCCTCAATGGGCGGCCCATCAGGACAGACTAGGCTCCCCACCTGGTGTTCCCTTAAAGAACCATCCAGGCAATGAGACTGAGGTTGGGCACTATCGGGACATGCAGCCCCACACTGACTCCGTCTCCTCTGAGACAGGACATGAGCCCCTACACCCCTCCCACTACACCGGGACCTAGCTGGGCTACTCTGGACCATTTCCACCACTCTGGGTTGGAAGATACCTGAGCCACTCCCCTTAGGGTCATTCCCCAATGCCTCTTCAGACCCTCTGGAATCTACCCAAAGGTCTGCCTCCCTGGTGAGCTCCCTGGGGTCAGAGAACTCACTCTCCAACAGGTGTTGGCATAGCTCTGGAAAACAGGGACTTACAATATGCTCTCCCACAATTGGATCACACAGCCCCCTACAAGGGTTAACCAAACTATCCTTCACCTCACCATGCAGTGCCTCGCACACGCACTCCACACCACTCTCCTGAGATTGGCAAGACAGTATCTGACTGTCTCTGTCACTCAACCAACACTCTTCTGGGCGGTCTCCACATTCACACACCAGGACTTCAACCATGGGGGAACCTCCCTCCCTGCTCCTCTCAGCTAGAGTCAGTGGAGTGTCCTTCCCAACACTAGGACCATGAACCCCTGCGCCAGTGCCCCAATCTTCTTCCGGGACACTGTGCACCACTGGAGCTACCTCAGATCCTTGAACCTCCTGGTGTATGTTAACCCCCTCCAAGTCAGGCGCCATATCTCTGGGTGTGTGTACTACCCCTTCAGCACTAGACAATTCAATTTTGCTGCCACCATCTGAGCTGGACTCTACCTCCAACTCAGCAAAGCTCACTTCTTGAGCTACACACATTTCTTGTTGCTGGGCTGAGACCCTCATGGCCTCAAGCCTCTCGAGCTCCAAATCAAGCTCTCTCATTCTCAACTCATGTTCCCGTATCATTCTCTCTTTCTCCAAGGCTAACTTGTTATTTTCAAACTCCAGCTTCTTATTCTCTAGGTCCTTTTGACCCTCCATTTTGAGCCTAGCCATCTCCAGCTTGTGTGCCCTATTTCTCTCCCTATCCTCCAGCTCTCCTGGGGACAGGTCTTTGGAAGAAACACTGCTGCCTGGCGGGGTAGGTACTTTCTCCCCCTTAGGGCCAGGGGCCCATCTAGCTGCTCCTTCCACCTCCTCCACAGGGTGCTCCACATTTTCAGATGCATTTCTTGCTTCCACCCAGGCCCTCAGCGCCTTGTGGAACTCATCCTTTTAGTGAGGCCTGGAATAGCAACTTTAAATTTTCTACAGAAGGCTTTCAGCTGTTTGGCATTATAGGTATCCAACCTCACTTCCTCAAACTCTGGATCCATAGAGGCAATAGATGCTGGTGGACTCATGGCAATAAGAATTGGCAGTTCTCAGAAAAATAACAGTCCAAGGAGAAAAAAAATTCTACCAAAAATGTATGTCGTTGCGTTTGGTCTGCACTCACTAGTAGTGTACACCAATCACTGTATATGAGTCACAAATGCAGGTACAGAATCCTCACCGCTGACCACCAATGTTAGAACTGAGGGTCTCTAGTTGGCAATGGTATGCACCTTTGACCAAATAGGTACCCTTGCTTCTAAGTCAGGGAAAGGGGATTACACTACTGGATAACCCCTGCTCACCCCCTTGGTAGCTTGGCACGAGCAGACAGGCTTATCTCAGAGGCAGTGTGTTAAGCATTTGTGAACACATACAGTAATACAGTGAAAACACTACAGATGGACACCACACAGGTTTTATAAAAATAAGTATACTTTATATAGATTTATCACAACACCACAAACGACAAAAATCCACAATACTGTAATCAATAATACTTCAGGATGGTAGAAATGATTTAAAAATAGGTTCTTCACTTAAAAGCAGTCTTTAGCAACAAATAACCCCAACTGGAGTTATCACGACGTCGAGGTCAAAGAAATCCCAAAGTACGGTGCCGACCGCGAGGTGCGCGGCGTCGGGCCCGGAGTCAAAACACACCCACAAAGACAGTACCTTGGAAAAGCGAAAACAACGACAGCTCATGGCGTCGGGGAGGTGCGGCGTCGTTGGAGCGCTGCGGCGTCGGTTCCTTGCTTCGGAGGAGATGATGCGTCAGGACCTGGATGCTTGCGCAGGCAGGGGAGGCATCGGTTCCGGACCGGAGAGGAGGTGACGTCACGATGGCGCCGAAGCCACGGTTCCGTACGATGTCACGATGTCGATGAATTCTTGACCACCCACGTCGACGATCGGCTCCGCGATAATGTCGACCTCGGAGTCAATGCGGCACAGCAGCAGGCGTCGGGCCGGCGTCATAAGTCGGAGCAGCGCTCACGGCTATGGCAGGCTTACGATGTCGCTCGCTGGTGTCGATGCGGCACAGCGGTCGGCGTCAGGTCTTCGTTGCAAGCCGGAGCAGCGCTCACGGCTTCGATGCAGGAGACGGCGTCGCTCGCCGGCGTCGGTGTTGCAAATTCCTTCTGTAGCACCAGAACAGCAAGTTCCAGATGCAGGCAAACAGAAGGGGTGAAGTCTGGTATCCCTGAGACTTCGGTCAGGAGGCAAGCTCAAATCAAGCCCTTGGAGTAATATTCTGCAAGATGATGAAAGTACACACACAGTTCCTTTCTCCTCTCCTTGGCACTGAAGACACCACTGTAGGCCAACCCAGCAACACAGCACACTGGCAGGGGGGCAGTCCAACTCCTACAGCTTCCTTTGGTTCTTCTCCTTGGCAGAGGTTTGTCTTGTTGTTCCAGAAGTGATCTAAAGTTCTGGGGTCAGGGCCCCAATATTTATACTCATATTATCTTTGTTCTCTGAAGGCAGAGAGGCCTTTGCCTAGTCCAAACCAGTTCTGGTCAGTCCTGGAGCACTTTGTTGACAAGACTCCTTCTTTCCTTTCACAGTGTAGGCCAGGGACATCATACCCACCACAGGAGGTGGAGCCAGCATTGTGGAGGGAAGGCACAGCCCTATTCAGGTCCCAGGTGCAACTCCTCCCACCCATCTACATGCAGATCTCTCTATTCAGCCCTGGGCTGACTCACCCTGTCTCCTGGAATCCCCCAGCCCCTGTCACTCACAAACCAGACACACAATACACAACCTGGCAGAGGCAGGCTTGGACAGTTAGGCAAGAAAATACCTACTTTCTAAAAGTGGTATTTTCAAACACAGAATGTTAAAACCAACTTTACTAAAAGATGTATTTTATCATTCTGAGTTCAGGCATACTAAACTCGAATTTATACCATGTTCTCTGGGTCAGTTAGGATTATAACATGTAATAATCAATCTGCCCATTCTGGCCTATGGGGAACAGGTAGCCTTGTGATGGAGCAGAGAAAATAAAACATTTTAACCCCTAACAAATTTTATAAATAATTAATAAAATGTTCGTTTAAATGTATTAATCAACACTGTATGTGTGGGAAGGGTAATACGCAAGTGTATGTGCTGAATAATTCATTAACGAATGTCTGTGTGTCTAATTATAACATAAAAATAAATGCGTACTAATTTAAAATAAATGCATGATTTGTGCTTCATAGAAAATAAATGTGTCGTTGCAAAAACAATAGTGATGGTAAGTAAGGAACAGCTTAAATGTTGCTTTCTGCTAGGTAATAACTAATTGGGGTACGTAGATGACGGGAGGGAAACGAAAAGGCTATTTTTCCTCTATTTTAATTATGTTTTGTTTATTTCAAAATAGTGCTTCTAAAGTATAACCGAGTGGCGATATAAAATGGCTGCCAGTTAATGAAGTGCGCAAGTGCGGGGAAACACGTGACAAGGGAGAAAAGTTGGAGAAAAGCTAACCTCGTGATGTTGCTGAGAGGCTAGGATGCGAGAATGGTCAAGGCTGATGTGACCTAATTGAACTGATAGTGTGCCGTGGTGATCAGCAAAGAACCGTGGGAAACCATTTTAAGAGAAAGGACAATGCCTGCAGAGTTCTCGAATGTATCGAAAGAAGTTACAAATGTACTGATCGAAGCGGATGGAAACATGTCTTGAACTGTGAGAAAGGAAATGATCCAAGGACCATTTGGATCCAAGAGAACTTGATTAAAAGAATGAATAAGATGACATGCATGGACCAATGAAAGAAAAGCGTGTTATTAATGTTGCAACAATTAGTTAGCAAAGTTAGAATTAGGGTATAAGAGGGCCTACTCTTAGTGGGATGGGTCACAGTCAGGAGCGGAATTGGAGAGTCGTGTTGGTGTTGGCGGCTTCCAGTGCTGGGTGGTCCTGATCGATCCATTACTGAGCGGGAGATGCTGAAAGACGGTTAGATGAGACGGGTTGCAGGTAGCTGATGCTGACGAGCTGAAGTTTCTGTTGCTGTCTTAATTTTCCAGTTGAGTATGAGAATCAGGTTATTTCTAATTCTTAAACTTAGGTTAGAAATCATTAGGCCAAATTAGGAAGGTAGGTAGGTAATTAGGGTTTTGCTTCATGACGAAAATTTCCTTTCTGCAATAAATTGATTATGCTTAATAAATATTTGAATTAATAATGAATGAATAATTGAATAAAAAGTTTAAATTCTTTCTCATGCTTTTAAAATTATATAAAATTTAAGATTCTTTAAATCAAACGACTCAGTGGTTATTTTCCTAAATGGTTGTGACACCAGTAATTGGTTATTGTGATTCAGCTGGTCTTAATCACTATGAACTAATTTTTTACATGAATGATTCATCGACAAAACAATGAGCAGGAATATCTTAAGAAATAACTAAAAGAAAGCGATAAGCTAAGGTAATAAGATATCCCGGCTCCTTCCAGCGGTACATAAATGGTGTTTTCCATTTAGTTCTCATGCTTCTCCTAGGAATACAGAATTTCGTAAAGGTGTAAAGGAAATCCAGGTGTGTGCGTGTGTGATAGGCGATGTTTATGGGCCCCATCGTCATGTGGATGTGAGAAAATATAGTTTGCCCCTGGATGACCGATAAGTGACCTAGGAGGAGAATAGTTTTTATTGTACGCGCTGCATCAGATTTCTTGGTAGCAGAGTTATGGTTTTCTATAGATTAGTTTAGTGATTATTTTTTATTGATTATTGATTATTTTTGATGACTAACACTATATGTTCCTGCTAGACAACGGAGAAACAGCAGCCCTCATCCTCCTGGACCTATCAGCCGCCTTCGACACGGTCTGCCACCACACACTACAAACACGCCTTCACGACGCCGGGATCCAAGAGAAGGCCCTGGACTGGACCACATCCTTCCTTTCCGGCAGAACACAAAGCGTCCGCCTCGCCCCCTTCCGATCCAAGGCCACCAAGATCATCTGCGGCGTACCCCAAGGCTCCTCCCTCAGCCCAACGCTGTTCAACATCTACATGGCACCCCTCGCCCACATCGCCCGACAGCACAACCTCAACATCATCTCCTACGCCGACGACACCCAGCTGATCCTCTCCCTCACCAAAGACCCTCACACCGCCAAAGCCCACCTCCACGAAGGAATGAAGGCCGTCGCCGAATGGATGAGGACCAGCCGCCTGAAGCTGAACTCGGACAAGACGGAGGTCCTCATCCTTGGTTCCAACCCTTCAGCCTGGGACGACTCCTGGTGGCCAACATCACTGGGAACAGCCCCGCCACCCACCGACCACGTACGCAACCTAGGGGTCATCCTCGACCCCACCCTCTCCATGACTAAGCAGGTCAACGCCGTTTCCTCATCCTGCTTCAACATCCTCCGAATGCTCCGCAGGATCTTCAAGTGGATCCCCACCGAAACAAGAAAAACAGTCACCCAGGCCCTCGTCACCAGCAGGCTGGACTACGGAAATGCCCTCTAAGCAGGAACGACGGCTAAGCTCCTGAGACGGCTGCAACGCATCCAGAACGCCTCTGCACGTCTTATCCTCGACATCCCCCGACGCAGCCACATCACACCCCACCTGAGAGACCTGCACTGGCTCCCTGTCAACAAGAGGATAACCTTCAAGCTCCTCACCCACGCACACAAAGCACTCCACAACTCCGGACCAGCCTACCTCAACAGACGACTCAGCTTCTACACCCCACCCGCCAGCTCCGCTCGACCAGCCTCGCCCTCGCCACAGTCCCCTGCATCCGGAAAATGACCGCCGGTGGCAGATCCTTCTCCCACCTCGCCGCCAAGACCTGGAACACCCTCCCCACCAACCTCCGACAGACCCAAGACCTACTGGCCTTCAGAAGACTCCTCAAGACCTGGCTCTTCGATCAGTAGCAGCACCACCCCCCTCTTCCCCCAGCGCCTTGAGACCCTCGCGGGTATGTAGTGCGCTTTATAAGTGACATGATTGATTGATTGATTGATTGATTATGTTGAGTCGCGTTATGTTATATGTGAGTTTTCACGCTTCTGGGATGTAGGAAGTGGAACACGTGTGGCAAGAGAAGTCACATGGAATTTGGTACATGGTCTGAATTCATTTTGGTAATAACACAGGTTGTGTTATGTTAGGGATTTTCTGTACGAAAGGTGTGTAACTGAAATAGCAAATCACGTTTTCTTGTGAAACTTTGGCCTTAATTCTCAGGAGCCTAGTCTCCACATGTGTCTTATCCCCAGAGAAACGAGTAAATTGTTTGCTTGAAAGAAGGGTAAGGTAGAGGGAAGTGCTACTTTATCAGCGAGAGTTAATAATTCTGTGGTAGGGTAGAGGTAAGCGCTGTCTACTGGAAATACAGGATTCTTGTGTATAAGGACAAAGCTGTCACTTTTGTTTAGCGAATCAGACTATGGAATTGTTTTAATTGTTGTAACTAACGAAGAAAACAGTGAAAAGAAAATTGCCGATAAATTTTGTAAAGGAGGGGTAAAAGAGCAGGAGTGACGTAGAACAGTGCCGCGCTAGGATTGGATAGTGCGCTAGTCACGTGAACACAGAGTCAGGAGTGACGAAGAAAAGTGCCGCGCTAGGATTGGTTGGTTCGCGGACGAAGGGAATTGTTCTGATTGGTGCGTTAGTGTGAGTCGCGCTGTAATTGGTTGAAGTTCCGTACACAGAACAGCGCTAGCGTAAAGAGAAAAACAAATAGAAAACATGCCGTATTACGAGTATGAAAGGGAGAGGACGTCATGGATGACAAAAATAAAGAATTTC
Source organism: Calotriton arnoldi (assembly GCA_963921515.1). Taxonomy (NCBI): domain Eukaryota; kingdom Metazoa; phylum Chordata; class Amphibia; order Caudata; family Salamandridae; genus Calotriton; species Calotriton arnoldi. Next base: position 271,498 of record CAWUFW010012126.1, read on the forward strand.
TTTAAGAAAGACAAAAAGGTCGTGACTAGAGAGGGACAAGTAATTCCTCAGCCGAAATCAGCAGCTTCACATATGATGCTGAAATACGGATATCATACATGCATATGGTTGGAAAATTGGGCAAAGTATACAAAGAATGATGGTGCTTTAGCTTTCCCTGAGAATGGTTCGTTTAGTGTAGCGGTTTTGCGAAATTTGCGAGAAAAGATGACAAATCTAGAACCTAGACCTAGACCGACACAGTTTGAAGCGTTGACAGAATGGGAGGATGAGATGTATGAGCGAGAGAGATTCAGAGGTTTAAGGGATCATGAGTTTTTGCCTGGAAGGATGTGGGGAATAAATCATGAAGATAGAATAAAACGATGGAGATGTGCTAACATGACAGGAGGTTTGTTTCCAGCTTTTACAGTTGAGGAAGGGACTAAGAAAAAACGGACTGAGAAAAAGAAACATATGGAGAGGGAGAAATATATGCATGAGAGCGAAACGGATGATGAATTGCTGGAAGATATTTTAAATAGAAATCCACCTCCATATCAGCAGAGTTCTACAGTGGTGACACCAAATGCGCCGCTAATAGAGACTATGCGAAATAAAAGTCCGGAAAAAAGAATTGAAATAAATAGGTCACAAGATCAAATGAGAACTTCACAAAATGAAGGAATAGAAAGCGACAATGCAAGCGAATTGGCAAGGACAACAAAAGAACTAACTGAGAAGATTAGAGAATTAACGAAAAATATGGAAGCAGTTACTGTGCCTGTAACAATAGGTCCAGTAATACCAGTTTTTGAGAATCAGAAAATTGATGAACGATCTTTGGTGATTCCCATGAGTTCACAATTTCAGAGAGAAAAAGAAAGGATGGAACAAAGTGCAAGTACAAGTAATTTGGCTAGTACTTACAGACCAAGTCCACCTACAAATTTGACTGTGAATGAGTGCAATGGTAGGAAAATGCATATGGTAACAGAATCTGCAACAGAGACTCCTGAAAAGAGTGGTAATTGGGTAGAACTAAATAATACACCCATAGGTCCGACTCCTGATGAGTTAAATGAGTGGATGAAGGCATTTAAAATAAAAGAACCAGAAGAAAAACCATTAGATGTAATTAGGTTAAAAATTGACATGGAAGAATTAATTCTAGGAACGATTGGTACAGAAAAGATAAAAAATTACCAGGATGATGAAATAATGTTTCTGTGCAAAAGTATTACATGGAGAGCAAAGAATTTACATGACAAACTAGAAGAAGTAGCCAGCGAAATTGGAATAGACTTTGCGAAAGTGAAAACGTTGCAGAAACCATATAGAGTAGACTTTTGTGAAAAAGATATTGAAAATTTGAACACGGCAGGAAGACTGACACAGATAAAAGAGTTAATTGTGTTGTTGAGAAAATGGGGTGATGTGGACAGATGGAAGGTTAGATGGACAAAGAAGAATGAGAAAACTACAGACAAAGCTTCTTTGGCTTTTATGATAACTGACAAGGAACCTGTTGCCAGACAATACCCTATGAGAGAAACTCCAGGTGGTAGTTATGTGCACGTTCCCTGGACTAGGCAGGATATACTGTCATTTACAAATGACTTTCCGAAGCTAAGAGAGAAACCAGTTGAATGGTACCGACAAGTAGAGAGGTTTGTAAAGGTTTCAAAGGTGTTGTGGATAGATTTAGATGGATTATTTGACATAGTGGTACCAACTGATTTGTGGTCAGAGTGTAAGATTACGGTTGACTGGCCAACTACAGAATATCCAAGAGATCCTAAGACAGGAGCTCCAGGTCCTGAGGTGATGAAGAAGTATGATAAGGTGATTACCTTTTTGAAGAATAAGATTCCTCCTAAAGAGACAGATTGGGTAAAAATCGATAGAACTACACAGGAAAGTAAGGAGTCTGTACACGCCTATTATGAGAGGTTGTTGTTGGTTTTCAAGCAGTATAGTGGATATGAGGAATTAAGTGAAAAAGATATGAGTCATTGTGTGTACAGATTTGTGTTTGGATTAAAACCAGAGATTAGTGAAATGATTAAACAGCATATGATTAATTGGCAGAATGGCACAGTCGATGATGTGCTGAGGTATGCTAAGTATTGCAGTGATGATATTGAGAGTAGACAGCGTAAATTGAAAGAGAAGGCAATGTGGGCACAGGTGAAGGTGGCAGAAAAACAAGAAGCTCAATTGGACAATAATAATGGGAATGAAACAGGACAGAATAAAATGCGACCTAACATAGGTAAAGGGAAAGGTCAAGTGAGTCTAGAGGAGGCAAAGAAGAAATGGCCCTGTCATAATTGCGGAAAATTAGGGCATTGGAGAAACGAGTGTAAGTTCCCACCTAAACCTAATCCGGAAAATCAATCATTAAATCCACAGGTGCAGAATGAGGTAGTTGTTCAACAAAGTCAGGTGCCGCAACCACCACTTCCCAACACTGTTAACCAGCAAAGATACAGTACAGAAACAGGATTCTACGGAGGAGAGCAGGTAACACAGTTGCCGCGAGCAGCTAACATTTCTCAGTATTGGTTGCGTCAGAGTGAGGATGAGCCGGATGAAAGTTTCTGATGGTGCCCAAGAGAGGGGAAAGAGTGCGTACTTGGCGCAACTCTAGAGGTAGATCAGTCTGGTCCCTTTGTGGATGGAGAAGTGAATGGTGCAAACGTAACATTCCTTGTCGATACTGGAGCTACCCGTTCTACTGTTAGATCAGTGAAAATTCCAAACCTTCCTCTCTCAGGTGAATGCATCCAAGTGGTAGGAGTAGCCAATCAGCAGATTAAAACACCACTTACTGAATTAGTGGAAGTAAAAATTGGTTCTTTTAGCAAAATGCATAAATTTGTAGTGTGCGATTGTAGTCCTGTAAATCTTTTAGGTCGTGACCTCTTGTGCAAGATGAATTGCACAATTTATTGTACGCCAGATGGAATTGGATTTCAGACCTCAGATGAAGATGTCTTGTATAAAGTAACTTTGATGAATCAGGAACCTGAAATGAATGGTTTGTTTCCTGCATTTGATGCAGAAAAACTTCCAGAAGAACTAAAAATTGCAGTGAAAGAAAGTGTGTGGGATTTTACAGGAGAAGATATTGGATTAATGAAAGAAGTTGATCCCGTAAAAGTAACAGTAAAAGAAGGAACAACTTACCCGAATACGCTACAGTACAAATTAACTCCAGAAATAATTGAAGGAATAACTCCTGTAATAAATAAAATGATTGAACAAGGAATTCTAAAAGAAATAATGAGCAGTCCATGTAATTCACCTATTATGGGACTGAAAAAGCCAAACGGAACATATAGAATAGTACAGGATTTGAGAAAGATCAACAAAATAGTTGTGCCCTGTTGTCCAATAGTACCAAACCCTGCAGTAATTCTATATCAAATTCCACACGAAGCTGAGTGGTACACTGTGATAGATTTGTGTCACGCATTTTCTCTATTCCTTTGCATCCAGATAGCCAGCCATTATTTGCGTTCCGGTTCGGAGAGCGTATTTTGGCATGGTGCTGAATTCCTCAGGGGTATACAGAAAGCCCCTCAATCTTTAATCAGATTTTAAAGAAATCTCTGGAAGATTTGAAAATGCCAGAAAAGTCAGTGATGGTGCAGTATATCGATGACCTGTTGGTGGCATCGAAAACAAAAGAAGCATGTGTAAGTGATACAATTGCTTTACTGAACCATCTAGAGAAAAGAGGACATAAAGTGTCCCCTTCAAAATTGCAATTTTGCCAAAAAGAAGTTCAATATTTAGGGCATAAAATTGAGAAAGGAGTGCGAAAGATAGCGACAGAAAGAGTAAGAATGATTCAAGGAATGAGAGCACCAATGACGCAAAGAGAGGTAAGAATGTTTCTGGGAATGGTTGGATATTGCCGACAATGGATAAGTGGTTTCTCTTTGATTGCAAAACCATTACAAAAGTTGACCAAGAAAGATGTAAGAGACCCTTTTGAGTTAAATAACGAAGAAATGAAATCTTTCAAAGAATTGAAAAAGAAATTATGTGAGGCCCCTGCTTTAGGCATGCCTGATTATGAGAAGGATTTTGAGTTGTACTGCAGTGAAAGAGATGGATGTGCGTTTTCTGTACTGGTACAAAAACATGGAACAATGAAAAGACCAATTGCTTATTTTTCAGCTGTTTTAGATCCTATAGCAAAAGCATTGCCCGGATGTCTGAAAGCAGTTGCTGCTACTTGTGTAAGTCTTGAACAAAGTGAAGGTATAGTGATGGGGTATCCACTGAGAGTATATGTTCCCCATTCAGTAGAAATTCTTTTGACAAGAACAAAAACACAGTACATGACACATAGTCGGCTGACTAAGTACGAAAAAGTCATCTTGAGTGCTGAAAATGTGACCATAGATAGATGCATGAATGTGAATCCTTCAACATCATTGCCAGATGAAGAGAGTATAATTGAACAAGACGAAGTAGATCATGATTGTCTGAATGTGCTGGAATATTGCACAAAACCAAGAGCTGACATAAAAGATGAACCGTTAAAGGAATCAGATTATGTCATGTTTGTGGATGGTTCATGTTTGAGAACGAAAGAAGGAGTTTTAAGCGCAGCTTACGCAGTGTGCACAGTGGCAACTGTAATGGAAGCGTCTTGTCTGAAAGGAATAAGGTCTGCAGAAGTTGCGGAACTGATTGCTTTGATTCAAGCATGTAAGTTAGGAAGAAATGTACGAGTCACGATTGTGACCGATAGCCAATATGGTTTCGGTATCGTACATGACTTCGGTCAGATTTGGTCACAAAGAGGTTTCTTGACGTCTGCAGGAACACCTATCAGAAATGGAGATTTTGTTAAAAAGCTGCTTGAGGCGATACAGCTGACTAAACAAATAGCTGTAGTGAAGTGCAAGGCACATAAGAAAAACGAAGATTACATAGCTGTTGGCAATAATTATGCTGACGAGATTGCCAAATATTGTGCAGAGAACATGGTGTCCATGAATAAGAATAGAGAAAGGGAGCATATCTCTTCTCCTTTGCTTTTTACTAACACTGTCGAGACGTGGGATGAAGTAAGACAGTTACAAGAAGCTGCAAATGATGAGGAAAAAGATTACTGGATAAAAGCAGGATGTAGAAGACAGGAAAATAATGGTGTGTGGGTATACAGATACGAAAGACCAGTTATGCCTGATAGCATGATTGCAGACATGGCACGGATGTACCATGGACAAGCTCATATTGGGAGAGATGCAATGATCAGACTTTTTAGACAAACCTGGTATAACACAAAATTCAGAGCCATAGCTGAAAGTCTTTGTCAAAGATGTCTTATTTGTCAGCAGTTTAACCCAGGAAGAAAGACGGTAGTGAGTCTAGGAACAATAGGACGAGAAGGAGGTCCATTCACTAGAATGCAGTTAGACTTTATCGAAATGCCCCCTAGTAACAGACTAAAATATGTTCTAGTGGTCGTCTGTTTGTTTTCTCGTTGGGTGGAGGCATACCCCACTAGAAGGAATGATGGAACAACGGTGGCAAAACATATGCTGCGAGAGTTCATTCCAAGGTCTGGTTTTCCAGTCACGGTTGAGACAGTTAGAGGAACACATTTTCAAAATGAGTTGATCCAATTGATTTGCGAAGCATTGAGTATTAAACAAAAACTACATTGTGCTTACAGACCAGAGGCTTCTGGGGTAGTAGAGCAAATTAATGGAACAATTAAGAACAGATTAGGAAAAATGTGTCAAGCTACAGGACTCAAATGGCCAGATGCACTGCCTCTTGTTCTGATGACCATCAGAAGCATCCCTGAAAAGAAAACTGGACTTAGTCCTCATGAGATAATCATGGGACGAGCAATGAGACAAGCACAAGTACCTGTCAACAAGTTATTGACTATAACTGATGATCTAGTACTGGATTATTGCAAGGGACTGGCTGATGTGGTGCGTTATGTGTTTCATCAGGTTGGACCGGATGCGACCACTCTTGAAAGAAAACCAGCCCACAACTTGAATCCAGGAGACTGGGTCCGTATAAAAATCCACAGGAGAAGAAACTGTCTAGTTCCTCGCTGGGACGAACCACGACAGGTAATCCTAGTGACAACGACTGCAGTCAAGTGTGCAGGAGTGAAGAACAGGGTCCATGCCAGCCACACAATCAGAGTTCAAGAACCTACTGATCGACATGTGAGTCGACGTCTGGAAGTGTGGGATAAAAGTTTAACGGCTGGGACAACAAGGATAAGAGAAAGGGTGCCAGAACTTGAAGATCGACCTGAAAGTCGACATCTGGAAACCCCAACTGCAAACACCTCTAGAGAAGAAGAAGAAGAAGAAGAAGAAGAAGAAAGAAATTCAGAAGTTCCAGAACCTGAAGATCGACCTGTAAGTCGACATCTGGAAACATCTGACACAAGTTCAGGATCTGATGATTCAGTTGCAAACTGTGAAGAATTTCGAAGGAGAACTTGGGGTTATAAACCAATTAGAGAAGAAAATGAGCAAGAAAATGGTCTAGATGAACAACCAAGTACAAGTTATGGTGGAAATCCTTCAGAAATAATATTAATAGTTGAAGTAGGGAAAGAAGTACACAAAAAGTTAGAGAATCGAGAAGAACCCCGAGGAGCAATAGGGACAGATAGAGAAACAGAAGAACAGGGACATTTAGAAGTAGAAAGGGAGGAAAACACCAAATCGGAAGAACACTGAGGAGGGACAGTAATAAGGGAACACAAGAAGGAGAAGACAGATCCACCAGTAGGAGATGACGAGATCATAAGCTTCAAAATAAGAGACAATAGTGAAACAGTTGAAACAGAAACTGAAGAGAGTGGAGAAGAGGAGAAAGCAAAAACTGAATCAAGAAAAAGAAATTGGAAATCAGAAAGAGAAGAAAAAGAAGGTGAAGCCAAAAGTCCAAGAAAAGGAGATAATTGGCCCAACAACTATATAAGAAAATTGAGATATAGAATAATAAGAGCTGGAGAAGAAAGTGCTGAACAAGTGAATGAAATAACAAGTCAAAAGGGACAAGAAAAACCAAGTGGAAAACGATTGCAAAAATCCAAAAGAATGAAGAAAGTGAATGCAAAGTATAAGTCACCTGAGTGGCTGTATATCGCACTGACGGATTACAAAGAAGAAGAAAACACTCACGAGAACCAGAGACTAAGAAGTCGAATGGGAAAAGGTGAGATGCAACAAACCTGAAGTGAAGACTTATAGTGCTTCTGCCGGACATGACAATTTTACTGGATGTGACAAATCACCGGATGTGACAACGAAAGAATTCTGGAAAGAATTAAAAGAAAGTACCAAGCAAAGACTTTTTGAAAGCAGAGTGGCATCTAAGTCATTTCTGAGGTGTAGTGACACAATTTTCTGAAACTTAACAAATAAATAAAAGCAAAATGGAAAATACTAGGGATAGAAGAAATAAATGTGAGTTTGTAAAAAGATGGTGTAAAATGTGCTGCTTTTGTACAGGGTTATGAATGACCATATGGATAGTTTTAGCAATCACAATTCCTATTAGTTTAGCTGTAATAGAAGCAAAGAATGATACTAAACCAGAAAAAGAAACTAATATTAAAGAACCAGTTATTTTAAGAAGTAGTGCAGAATTACATAAGGATAAGTCAGTAACAGACTTTTCTAAAAATGTTTTTACAAAATTGTTGTACGAATATGTAGAGACAATGGATGTGAGAGATTGTTATGTTTGTATGCAGTTGCCTGCATCAGTGTCAGAAGGTGTGACTTATCATCACCTACCTCTAACTTATGGAATAACCTGTAGTGTAATAGCAAGTTTATTTTATAAAACAGGTAGATTAGAATCTTATTATACTGATATAGATAAGATTTTTGCAAACATTCCAGTAGTACCAGAACTTAACAAAGTAAAACCAGCAAAGGTTTTAGGAGAATTCTTTCTAGAACATAGAAAATTAACCTTAGAAGAAATAGTTAGTAACAACCTTACCTGTGAGTTAAAGAAAGAAGAAAAGGTATTTTTAGAAATGGTTGAAGAAAGAAGAATGAAATTTCAAAAAGAAGCAATAAAAGAGGAAGGAACACATCTATGGACGTTTGAGGAAGGAAATCATGAAGGGAAAAAGATAAATGCAGCAATGACATTAGATTGGCCGCAAACAGGAAAGTTGTGTATTAGGAGAAATAAGACAGTCTATGACAATTATTTTGTAGGTTCCAGTATCTGCCATGACAATTATCAAATTCTGGGAGGTTGGGGATTCAAAGGTGGAAAAGATCCAATATTTCCAGGTATCTATTATATTTGTGGGAATAGAGCTTATTACAGGTTACCGGACCATTGGTATGGAACTTGCTATGTAGGCCTGGTCTTTCCAAAAATCTTTCATATGGACAGAGAAGAAAAAGGAACATACAAGATGATTAATAGCTTTACACGTAGAAAGAGGGAAAGTTTTTCAGAAATTGTAGGTGATATTTTTGGAGCATTAATACCAGCAGTGGGAATATCTTTGAATGCATTTAAAATTCGGAAGTTATCCACAGTAGTAGATCGTTTGTCTACAGATACTGCGGGAGGGTTCTTAATGGTAAATACCGAAATGGTTGCCATGAGAGCTATAGTGATGCAAAATCGGCTTGCCCTTGATATTCTTTTGGCAAAGGAGGGTGGAGTCTGTGGAATGTTGAAAGTCCAACATTGTTGCACTTAAATTCCTGATAAAAGTGAAAATATACAGAAGTATATTACGAATATTACAAATTTGCACAAAGAACTAGTTCCACTGGAGGTTGAAAGTGTCTTGGGAAAACTTGGTAGAGGGTTTTCTTCGGTAGCAAGTTGGTTGACCAGAATGAGTAGACTAATGATAGGGAAAGTTATAATAATAGCAACTGTAGTAATATTGTTAGCCATGGTGTTGAAAATTGTAATAACATGTATAAAAAGAAAAGTAAGACAAAGTAAGATAAAAAGAAATAACAGAATAATGAAAGAGAGAGAGAGAGAAATGGGTGAAATTGAGTTAGAGAAAATGAAAGAAAGCATGTATAAGGAGACAAGAAGACAAGATGAAAGAGAAACAGATGTGTAACTAACAAAAAGCAAAGGATGAAAGACATATACTGCCTGAAAAAGAAGTATAACTTGGGTTTTATGTGTTGATTTAAAAATCACCAAAGGGGGAGTTGATGGAGCAGAGAAAATAATTTTTTTTAACCCCTAACAAATTTTATAAATAATTAATAAAATGTTCGTTTAAATGTATTAATCAACACTGTATGTGTGGGAAGGGTAATACGCAAGTGTATGTGCTGAATAATTCATTAACGAATGTCTGTGTGTCTAATTATAACATAAAAATAAATGCGTACTAATTTAAAATAAATGCATGATTTGTGCTTCATAGAAAATAAATGTGTCGTTGCAAAAACAATAGTGATGGTAAGTAAGGAACAGCTTAAATGTTGCTTTCTGCTAGGTAATAACTAATTGGGGTACGTAGATGACGGGAGGGAAACGAAAAGGCTATTTTTCCTCTATTTTAATTATGTTTTGTTTATTTCAAAATAGTGCTTCTAAAGTATAATCGAGTGGCGATATGAAATGGCTGCCAGTTAATGAAGTGCGCAAGTGCGGGGAAACACGTGACAAGGGAGAAAAGTTGGAGAAAAGCTAACCTCGTGATGTTGCTGAGAGGCTAGGATGCGAGAATGGTCAAGGCTGATGTGACCTAATTGAACTGATAGTGTGCCGTGGTGATCAGCAAAGAACCGTGGGAAACCATTTTAAGAGAATGGACAATGCCTGCAGAGTTCTCAAATGTATCGAAAGAAGTTACAAATGTACTGATCGAAGCGGATGGAAACATGTCTTGAACTGTGAGAAAGGAAATGATCCAAGGACCATTTGGATCCAAGAGAACTTGATTAAAAGAATGAATAAGATGACATGCATGGACCAATGAAAGAAAAGCGTGTTATTAATGTTGCAACAATTAGTTAGCAAAGTTAGAATTAGGGTATAAGAGGGCCTACTCTTAGTGGGAGGGGTCACAGTAAGGAGCGGAATTGGAGAGTCGTGTTGGTGTTGGTGGCTTCCAGTGCTGGGTGGTCCTGATCGATCCATTACTGAGCGGGAGATGCTGAAAGACGGTTAGATGAGACCGGTTGCAGGTAGCTGATGCTGACGAGCTGAAGTTTCTGTTGCTGTCTTAATTTTCCAGTTGAGTATGAGAATCAGGTTATTTCTAATTCTTAAACTTAGGTTAGAAATCATTAGGCCAAATTAGGAAGGTAGGTAGGTAATTAGGGTTTTGCTTCATGACGAAAATTTCCTTTCTGCAATAAATTGATTATGTTTAATAAATATTTGAATTAATAATGAATGAATAATTGAATAAAAAAGTTTAAATTCTTTCTCATGCTTTTAAAATTATATAAAATTTAAGATTCTTTAAATCAAACGACTCAGTGATTATTTTCCTAAATGGTTGTGACACCAGTAATTGGTTATTGTGATTCAGCTGGTCTTAATCACTATGAACTAATTTTTTACATGAATGATTCATCGACAAAACAATGAGCAGGAATATCTTAAGAAATAACTAAAAGAAAGCGATAAGCTAAGGTAATAAGATATCCCGGCTCCTTCCAGCGGTACATAAATGGTGTTTTCCATTTAGTTCTCATGCTTCTCCTAGGAATACAGAATTTCGTAAAGGTGTAAAGGAAATCCAGGTGTGTGCGTGTGTGATAGGCGATGTTTATGGGCCCCATCGTCATGTGGATGTGAGAAAATATAGTTTGCCCCTGGATGACCGATAAGTGACCTAGGAGGAGAATAGTTTTTATTGTACGCGATGCATCACTTGCAATAGTGAAAAACGAAAATGGCTATAATTCACTATTAGGACATGCCACACACACCAGGGCATGTCCTACCTTATACTTACAATGCACCCTGCCCTTGGGCCTACCTTAGGGGTGTCTGATATGAAGATAAGGGAAGGTTTAGGGACTGGCAAGTGGGTGCACTTGCCAAGTCGACATGGCAGTACAGACTGCACACAGGCTCTGTAATGGCAGGCCTGAGACACACTTTACAAGCTGCTTCTGTGGGTGGCACAACCAGTGCTGCAAGCCCACCAGCAGCAATTGAATTACAGGCCCTGGGCACACCTGGTGCACTATACTAGGGTCTGACAAGTAAATCAAATGATCCAATCATGGAGTCACTAATCAATACATCAATTTAACCTAGGGAGAGCATATGCACTTTAGCACTGATCAGCAGTGGTAAAGTGCCCAGAGTCATAAAACCAACAAAAACAGGTCAGAGAAAATACAGGAGGAAGGCAAAAAGTTCAGGGATGACCCTGCAAAAATGGCCAAGTCCAACACATTAACTGAAGTGAAATAGCATCAAAATAGCTCATTCTTCAGCATCTTAATTAAAGAGCATTTACCTATCACAGGCGGCAAACACTTGAAGCCACAGCGGTTTATGCAGCACTTCTGGTCATCTTCGCAATCATAGTCCTTTGTGCACTGATCCGGCTGAGGTCCGGAGCACCTGATTGTGACTACCGGGCAGATGCCAGGTTTCCCAATATCTGAAAAGGTAATGGTTTAACATTATAAGTACAATGATATTGCACAACAGAATTTGTGCTCGCTGTAACTTGCACCTCCACCATGCACTGCTTATAATCTCACATATTACATCACTCATGACTTTCTCTATCATTTATGATATCAAAAATTAAAATACAGAGCACTTCATCAAGATAGTTTACCAACTGACCCTGTCAGTTAGATTTAATCACAAGTACAACACCAAGGAAAACAAGATGGACAAGATGATACAGTCCAAATACAAGTATAGAGTTGTATAACCTCCTGATATTGTTGACACGAAGTTGTAGCGTGGATGCAGACAGTGACACATGTTTCGTCGTGTAGAGGACTTCCTCAAGGCTCAAAGTTAGACTGTATAAGCACAAATATGGTCCAGAATCCCCTTGTTATATTGGGGAGATGAGACAGCAGTAGATAGAGTCCCAACTTCAGACGTTGTCTCTTACGTACAAGAGTGGCACTTTTATATATTTGAAACTGTTGCACTTGTTGGAATAGACGAGACTGCAAATCTACCTGTTAAGTGTAACAGTATGCCGTCCAAGGTAGTGGCGGGAATAGTTTTGTATAAATGCAGAGCTGGCGTGCTCGTTATGGTAAACGAGACCCGAGTCCCAAGCGTAAGTTTATATCAGTATGTCGTCCATAATAAAGGCGGGGGTAACCTGTGCAGTTGGATGCTTCCCACTTCCCCTGGAGAGGTCCTCTGGAGAGGCAGACCTTATGTTTTCTGTCCCTGGAGCACCTGTTGGCTTCATTGATGGAAAATGTCGTCCGATGGAGTAGGAGCCATTAGACACCCACCCTATTTAGAGTAGATGGTGAAAAGTCTTTTTTTGCCTGTCCGTCACTGCCAGAAAACACTAGTGGTGAGGGACAGAATATAAAATGCCAACCACAACCTGGAAGAAAATTCCACAGGTGTGGGGGTCATTAGTTTTTGTCTTTTTGAAACCAACTCCTACTTTAAGAGGGCTGCACTTGTAAAAACCAATATCAAATGAAATATTCTTTTGGCAAGGAGTCAACGTGTAACCAACACCGCTGTGTGATGTAATTAATACCAGGCGGTCCTCATGCAGTCACTACCACATACTCACTCAGCACCGATACGTGGTACCACGGATTTCAGGAAGGTCCATATGGAGCGCACTCGCACAAACACAGTACAGTACTGTGGCACAACTAATATCCAGCAGATCAATTGATAATACGAATGCAGGCCCCATGACCCAATCCCTCTTCCACCTTTCAGCTATCACTAACTACTTAACAACCACATGTTGGAGACGGAGAACCCTCCCCCTGATACTAGGCCGACTGCGGCCGGAGTCACTCTTAGTCAGGGTCCCAGGGAAGAAAGTGGATGTAGGTAGAAGGGCTAATTGGGCGGCAGTCGACAAACGGGGGTTTGGCCAGCACTTGGTAAGTTCACCCAAGGTATGCAGAGCAGAAGTGGGCTGAGGGTGATAGTCATTTACTCAAAGGGTTCCGCAATGAACCTTCCAGCAGCAGCCCAGTTCTGTGAAGCACTGGCAGTGTGTCAAGTATTCTCTTGACACGCTTCTGGAAATGAGGCACCTCATCTGGTGCATTTTAATCCGAGTCACACCAGACAGTGCCCGGTTATGCACAACGAAGAGCTGCAATTTCCATACCTCCTTGGAAAAGAGGCACAACCTCTGATGCTTGCTGATACCGGTCGCACTAGACAATACCTGTCACACACAAAGAAGAGTTACAAATTCCATACTTTCCTGGATATGAGGCAGCATGCCTGGTGCGCGTTTATACGAGTTGCACCAGACAATTTCGGTCACACACACAGGCGCAAGTTTAGCAGTGCCGCATGAGGTAGAATGACGCACTACTATGAATACGTCCTCCCTCCAAGGGTCGCAACCCATGAATCGGACACCGCACCCAATGAGCATGCAGTCAATGTGTCGCACGAGAGAGATGTGGCACGATTGACGAAGCAGGCCACACTGGATCTCGTAACAGGTGAATCCGCTCAGCTCACAAGACTCTTATGCATGCTGAGACCCCCACGGTGCAGGGGCCACCCTCCTTAGATGTGGGCAATACTTTTGGGGCTCTGCACAAGGCATTCCGGTCTCCAGGCACAATGCTCAGTTCAATGCTCATGCTGCGCTGCCAGTTGGGATCCAGCAGACTATGTGGGCACTTAAGAGGGCAGCGCTCTCCAGGTGTCACAAGTACACAGTGTGGGTCCCTCACAGGAGGTCCTTGATGCCCCCGAGACCTCCACAAGAAAACATGGGGAAAGCCAAAAGCCCTTGGAGAGCACAATTTAGGGAGCCACACAGCAGCAGCTAGTCAGCCCAGGCCAGTCACTATTTAGGAAGGGTGCACGGTCCCTTTCAATGGCAGTAATCATCCTTGTGCACAACAGATTTCTCAGGCTGTGTTTAGTATGCAGTTCCAGGATGTCCGGTCCCACGTCCCCACAAGTGCATCTCTAGCCTGCTGAAGTATGGCACCAATAGTTATCCTGCAGTGTGCCTTTGAAGTAGGGAGTGGTTCAAAGCTTTTACCTTTCAACCACAGATGTCTCCCCTAAATTTCAGTCATGTCTTCCAGGAGGCCATGGAATGCAGATCTTAATATTTAGCGAGGCTATGATCTGGCTTCCCAGAGGCTGAGTGTCAAAACCTCTCCCTCCAATCTATCCACCCGGCCCTCAAATGGCAAAGTTCTGTCATTTCAGTTGCCTGCCTAATGTTTATACCTGTCACAGGGAAATGCACAGATGTTCTTCTCCTGCCTCTAGTGTGGACTGGACTCAAACTAAAAGGCACTCAAAGAGTTTTAGAGCAGTGAAATGCGCACTTTCCAAAAGTGGCATTTCTAAGCTATTAATGACAAATCCACATTCACCACAGGAGAGGGTTTGTCATTGTGAATCCAATGATAGGAAACATTATGAGGCTGCTCCACTGCAAACTACTAGCGCAGCTGGAAGTAATTTCCACCATTCCCTCATGTTAACCTATGCGAAGAGCAAACCTCATAGGCAGTGAAAACACACATGGGTATTTTTCACTACCTGGGCAGAGACACACATGAGTATATGGGGAAGTATTGTAGTTTTACACCAATTTATACTCAGGCCGGAATGTCTCTAGAACTTAATGTATTCTCTCAAAATGGGCAATAGATTTTGAGGTGGCGTACATATATAACCATGTCATCTGCGTACAGTGAGATACCTATTGCACGTTGTTTAAATTTCAGCGACGCATCTGCATATTTTTGCCTCATGATGCATGCGAGTGGCTCCAGAACCATCGCTAACAGAATTGGTGAGAGGGGGCATCCCTGCCTTGTACCCCGATGTATTGGTATCTATTCTGATGTGTGTCTGTTCACGTGGACCCTTGCCGCTGACTCGGTATAGAGTAATTTTACCCATTTTATGAGTGCCCAGGTACTCTCTATGCCCTTCTGAGAGCCACACAACCGCAACTTCATCTAGATATTCTGCTATATCTGGTGCCGGTGCTCGGGATGCAAATGTTTTGAGGATACCCGGCATATCATATTGATCCTCTCCCCTGTCGTCCATTACTTTTACAACAGCCTTCAGTTTCACATCTGAGCGTATTTTACTGGCTAATGTATGTCCTGGTCTACCGCCCTCCCCATACGCCCTTGCTACATGTCGGTGCGCCAGGTATCTGAGCTCACTCACTGCAAATTCATTATATTGCGTGAGGTGCTGTCTGATGCTGGCCAGTATGTCTGCTCGATGCATGCATTCATATTCCGTTTCCAGCTGTTGAAGTACCATTTCTAACTTTTGCAGCTGTGTGCGTACAACTTTTAGGATACCTGGACTAGTGCTAGTGCACAATCCCCTTATGGCTGCCTTAAAGGATTCCCACAGGACACCTGCTCCCTTATTTATCTTGAAATATTCCTCCCGAACGATCTCTTTATATGTTTGGTCTAGTAAAGCTGCAGCGTTAAATCTCCAGATGTATTGTATGGGTATTTGTGTGGGGACATCTATTGCCACTTTTACTGGCTTATGGTCTGATCATGTCCTGGCAAGGTGTTAGACTTCCCTCACCCAGTTGCTGGCATCACCAGTCATGAGCCAGTGGTCCAATCTGGGCCAGTTAGCATGCACTGATTATATATAGGTATCTTCTCTTTCACCTGGATTACGCAATCACACACATCCACCAGGTGGAACTTCTCCATGCCCTCCAGTATTACCCTCACTGCCTGTCTGTTGTGTCCCTGTGTTGCGGCTGATCTATCATATGCTGCCTCCAATGTCACATTTAGGTTCCCACACCCCATAATATCTCGGTCTGGGGGAGTAATCTTAACTTATTCCATATTTCCGTATAGAAGTCAGGGTCATCTGTGTTAGGGCAGTACATGTTCACAATCGACACCCTGGATCCATGTAATACCCCTAGCAGAATTGCATACCTACCCTGGTCGTCAACTAATGTGTGCTTCACCTCAAAGGGCACCCCTTTTTTGATCAGTGTCAAGACTCCTCTGGAATAGGAGGAGTATGAGTAGGCCAGTCTCACGCCTGCCCACTTTACCCCTATGCCATGTTCTATATGTTTAGTTAGGTGGGTTTCTTGCAGTGGAGCTATTTTTATGTGATGCCTATCTAGATAGGTCAGTACTTGTCTTGTTTTTTGGAGGTCGTTTAGTCCCCTGACATCCCAAGTGATCATCGAGAGGGGCTCTGGTTGTATGGAGCTACTTATTTGTGTATCTGTGGGGTGTGAATATCCATGATCCTATTTTGTCTGTAATATATATACCATCTTTGTAAGTTTTGAATACAGTGTCAGCAGTGACCAATCCCCCCCAACCACATTAGCATCCCAATCATGCCAAAGGTCTCCCTGTGTAACATTTCCATGTCTACTTGTAGCAAATACTTTAACTTGGCTCTGTTAGCCAGCGCCAGCAACTTTGAGCAAAACTGGGGTACACCTACATCTCAAGTCCCACCCAATGGACGGGGGGGCAGTGAGCCAATTTGGTATTAAAACAATGAACCTCATGAACCATTAAGATCGAAACATTCTCAGTACGTTAACCCCTATATATCTACATTCAAAAAGGATTAATTCAGCATTTCAACTTTTTCAACAATATATGCACTCATTTCACATGTTCATATCTGCCTTGGAGGTCTCTCACCACTCCGCGGTCTTGTCACTGCTGCCATGCTGGACCTCCTGCTGTATCTGGTAGTATGGCATTTGCACCCAGTTCATGTTCATATCAAACCTAGGTTATTGTTTCTTTTGTTGGATGTGCATCCAGTCTCTTAATCCTCATCGGATTGTCGTTGTCTGTTTCTGTCTTTAGAGGTGAGTGTATCAACGTAATCCATAGCAGCTCGAGGTATTTGGAAAGATAATTTCTTTGCCCTTGTATAGTATCTTCAGCATTGCCAGGTACAACATGACATAGGTTATCTCTACTTTTTGCAGGTGCTTTTTTACTGGTAAGTATTCCTTTCATGCCACCTGTACCACCATTGTGAAGTCGGGAAATAAGGATATCACGCTCACAGTCTTTATGAATATATCACATTCTGTCGGACTCCTCCGTGATGAAAGGTCTCATATGTTTATTGTTTTGAATTACTACTGATATTCAGTGGCATTGAGTGATGTATATAATGATTTTTTGTAGATATTGCCATTTCTTGTCTCCCCTGCCCTGATGAGGCCCGAATGAATGGGCCGAAACGCGACGACCTTTCATTACGGAGGAGTCCGACAGAATGTGATTTATTCATAAAGACTGTGATTTTGCTCCTTATGTAACAAGTGAAGGGGGATTAATTCCCTTGATGGTGCAGTGAACTACCTCACAGTATCTCGGATTGCTGTTGTTAAATAATGCTTTTTTGTTTATTTGTAGCAGCAGCAATAGACAACAAGCATTGGCATAGCCAATAGGTCTCGCTTTTGGGACCTTATAAGTGTTTAGCCATGCAACAGTTGTTGTTGCACCAAGGATATTGTGCTGCATAACTAAATACTTATAAGGTCCCAAAAGCTATGCCAATGCTTGTTTTCAAACATGTATGCCACCTATAGACGAGACATATATGCTTGTTATTATTTGTGCTCTTTTAATGTTTATTGCGTATGTTTGCAGAAAAAAAGAAGTGAAATAAATCAGCACGTTTGTCAAGGACAGACCAGTTGGTTTTGCCAAGTATTTTATGTTTTTTAAGAGCTGGTTGCCTACGTGAAACTTTCACTCCTGCCCACTAGCCCTAAAAACGTAAGGCGAATCAGGCGTGAGTGGGTGAATGATTGGTGGCAGGAGGGAGGAGGTGACTAACGTTGTTACTGCAGCATCCAGCCAATAGAAACCCTGTCCCCGCTGTTCTTGTCTCACATTAGAGGAGACATGCTTAAAATTCCACCGAAGCGCTCCGCACCAATATACGAGGCCCTGCAAAGTAAAAACATAGGTATACCGTGGACATGTAAATGAACTCTCCTTAATATAATTAAGCTCTGTATTAAATCATTTAAGGACAATGAAATATTTGGCACACACTTTAAACAGGCCTCAAGGACATCACTGACGAACTGTGAAATACGCCTGCATTTTCAAATTTAGTTTAAAGTTTAAAGTCCTGCTTCTGTTAAACGTTGTGGTGACCGCAGTTACATCATGTGAGTGATTGTGCTTCTAAGTACCTTAATCTGGAGCCTATCATCACTGGGAGGTTGTGTTCCGGTTCTTGTTGGTTCTCTGTAAACCGAGGGGGTGTTAGTTCCACCTCCTAGTCAAGCCCTTTCTCATGGAACAAGAAGGGAGAGCATTTGCATGAGTCGGAGCCTTCGCATCACAGTTCCGCCATCTCATAGTTCCTTCCAGATAGTGGCGCTTCAACGATGAATTAATGTATTGTTTGTGCGTGGGCAATGGGTTTCATTGTACATTTAAGGGTCCGCACTAGTAGTCAGTAACAATAAAAAAAAAAACAATTTGTTTTTATATACTGCCTCTCTGAACTATTGCCGTTTGGAAGCACTGTACATGAGGTCATGGGAGGTGCAGGGCTCACTCAGCCCGGCAGCGACCTATAGATCATACCACTTGTCAGAAGCAGGCATCAACTCACTGAGCCATCCTGTTGGCATGAACCTATGCATAAGCACTGACTAAGTTGTCAGATCTTACTGAAAATAAACTCAATCGAGTGCCCAATAGCAGGCCAGAAAATTGGGGGCTGTTCCGCTTAGCGGCAAGCAGGTCATTCAGGAACATGACCTCAGCACAGCACGTGCACTGGCAGTTTGTGAATACCTGATGGATGAGGCTACGCAAAGCAGTTCCGCCTGCTGATGTTTGTGCCTTATTTGTGCACCCCGAATGAAACTGTGCGTGTCATAAGATTGTGCACTAGGGTCAGGGGTCGAAGTGCATTAAAAAGGTATGAGAACTGTGATGCTGCGAGCAAGAGGGAGGGATAGGGGCGGGGTGAATGAGCGTGTGGGCGTGGCTAAAAAAACAAAATATTCAGCAACTTTTTTCGGTCTTTCACCTTCCGGTAATTACATATAAAATAACACACAGCTTTAATGAAAATTCATAGGTCAATCAGTGGGAAATGCGCTATGGTACTTTATGAAACCTCTATTAGTTAATGCAGGGCACCAAATCCTGTTGGTAGAGTGAATAGTGCATTGTGTATGTTTAGTGCTACTAGGCCCCAGTCTGTGATAGAAAGCCATGTGAACATGTAGGCCATTATTTTAAACTTTCATAACACACTGTATAGATACAAAATGCGCAAAAAGGTTTAAGATAAATATGCTTCCAAAATATAGATTTTTTTCAGGCTGTAGGTATTGCAGTGTTTTTTTGTAACCCTCTTTTAAAAGCACAGACGTCATAGTTAGTTGGTAGCTAGCTCCCTTACAATACCTTCATAAAGAATACATGTGTGTCACCAGGAAGCTTCAAGTGATTCCATCAATTAAAGCCAACGCCACTTCCCAGCTCCCTCTACATATTCTGATTGAGCAGCTGTGCACATTTACATTTCTTTCGGGCAGTGGTACCCAGGCAAGAAGGCCAGTTTAGCTGTCTGCCCCTCCCTCGGTTTCACAGCATAGGAGACACCCTGCCTTACCCTTCAGTTCAAGCACTTCAGCTGTAGAAATTAACGGTCCCGGACGGTTGACTTTTGACAAAAAGTAGGGGGACTGTTTTCCTGAAGTGTGCCCCTCAAACCCTTCCCACTTCGACCACTGACTAGGGCTGTGATCATTTGTGAATGTGGCTCGTAAAGCTATACAATTATTATTCTAACGTGCACCCAGGGCTTTAACTGGGCCGGGTCTCTCTGGTGCTGAGCACCGGTAGTTTTTTAAAGGGGGCCTCGAAACGGGTCTCTATCGGGCTGTGTTTTGTGCCCTGGCATAGGTGGTCTGTTTTTTCGGGACTGCAGTGATAGCCAGCTCATCGATGTGCGCATGCTCCCACTTCTCACTTGTGGAGCAGTTACGGCATGACTCATGCCAGGTGAGCGTTGTAGGGGAAGGGAAATCCTTTAAAGGGAGTCATTTTCTCTTTGGATTTCCCTTCTCTTTTGAAACTCAGGAGCAGCAACATTGTCGTGGTGTCACCAGGGCTTTAGTAGAAGTTTTTCCAATATTAAATACAAGCCATAGTTGCTGCTTATTTATCTTATGCAACTAACAACCATTGACAAAGCCAATAGTCCTGACTTGTTGTAAGTATGATGTTACTTGTTGTATCATATATCTGGATGCAATGACAAACAGCAAAATATAAGTCGGGCTGCACTCTATGCTAAGCACAGATTTTTAGCTTATCTGTTTTTAAGCCACGCCCTTAATTACATTGGCCACGCCCTTTGAGAGACCCCCAGTTTTTTCATCCCACTTAAAGCCCTGCGTGCACCACCACTGTACTAGTGCATGTGTTACAATTGTAGCACCGAGGGCACACTGGTTGCGATATTGTGAGCACTGGCGGTGTGATAATGGGTGCAGCAGAGCTGGGGCCGAGTGTCTGTGCAACGAGCGCACACACATTCCACAACTTCACAAGTGAGCACCCTGCAAGCCGACACGCAGGGGGTAAAATACAAAGAGTGTACACAAGAACCCCGCCCAGCTGTGCGCGCCACAGTACTTTGTCACAACCAAAATCCGTCCTTTGGTGGCCGCTGCTCGCATTTCTGACAAGGAGTTTAACAGCGCGTCTTTTCAACCAGAAAAACACATTGTATCTAGATGGTGCCTGCACGACCCCCTGGGAGTGAGCAAATCATTGCGTGTGTACCACGAGTACACACCGCTGCCCCTTGCAGCACACCCCACAGCAAGTCTGCCAACAAACCCGAGGTGCTTGCAACTCACAACTATCACACACACCCCGTTATCAGTCACTGTTCAATTACTTCCTCGTTGACTTTTTTACGACATATCCGTGTCGTACAAATACAATATGGAAAGTCGCGGTTGTGCCATAAAAGTACAGAAAATACAAAGGCATCAAACAGCAATCATAAAGTGTTTTTGTTGTTTTTCGACAAAAACCTGCACATCTCACCCCGCGCTGCTGCATTGCGCACAGCTTCGCCCTCAGAGTGTGCCAGGGGTCTGAAGCTCCGGCGGGGGGCGCCGAGCTATGCTTCTCGGCTGGCTCTCTGGTACCCCCTGCCCATGTTGATGTTTGTACAGTACGGTTCATCTGCGCCCCTTGGCACCACACGTGCCCCGCTGGACTTCCTTACTCCAGAGCTGCTGTGCTGTGTGTGTGCCACGAATGCAGCTGTTGCACTCCTGGCGCCCCAGATGTTTACCGCTGGCTGGAGAGTCGCCCAAAACACAACCACAGCGGACAGTGGTACAAACAAATGGCGGAGGCACCCGCTGCATGGCCATATAGCACAGGTAACTCAGTCAATTTGGCACCAGTGCCCTGTGCACCCCTCCCCCCCTAACAGAGGCACGCCTCCTGTCCGGCCACAGTAGACGAGGTACCTCAGTCACTTGGGCACCCACTACCGGCGCCATGCTATCGCCACAGCAGAAGCGCCTCAGCCACTTGGGTACCAACGCCCGGCGCCCTGTGCATCGCCACAGCAGAGGTACTTCCGTCACGCTCGGCGCCTCCTGCCCGGCATCAGAAGAATAGGCACCTCAGTCACTTAGGTACCAATGCACGACCACAGCACAGACACCTCAGCCACTGGGGAACCCGTCCCATGTGTGCCACCACAACACAGGCACTTACTGCAGTTACTAAGGCACCGACGCATGGCGCCTCAGTGCGTCCCCGAGCACCGTCAGTCACAATAGGCTGCACAGACACCAACGCTCAGCGCCTCCCCAGAACAGGCACTGTGATCCACCCGGGGTCCCCCAAACAGCGTCTGACGCACCATCGCAGCACAACCACCCGAGGCACACCGGCACCCACGCCGGGTGCCCCTGCACCACCACAGCACAGGTACTCTCTGCCAACTACCCACGCGCGCGCGGGGCGCCTGCCGTGAACAGCCACCTTCACCCACATGGGGCCCAGCACACAGCGACCCCAGCACCACCACAGTACAGGCAGCATGTAAAAACCTATGGGGTGAACCAGCTGGGAGGCCCGCGGCCGCTACGTCAACACCTCAGTGGAAGTGAAGAGGCGCAGGTGGGCACGGGCCGAGACTCACCTCAGGGAAGAAAGACTGCTTGAGACCACGACTCAGGCGCACAGAGAGGGGACCGTGGCCAGACGGAACCCAAGGGAAATGGCAGCCGATGTCACCTACATGCGGCAGCCTCCCCAGACGGCCTGATCCACGCGGGGCACAGACACGATGAAATGCTGTGTAGAAAGCTTTCTGTGTTACTGCCAGACACACTAAAATAGATGTCAACAAAGAAAACCCAATAGGGCATGTGTAGCCTAGAATGTGCTGTTTGCAGCTGCCTTTTGAAATATAGTGGGCTAAAACTTTTGGAGTGTAAAAAATAATGGAACATCACAAACTTATTTTCTGATTGATGCCATTTTCCTGTAAAAAAATGAATTATGAGGACTGAAGTCAGTTTTCATCCAAGGCATTAAGAGACCTTGAAAAGGGAAATCTGTAATTCCCCACAAAAAGAACGGTAAAAGATATTTCTAAATAACTCCCTCCGCAAAACCCATTAAGTTTTCGGTGTTGGAACCACACGCCTGTAAGAGCCCAAACTATCTATGATCCAAATAGATGTCTCTGCTGCTTGCTTGAGAGACATCCTCTGGAACAAATACTAACAGAAAAATAAACAAGTGGGAGGGGTGGGGGGGAGTGCGGCCGACAGCAGGGACAGGCAGCGTTTCCCTTGCGGACGCGAGCAGGGGCACCATCTGTTTCCAAGTTACTTAGAAACAGATGGTGCCAAAGCTCGCACCCGCAAGGGAATCGCCAAATGTGCACGCGTTGCCATTGAAAGCAATGCAAAGCGTGCACGTTTTTGGGCCAAAGCTGAATCGATTCTTAAAGGTCCCCTCCTATGCAGCGCATGTGCGCTGTGTAGGCGAGACCTAAAAACAAAGGGTAGGAAGGACTGGTGATTTGTATATTGTCCCTATTTATGTATATGTTTTGTATGTATTTTTGTGCATGTTCAGTAATATAAAAAGATAAATATATGCCTGAATAACAATTTTTTGGAGTGTGTATTGGTTTGATATAATTGAAATAAGTGTAGAGATTGATGACTCAAGTCAAGTCAAGTCAAATCAGCTTTATTTGGTGCAAAATATACCACCATAAAAGCACTCTAATCAGAGGGAACAATTACAATTTTAAAAAACAAGAACATACAATCAAATTTAAAAACAACAAGTTTCATAATCGATCAATACATCAAAATACAATACACGTTTGTATAATACACAGTGCAAAATAAGCAAGATGGCCTGTACCATATAGGTACATAAAGTGCAAAGAACTATTGTATGTCCCACTATAGCACACACAATAGTGTACACATTTGTATAAAAAGCATATTAGATAAAAATAGAGGTTTTAAAACTGATTTTCGGATATCCCTATAAAAACTACAAAAAAGTATAAAATGCAACTTAGATTGGGGAGACTTTCCATCACTCGGGAAGTTTGGGAGTTTATGGCACCACTTCTCCGTTTTAGGGAAAGCAATAATATAGTGAAGTGTGCCGAATCTAAGCCTCGTTAAATAAAATCTGTGTTGAATATTTCTTACCTACGTTAAATATATTTGTGTGCCCCTTACAGATGGGCATTCGCAGTAAGAGATAGCACTTTGTTTTTGGCTAACTTCAACCTTTCTTACACATTCCCTAACATTCATATATCTTAGCTTCAGATCACTTTTGCTGTAATCCTGGATGGATACAGGGTTTTTCTATCAGTATCCACCTTACAGCATGTTAAAAGGGTATAAATATGCTCTAACCAGGGAATTTTTCTGCTATGATCAAGAGCCAGGCAATCCAGAATTAAATCCTTTGTGAATTTAGTCTCGTCTTTGGCCCATATCCCTTGCCAAAAAGTGAGACCTGCCATATTTATTAAGTCACGTAGGTATGGTACAGATAGTTCTTTATGTATTATATAGTTCGCTGTGGAACTAGGGACTGCCAACAATCTTTTCAAGAATTTGTTTTCTTGAATTTGTAAGGAAGCAGTATTGGCTCTCCCCCATATAGCAGCCCCATAGCAAACACCTGTAACACACTTGCTTCGATATAAAGCAAGAATTTCCCGAATAGGTTTGTTTCCTATTTTTGCAGAGAATCTAAAAATACCCTCAGTGGTCCTTAGAAATTTTAAGTTATAGGATTCTATATGTGTCTTCCAAGTGGCACGCCTATTGAAATTCAAACCCAAGTATGAAAAAGTTGAAACTCTATTTATAGCTGCCCCTCCCACATAGTGTTGTCTATTCTTCAACGTTTTACCCCCGCATGTCATAACAAAAGTTTTTTTAAGGTTTAACTGGAGATCATTTTCAGACATGTACAGGGCAAAGTTATCTATTAGGCATTGCAGGCCATTCGCTGTCCTTGATAACAGGACAGCGTCGTCTGCATATAAGAGTACTGGGGTGGGGTGTGCCCCAACTTTTGGGGCATCAGCGGCTTGGTTTTGTAAAAAAGGATCTACATTATTAATATACAGAGAAAATAAAAGAGGCGCTAAAACACAACCTTGTCGGATTCCACGCATTACTCTGAAATCTGGTGTGCATTCCTCCATTGTACCAAACCGGACTCTAGAGGTTAAAAAGGTGTAAATCTGGGATAAATATATAATTATGTCTATAGGGGCACCTAGCCCTTTCAATGCCTGCCATAATTTGGCGTGATTCACAAGATCGAAGGCGCTAGTGAGGTCAACAAAACAAAGATGTAAAACCCCTTCCTTTGCTAAAGTATACTTCCCTATCAATAACTCCAGATTTACACATTGTTCCACTGTCCCAATACCCCTTCTGAAACCGTATTGGGCCTCTGTTAAGATGTTATTCTCAGTGGCCTAATTTTCTAGCCTCCTCAGCATTATTCTTCCCATCAGCTTGGAGGAGGAGTTAAGAAGGGATATGGGACGGTAACAATTAGCCTTCCCTCTGTCCCCTTTTTTAAAAATTGGTACAATGACACTTTCCACCCAGGATGCAGGCAGCACTCCCCCTAAAGTAGCATTAAAAACATTTAATAAAATTGGGATCCAAAAATCAGTGTTAAGTTTAAAAACATCAATGGGTACCCCGTCTGGTCCTGCGGCTTTGCCATTGGCACTTTTTTGTAAAGCAGATAGGATTTCCTCTGGCGTTATTGGGGAAGATTTTACAGGCTCCACTACTATGTAATTACCATCATTACCCTTAGTTACTTTCACGAAATCGGGGTTAAAGATACTCTTGAAATGCAATATCCAATCTTCTGGAGGGACAACGATATCAATTTTCACTGTAGTGTTCTCCTTAAAAAAGGGATAATCGATTGTTTTCCAGAAAAGGACTGCATCTCGCGTCTCGGCAGCCTGTAATAGTTTTTGCCAGTTTCCTTTCTTTCAAAGTATTTTTATAAGCTTTCCTCACGGAGGTAATCCTAGCACCATCTCTTTGTTTTACTTTCAAGGCTGTTTTTAAATCCTCATTTAACCTTGAGAACTCCTGATTAAACCATCTGGGGTTAAAGTCACTAACATTCTTTCTCCTCTTAGAGGTTAGGTCACCTGCTTTTTCCGTAGTAATATTGCAGCATGCAGCTATGACTGCCGAGTTTATAGCTGAGCTATCCAAACCTGTGTCCAAATCTCTCTGTTTTTTCCCCTTAAGATTCTCCATAAAAGTGGTAGGATCTACGCCTGACCACCTTATGGAAACTCCATTAGTACCTTGCGTATTAATGTTTATATCCACTGCCTTCCCCCTTTCCTGGCATGTCAGGGTAAGCCTCAAGGTCATTATTAGTGGGTGATGATCGCTAAGGAGGCTCGCATGGATCGAAAGTTTTTCCACCAGATCCCTACAGTTTGCAGACACAATAAAATGATCAATATTCGAAGCTGACCTAGCCCCTACATATGTTTGTATAGTTGTCTCTCCAACAGGGATAATGGGATCCATAACTACTAGGTTATATTTATGAACTGCATTATTAATCGCTTCCCCATAAGGATCATGTGGAAAATGGGGAATTCGATCACCAAAACGGTCACAATATCCACATGGTTATCACAGTTAAAATTGCCCGCTCAAATTAAAACATAATCCCCTCCCACTCCCTCCAGGAAGTGATCCAAGTCTACTTCTAAAAGTTTGATAGCCCTACTTCTTGTTTTATCGAAAATGTTATTGTAAAAGTTTATTATGATAATGGACTGTTTTCCCTCCGAATAGAAATATAAAAGTTGATACAACTTAGAGTTAGCGGCGAAGTTACCGCAATTAACGCCGCTAAACCTCCTTTTGCTCTCCCCATTCTAGAGGGGATAGCATTAGTACAGACAGTTTGAAAACCATTAATAAACAAGCATTTGAAATGCAATCGGTCTCGCCTTTGGGGCCTTATAAGTGTTTAGCTATGCAGCACAATATCCTGGATGTTTTGCCACCAGGGATTGAATAGCTATACAATTACTAGACACTGGGTGATGCAGTGTGATTTACAACTGCAATTAATATTTAAGAAAAAAAAGTGTTATTTTTTTTGTGAAAAAGTAAAACGGAGATCAGCTCCGGATGGGAGGAAACATTCCCATTCTCATCTTTGGCCCTTGATTAAGATAAATGTGCACCTAACAAACTGCAAAATTACTGGTGCTGTTTTATGCAGTGGTCACAGATCGAGCTAATAAGGTAAACAGAGCTGTTTTTTACCCTCAAAGTTTATAAGCAAGATGAATACAAGAAAAACATTTGTAATTTTGGATCAATGCAGAGAAACTGGCCTTTTGAAGTTGTAAGCCATTATACAGATTCAGGCTTATGTTGTTTTGTGTGGAGTGGCTTTAATTGTTGAAGAGTGCGCCAGACATTCTTTCAAAGAAACAGAAGGAAATGCAATTAATATCACTGGAGTCGCAAGATTGTCTTTAGCAGAACTGTCAGCACTGTTTAGCTTTAGAAGCATTGGAGAGTGCAGAGCAGAACTTTGGTAATAAGACCTTGGCTCAGTGGGTCACCTAGAAACTCATAATGCAGTGATTAAGCCAGCCTGGATGGGAAATGTGTCATGGAACTTGCCGCTTCTGTCAGTTGGGAGATGTCTCAGTGGGGGAGTTTTCCCCTGGAGTCACGGAATGATGCTGTCCTGGTTCGCTTGTTGCTGCCAGCTCTGGGGTAGGGAAAAGGGTGTCTGCAACCAGTCGGGCATTCAGTGCTGCTGATGAACATGGAGGGAGGGGCTGGGTGAGGGTCGTGATAAGCGGCTCTTCCCGGCGCAGCGAGGAATTATTTGACAAGCTCAGCATGGTGTTGTAATTAAACATGAAAGATTCCACGGAGGCGCGCGGCCTCAAACACAAGTGGAATTATAAGGGGCGTGAGACGGGGAAAAGGTAATAAGAAAGTGGGAGAGGAATTATAGCGAAACGAATGAGGCAGGGACAAGAGATGTGGAAACTGAAATTCACAGAAAATGAGTAAGAAGAGATGGAAAGGCAGAATTGTTGATTTGGCGAGTAAAGGTAGCAGAATCAAGCAGACAGGGATAAAGAAAGGTGGGGTATAAACAGTGGGGTGATGGGGAGAGGTTGAAGAGGAGAGGTGGAAGGGAGAGGGTGTTTGGAGAGTGGGTAAATTTGGCGATGGTATGGGTGGGAAAGGAGAGAGAGATGGAAAGAGAATGAGATTGGGGACTACGAGGGCACGGATGGATGGGTGGGTGGAGATGGAGGATGAACGGAGATGAGATGGAGCTCGAGGGAGACTATACATAGAGAAGGAGCAGTGGGGTTGCGATGTGTGCTGAGAGAAGGGACAGAGACACAGAATGGAGCAGGAAAAGAAAAGTGGATTACTTTCTAATTGGCAGGCGCAAGCACTACAACATGACACTGGCAGTTTTAAATAAAAAGACTTTGCTTGCTACTTTGAGTGGTACAGAAAAAGAAAACTGTGGAACGGGGGAGAGAGCGATAGGGAGTGGCGGTTGTGAGGAATCGCAGACGGCGTTTTGGTAAAACCATACGGGGGATAAGTGTTGCTTGTGAAACGGACTAACAGCACAGAATACTTTAAACATACAGATATTACTTGCCACATAAAGCCGGCCCTCTATCAGCTGCGTATACCCGTGACATAGAAGCTGCCTTCAGAAGAGTGCTGAACAAGTCGACGATAACAATGGAATACAACACACTGACCCTGAGCTCTGACTCGCGCTCCACTCCTGCTGGTAATGCTACTGAAGCGGCTGGCGAGGCGCCTTGCACAGCGTGTTTGTGTGCAGCACACGGTTCCTCCGGCCAGGCTGCAGTAAATGTGGTCCTGGCTCTATGTGCGCCCTTTTTGCAGTGCATTGTTGTAACTTTGAGGCAGCTGCTTATACTATGCCTGCCTTTGTTGGAGCTGCAGGAAGGGCGCTCTGGAGAAGCCGAAAGCTATTGAAACTTTGGAGGGAGAACTAGCTTCGGTGGGAGGGGACCCTGAATGCTGGAGCCTGGACTTCACCAGGAAGTGGTGGTCTGCTTTCCTGGCCGGTGTTTTGGCTCTGGAGCGAATGAGTCTGGGGGAGGAGCGCACAAGGGGAGGCTGAAGGAGCGGTGAGAGTGGAAACCTGCATCTAGTCCCTACTACCTTCCCGTTCCGTGATAACGGAGTGTGGGCGGGGTCTCGGCATCAGCTCTCCCCACTGAAAATGAAAACTGAATGCCGTAAGTCCACTCCGAAGAAAACAAGACCATGTCCAGATGCGCAAAACCTCAGAAAAGAATCATGTATTTATGTGCGGTATATAAAATTCGCTCCGTTGATAAAGAAATAGACATATGGCTGCTTCTGGACTTATGCGAAGGGCAGAAGAGAACACGGGAACTCGAGGAGCTCGTTTAAGTGAGGCTGCGAGAATGAACGGGTCTGGTTAAGGACGCGTGCAGTGTGCTCATCAGCCCTGTGCGTGTAAAGCTGCCTGTGAAGGAGCGTAGCACATGGCCGTAGAGCTTAGTTAGCCTAGGGTGACCAGATTCTCAAAACAAAAAACGGGGACAGGTCATAGACATAGAAGTAGGACTACGGTTTGCAGTAACCGTCAACATAAAAGTAGGACTATTTGACAGCTGTCATAGACATAGAAAAAGGACTACAATGACAGCTCCCTCCACAGACCGAGATGAAGCATTACAGACGACAAATTATTTTATTTTATTGGCAGTAACCATTAATTCCATTTAAACAGACTTTGTCTCAATTTATTGGGTTGCTGGGCATCGCTCCAGGTAGTTATTGTTTATTAGACTGGACTACTACTGCATACTTTTGCAATTATACGTTCGACTTACCCTAAATATTATGTCATGCTCATTAACCTTGTCTTTCCTGTGAATTGGCTCCACCTTGCCCTCGCGTCCCCCACAAACAATTGTTTTGTCCACGAGAGAGAGTTTTTCGTACCATTGAAGAGCTACCAGAGTAAGCCATTTGCTTTCTTATTACTGTTTTTTGTAGTTGAAAAGCGTGTCTTATATAACTGTGTCAGAACTGCTGGCTCGGTCAGGGATTACATTGTTTGTATTGGGAGCTGCGATTACATGTATTTAAACATTTAAAGTTTATTGTTCATGGCCCTAACTGTTTAAAGTAATAATAAAAGCAGAGACACTGAGCACATGTAGATGTAGAGAGATGTGTGACAGTAGGGCTGTTTGCTGACAGATCAATAGACAGTAAAAGAAATAGTAATTTGCATGTGATAATGGGCCTGCATTCCAGCCCAGCGGTGGTAATTAATACATTAAGTCTATCTGAGAATAAATTGGTGTGAAGTTGACAAACTTCCTTTCCATCAACTTCATTTTTTAAAACGTTGGCAAACTCAGACCCTTTTAGAAGTTAGCATTTTTTAGATCATGTAAAAAATCTTACAAAAATAAGTTCTGCACGAGAATTGAAATGCAGATTCTACATTTTTCACACAAAAGAGCATTTTCAAAGGAAAATATTTCCACCCTCTCTTGTTTCGCTTCGGTTTGAGACTTGGTGTGCCCACATGTTGTTTTGCACTTAGTCCTAAGTAATATCAATGCTCCATGCAAGCTGAAGAAACTGATGAACTTGAGTGACCTGCTTTAAGAACCGGCATGAGACCAATATGTGACTGCGACATGACATTCAGAGTGACAACCTGTAACAGCAGTGAGGCCCTGCATTGGTAGTGTGGAGGCTCCCCATGTATGTATGTATTGACATTTTTATATAATGCAAACCTAGCTAGGAAGCAACAGTTCTGTATATTATGTATGTATTGGTATTTATATAGTTCAGACGAGCTAGGAAGCAACAGAGCTCTGTATATTGATTGGATGAATGGGAGGCAACCTGCAAGATCATGTGCATCAAGTGGGGATTACACAAATTGAATTCATAAATTACATTTCACATTTTAGGCACAAGGAGATTAAGGGATTTGTCTAGAATCACATGATGTGGGGTTTGAACAAAAGTCCCCGTGTTCCAAATTCAGCTCTGTCTGCTGAGGCCACATCTCCTCCATCCTTTACTTCTGCTGACATGAGGCTGCCATGCCCCCAACGCCCTTCACTACTCCACCCTGTGCCCTCTAACTCTGCAGCACCCGGAGTTGTACTACCATTTCGGTGATCCCTGCACCCCATCCAGAGCGTCTGACCAAGAGGCTGCATCCTACCTGAAAACAAGAAACTAGAAAAAGCATTGTTTCCGCAGCATCCTCACAATCTGATGCTTGTCTCACTGTCACAGAATTCTGCAGCCTGCTAAAGTTTGTCCTTCAAGCGGTGCAGGAACCCAAAGAGCTTGCACCATCCCATGTGATCGGCTGATCACAGCACGGAACACTTTTCTATTGTGCCGATGGCTGGCACGATGATGTAGGTGGCGCTGCGTTGTACAAAGAGAGGGGAAATCCCGAGAGAAAGTGTCTCTCTTTAAAGGATTTCCCTTCCTGCTACAACGCTCACCGAAGTGACGTCACGCCTTAATCAGTGCAAAGAAAGCATGCGCGCGCATGCTCAACCGAAACACCAATGAAAAACCGGGACATTTCTATGTTTAACCCGGACACTGTTTAAAAACCGGGACATTTCATTAACTTGGAGAAAAGTGTCGGGACACCGGGACACTTCTCCAAAAACGGGGACCGTCCGGGGAAAACCGGGACGTCTGGTCACCCTAAGTTAGCCGCACACCAGGGTGGCAGTATTTTTCGCTCTTTGTTGTCGCCACAGACCAGATAGGGGTGGGTGCGGGGTTAGTTGTAGTCACGTGCGGGAGGCAGTTTGGTGACGTAAGGCGGGCACTCCTGGCTACGGCATAACGGAGGAGGCGGGTGGGCGCCTCAGTGTAAACACGATCTCTGCTCTCGTTTCCAGCTCATTGTGACACAGTGCTGTGTTCCGTGAATCAGAGTGGAGGGGGAGAGAAGGCACAGACAGCGGGAGGGGTGACACGGGGCCAAAGTAGTGCTCAGAAAACACACAGTAAAGGGGCCAATAGCCGTGAAAGGAGACATGGCCGTCATAAGGAGGGACTAGCAGCCTGTAAACCAATCGGAAGGCAGCATTTAGAAAGGACAAAGCCACAAGCCAATGAAAAAGTGGGCGGGGGAGTGGGCGGGGCTTCCCTCACCTATAGTGTATACTGCATGCCTCGCAAAGCGATAGCAGCACATTCGTGCTGCAACGCTAGGCGAGACCTAAAAAGGGCTCAGTATACCAGGCTTCCTGTATTAGGATTAAAGCACACCCCTCTATCGTTTTTAGCCATTCCTCATCATTAATTTTATTTTTAATCCCTGCAGCATTCCATGACATGATACTAAAAAACTCATCAGGTCTTACGCAAGGATCATCTTCCAGGTTGTTACAGATGATGGAATTGTGACCCATGTCATTAATCACTGACTCTCCCATGGCCCCATTCTGAGCCTGTGCACTTAAGTCAGCATCTATCTGCTTGCAGGTTGGGATATGATCCATATTCTCAACTAGTGGGGCGACCACGCCCCTTAGCTGTCCCATGACCCCCTTCTGAACTTGTACACTTAGGTCAGCATCTACCTGCTTGCTAATTAAGGTATGAACCATGTTCCTAGCTAGTGGGGCAACCACACCCCCTAGCTGTCAATCGATTTGGCTGCAACTTCTCAGGGGTGCATACTTATTAAATAATGGAATGATTGGGAATAAGGTAGACCTAGAGTTTATGTTGGCATCGCTGTATCTAGGCTTGTAAAAAAAAACAAGTGGGACAGCGGTAATGTAATCATAATCATTATGGTGAAAACCAGGCTCAATAAGGTTATTGGAAAAAACTTCCATCAGATTCCCTACCAATTCCCTGCTACGGAAGTTCACCACAACACAATCGCCCTGGTATAATTTTCTAGAGCTACCCACCCATTTCACTCTCCTTAGCATTATAATATTCTTATGTAACATATTTATACCAAAATTAGACTTTACAGAAATCCAGTGAACTACTTGATTTTTTAATGTCTCATATGATTCACTCTGGTTTTCTGCTAAAATAGGAACGTTCTTCAGGACAATGACATACGGAGTTGCCTGAGGAGGGAGATGTAACAACTCCTCAATGTTATTATCGAGTTGCGTGATGCTATTCATTTTATCCTCCATGCAAGTTTTTACAGGTCTCGAAGAAGGGGCCATTTCATCTTTGTATGTCCTTGAAACTTGAGTAGATTGGGTGGTCGGACAGTCCCTTAAAGATGTTACAGGGCAAGGATCTCTTTGCTTGATTTCATCAACACAAATTGACGCACCTACGCCTTCTTTTGGTCTTTCCACTGTTTTATGAATATTAATGATCTTGTTCGGAGTTTTAGAGGGCAATAGTTCGGAAACCAGATCTGTTAAAAATGTCACGTCCTTTTGAACCGATTTAATTTCTGACGTCAGGCGTCGCTCAATGCTATCTAATTTACCATGTAGTTTTTTAAACATCATTTCAAGATCTTGCGATTTTTGTGCGTAATTTATTGAATTACTATCCCTCTTTGTAGCCCCAGCATTTTTACCTCCCTTTTTCTGCTTTGATTTGGTTTTAGCCTTTACTGACTGGCTCTCCACAAGGCCATTATCCTTTTGTGGAAGTTGTTTCGCTTTTTTTGCGGGCGGAGATAGCGGGTCAGAATCATTTGATAATGCTGAAATTTCCAAGGGGTAGTAAGAATACATGGGTTTGCCAATTTAAACACAATGTCCTTATCGATAGCATCGGTTGTTAATAATGGCTCTATCTCAATGACCTTGTCTCTCTCATTATTAGTGAGTACTGATGAATCAAGCCCAACCTCTGTTAAAGACTCCTTTAAAACAGCTTCTAATGTAGTTTTAGTGGCTGCCAATTGTTCCTCAACATGCACGATCTCGCTGTTAAGCAGCACCACGGCGTTTTTCAAGTACTTGGTGAGAGGTGCACTGTTCGTTTTTCCCACATGCGGCAGTAGTTTCCTTTTGCCCATTCTTCAACAGTAGTATATTCAATGGGAGAATTGGAGGAAGCTGGCAAATTACGAAGACTCCTTACCAGTAAGTAGTTGTAGATCGCAGCTCCTGAGGAACCAGGGGAGGTGGCCCAGCCCAGCCTCGGCCTGCCGCAGACGGGCCCGCCCTTGGCCCAGGCTTCGCCCGGGCACGCCCGCGCACGTCCCGTGCTGCGGGAGCCCTCTGAAGATTTTATCAGCGCTGCCAGGCGCGTTGTGCGGGCATCAGAGCGGGCGCCAGTGGCAGCGCAAGAAGAGCCTGGGGCCTGTAGTCCTGTCCCGCTCCTCAGCAGAAAGCAGCAAAGATTGATGGCAGCGAGTGGTGGCAAGTATCACGGGATTGATGACTCATTGATAGGGATTAATTTGTTTTCTCCCTAGAGGCTTGTATATGTATTTGTTCCTCTGCATTACTGTTCTTTTCCAGAGTAGTTCCTTTGTCCAGATGCAGCAGGAGTATTTTGACAAACCTCTATGTTTTCCACAAGCTTGGCACTGAGCAGTCAGTCTTATCACAAAGGCAATGTGTAAAGCATTGGCACATCACTGTCCCACAATAAATACACTGAGCATCACAAAAGAACCTTCACACATGATGTATGTGAATAAAGTTTGTATCCAACGCACACATTAATTAACACAACATGAACATCATGTCTTTCTGGGCATAAATCACATTTGGAAATATTACTAGCAGTACTAGGCCCAACCGTGTTAAAATGACATCAGTAGTATGCACACTAGGGAAAGATCCTACTTTACCCCACCGGCACCCTTATGCAGTGCGGAACACTGTCAGAACTAGGCCCACCCAGGCAATTATTACAATTCGATACCACTTAGTTATATGATGCACCCCAGACCACAACTATATCAGAAATGTGTACACACAGATAATTTCAACACATTTAAACAGCACTATGGGCCAAGGCCGCAAGGGTAAAAAACATTGTCAAACATAATATTCTTTTGTCAATGAATCAATGTGTAAGCAACATCGCCGTGCGGTGTAATTAATAACAGTCGGCCCTCATGTAGTCACTTCCACACACTCACTCAGCACCTATATGAGGTACAACGGATATCAGGCAGGTCCATATGAAGTGCACTCGCACACACACACACAGCACAGTAATGCAGTGCAACTAATTGTAGGAAGCTGGCTCTGTATACGGTATACCACTAGGTGTTCACCTATGGGAAGAGCAAACGTCATAGGCAGTGAAAACACATGGGTATTCTTCACTAACTGTGGACTGAATACTCATGTATGCCTGCCCTCCCTTTCACCTACCTCTTGCTTCACCCCGCAGGACTAACCCTAGGGGTGCTCTAGTGGTAGTGAACTGTCCCCTCAGGATTGGCCAGTGGTTGAGAAAGCCCAACCTGAGTATTGATGTTGCGCACACACAGGCCTGCAATGCCAGACTTCACACACGTTTAAAAACCCCTTGGTGCAAGTGCACACACAGAGGCCTGCAAAGGCAGGCTTGAGACATGTTTTAAAAACATCATAGGTGCAAGTGCGCATACACAATCCTGCAATAGCAGGCTTGAGACATGTTTTAAAAACATC
This sequence comes from Calotriton arnoldi, assembly GCA_963921515.1. Taxonomy (NCBI): domain Eukaryota; kingdom Metazoa; phylum Chordata; class Amphibia; order Caudata; family Salamandridae; genus Calotriton; species Calotriton arnoldi. Next base: position 306,964 of record CAWUFW010012126.1, read on the forward strand.
ATGCATGCAAGTGCGTATACACAGGCTAGCAATGACAGGCTTGAGACATATTTTTAAAACATCATACATGCAAGTGCACACCGACAGGCCTGCAATGGCAGGCTTGAGACACAATCGCGGCTCGCAATACTCACGGGTGGGGGCGTGGGGGGGCACGCAGGGGTTTGTGCGGGTGTTACCGTGGGGGGTGTTTAAAATAAAAATAAAACTTACCTGACCAGGTCCCGCGCCGTCTTTGCTCCTGGGCTGGGCCCCGCGTTTTCCTGCTCCTCAACAGAAACAGGAACAGGCATGCTCCCTCCCCTCCTGTAAGCCAATCACAACACTGCAATGGCAGCGTTGTGATTGGTGCGGAGTCGCGGACAGCGCCCAGCCGGGCACCTGTAGGGAGGCCCTTTTCTCTATGTAGGCTGCATGCAGTCTACATAGAGAAAATGTCGAGTGCGCATGACTGCTTTGGTCGGCCCCAGGGCCGACCAAACAGTCAGGGTACTCAGAGTGGTGCGAGCCACTCCTTCCCGAACCATGCACCCGCCCGCCCCCAACCAGGCATACCCTCCCGCCCGCCCCAACCAGGCATACCCCTGTCTTCTGCTTTCTCGCAGCGTAAGAAGCAAAAACATAAAATGGTATTTAAAATACCATTTTATATTTGTGCTTCTAGCACTTCGAAAAAGCAGTGGGGCGGCACTTCTCTGCCCTAATGGAGGAGCCACCCCTGTGGAGACATGTTTAAAAACATCAGGTAAGCACCACTTTCAAACGTGTGTATGAAGAGCGCACACACTTTCAAAGTGTGTTCACAGTGGGAAAGTGCCCTGACCCCTAAGGCCACAAGCAGAGAATCAGCAAAACCCTGGTGATGTCCCATGGGAACAGCCAACCTCCTAGGTAGGGAAAACCCAAGTGGAGGTTATTTACTACCTGGGCATGGAACATCTATGTGTACCTGTCCTGCATTTCACCTACCACTTTCTCCGCCCCTCAGGGCTTACCCTGGAAATGCTCTAGTGGTAGTGGAAGGCCCACTTAGGGTTGGCTAATGAGTGAGAAATGCCAACCTGAGCATCAGTGCAACTGCACACTCACAGGCCTGTAATGGCAGGCCTGATACATTTTTGACAGGCTATTCTGGTGGGTGGCACAAACAGTGCTGCAACCCACTATTAGCCAGTGCCTTACCTGCCCTGGGTATGAGGTGTACCTTTTTACAGGGCATTCACAGGTACAACACTTAAACCAATCAAGTAAGCACCCTTCCTAGCATGTGTAGGAAGGGTGTGCACGTTTTCTCACTGCAATACAGCAGGAAAGTGCCCAGAGTCCAAAGGCAATGAAAAGAGAATCGGGAAAAACCAGGAGGAAAGAAAAGCAAAATGCTCTACGGAAATCCCCTAAAAAGGGCCATGTCCCACAGATTGGAATGTTGACTAACCAGTAACAAATTGAATAATAGCAATTAAAAATACAATTATTTCGTCAAGGCTCTTGCCCTTTATTTAAATCATATTGTATTAATTGTTTGCGACATTGGGATTCATTTATCGCACCACTGAAAAAGTTATGGTCACTTAGAAATATTTATCTAAGATAAGAGTATCTCCTATATCTTTTGCTAAACCGCTGTATGATTACTGGGAAGCCCTATATATTTCCATCTGTTTATAAATGTGGAACTTACATCCTCAGGTCACTAGGCTTGATACATTTCTGAAGCATTATCTGAACTTAAGTGTAGTCTGTAGCCAAAAGGTTCACTTGGAAATAGCATAAACAAAGCTCATTCTTCAGCATCTTACTCATAGGAGCATTTACCTATCACAGGTGACAAGCACTTGAGGCCACAGGGGGTGTTGCAGCACTTCTGGTCATCTTCATAATCATAGTCCTGTGAGCACTGATCCAATTGAGGTTCGGCGCACCTGAATGTGACTGCCGGGCAGAACCCAGGTTTCACAATATCTGAAAAGGTATTGGTTTAACATGATAAGTAAGATGATATTGCACTACAGAATCTGAGCTCGCTGTAACTTGCACCCCCACCAACCATACACTGCTTATGACCTCACATATTACATCACTCATGACTTTCCTTAATTTGTATTGTTTTTAGGCAGACTTAGAGTTTGGCACACAGGGTACTCTGACACAAACATGACAGAGTACTGTGCCTGCCAAATCTGGGCCTGCCTGCCTCTTTTAGAGACAGGTAGACCATACATTTTCTGTCCATGGAGCATCTGTTGGCTCCATTGATGGGAACTTTCCTCTGATGGAGTAGCATCCATGAGAGGAAGGAAATTAGACACCCACTCTATTCAGGGTGGATGGTGTAATGTCTTTTTTTGCCTGTCCGTCACTGCCAGGAGAAGCCTAGTGGTGAGGGACAGAAGATAAAATGTCAACCACAACCTGGAAGAAAATTCCTCACGTGTGGGGGTCATTAGTTTTTATTTTTCTGAAAAAAACACCCACTTTAGGAGTTTGTATCTGAAATGCAAACAAATGTCAAAAGTTTGGTTGACAGCCATCAAAACCAATGGCAGCCATCCACCCTACATTTTGTACATTGAAAGAAACTATATGATGGTATTCATTTTCAATTTACAGAAATGACTGCTGAACTGGTAGACTGTCAGGACTGCAAAGGTTATATCTTCCACCATCCTGTTAGTCTGTCAAATTCTAAATCATGCCTATACTGTGAATTTCTTGTGTGTGTCCATGCAAGAGACAACAGGCTTCAGAAGGTTTATCTATAATGCGATGTGTTGGAGGTTCTTGAGTTACAATCCATCAGATCAATGGCTCAGGCTGGTAAATGGTCTAATAACTCACTTTGTCAGAAGGCTTGGGGTATCTAACATGATATTTATTTGCTGGCAAGCCTTAAAAACTGTATCAGTAGTGACACTGGGGGTAGTAGTGGTGGTATTGTTGAAGGTTGCAATGTTAATGATATTGGTGGAAAAGGTGGTTGTAATGGTGGTAGTAAAGGAAGTAAAGAATCACTCCTAAGACCTGAAAAAACATTAAAAGCAGCCTTCTCCCATAATTGCATTCATTAAATAAATAATTACATATTTAACACTTAAGTACATTTTTTCAAAGTAAAATACTCATGCTTTTCAATGTAGGCACACCATAGGAGGTGGAATGATAGACCAAACAGTCGATAGCATAATAGGAAACTATACCACTTTTCTTGGTCGAGACAAAGCCCTCTCTTTTTATGTTTTAAATAACGGATAACAATACATCTTGCAGACAGGTGCTCTGTAAAGCCATACATAATCTGACAAATCTACCACACAAACCCTCACGTAGGAGGCGTATAACATTTTCATTGCCACTTGGAAAGCAGAATCCATTACCATGTATGGAGATTATATCAATGGCTCTAAATGTTATTCATCATAGGTTTAATCAGGAGCATGCAATCATGCCAGTCAAGGGATGCGGGTATCCAAGGGGAATTATTTATAGAAACAAACAGAAGAACCAAGAGGGAATCACTTTGATCTGCCACCACCATATCAAGACCGAAACAAAAGATTTAGCAGTGCTGCACGAGGTAGAATGAGGCACTACTATGGGTACGTCTTCTCTACGAGGGATGCAACCTGTGAATCGGACACCGCATGCAATGAGCATGCAGTCGGCGTGTTGTATGAGAGAGAAGTAGCATTATTGACAAAGTGGGCCACGCTGGATCTCACAGCTGGTGAATCCACTTACCACCAACAAGACTCTTAAGTATTCCGAGGCCCCCACAATGCAGTGGCCACACTCCTTAGATGTGGGCAATACTTTTGTGGCTCCACACAAGGCAATCTGGTCTCCAGGCACAATGCTTAGATCCACGCTCATGCCACGCTACCAGCTGGGATCTAGTAGACTATGTGGGCACTTAAGAGGACACCGCTCTCCAAGTGTCACAAGTAGACGGTGTGGGACCCTCACAGGAGGTCTTTGATGTCCCTGAGACTTCTATAAGAGAAAAGAGGGCAAGCCAACAAGTCCTTGGAGAGCACACTTCAGGGTGCCACACAGCAGAAGGTAGCAAAACCAAAGGGGATGATGGACGGAGTGTTGAACATTGCAAACACTCACCCCCAGTCAACTGATCTGGGTTTAATCCATCATCATTCTTTAGCTCACTCCGCCACCCCAGTTAAGACATGGCCATATGCAAATCAGTCTGATCCTGTGCCTCATGGGAACAGTCCAGCCCGAACTGCCAAGCCATGTCTTCCCTGGACCGGAAACAAGCATCCTGGGACTGGTTTCGGATTCATAACCCTCATCAGCCAGGCTATCTTGAATCCAGTGGCAAAGTGAGCAAGGGACCCATGTCTGGGCATACCCTGCCAACTTAGGGCGAACTTAGCAAAACCAAAGGGGATGATGGACGGAGTGTTGAACATTGCAAACACTCAGCAGAAGGTAGTCAGCCCAAGTCAGCATCTATTCAGGATTTGTCCAGAGTCCTTTCTAATGGCAGTCGTCCTCGATGTGCACAACAGACTCCTCTGGCAGTGTGCACCACGCAGTTCCAGGGTGTCTGGCTCCACGTCCCAACAAGTGTATCTCTACCCTGCTGAAGTACGGCACCAGTAGTTATACTGTAGTGTGCCTTTGAAGTAGAGTGTGTTTCAGAGGTTTTTCTTTTGAACCACAGACGTCTCCCCTAACTTTCAGTCCTGTCTGCCTTGAGGTCGTGGAATGCAGTTCTTAATCTTTAGTGGGGCCATGATCTGGCTTCCCAGAGACCAGGTGTAAAAACTTCTCCCTCCAATCTATCCAGCAAGGTCTTCAAATGGCAGATGTCAGTCGTTCCATTTGCCTGCCCATTGTTTATACCTGTAGCAGGGGAATGCACAGGAGAGGGTTTGTCATCGTGAATCCAATGATAGGAAACATTATGAGGCTGATCCATTGCAAACTACTATTGCAGCTTGAAGTAATTTCAACCATTTACCCATGTTAACCAATGGGAACACCAAACCTCATAGACAGTGAAAATACACATGGGTATTCTTCACTACTTGGGCAGAGAGCAAACATGAGTACCTGCCCTGCCTTTTACCTACCACTTCCTTCACCCCACAGGGCTTACCCTAGGGGTGCTCTAGTGGTAGTGAACTGTCCTCTCAGGATTATCCAGTGGTTTAGAAATGCCAACCTGAGCATGGATGCAATTGCGAACACAAAGGCCTGCACTGGCAGGATTGACACATGTTTTAAAATATGATAGGTTCCAGTGCACACAAACAGGCCTGCAATGGCAGGCTTGAGACATTGTTTTAAAAACATCAGGTAAGCACCACTTCCTAACATGTATAGGAAGGGTCCGCACACTTTACACTGCATTCACAGTGGGACAGTGTGCCCAGAGCCCTAAGGCCACAAGCAGAGGTGGTATCCTATGGTAAAAGCTGACTTCCTAGGTAGGGAAAACCCCCCTGCCTTTCGCCTAACACTTTCTCTGCCCCTCTGGGCTTACCCTGGGTGTGCTCTAGTGGTTGTTGAAGGCCCACTCAGGGTTGGCTAATGAGTGAGAAAAGCACAACTGCGCACTCACAGTTTGGTAGGCTATTCTGGTGGGTGGCACAAACAGTGCTGTGTCCCACTATTAGCCAGTGCAGTACCTGTCCTGGGTATGTGGTGTACCTTTTTACAGGACACTCACAGGTACAACACCTAAACCAATCAAGTAAGCACCACTTCCTAGCATGTGTAAGAAGGGCACACACACTTTCACATTGCATTACAGCGAAAAAAGAATCGGCAAAAACCAGAAGAAAAAAAAAGCTAAACATTTTACGGAAATCCCCTAAAAAGGTCCATGTCCAACAGATTGGAATGTTGACTAAAAAGTAACAGATTGATTAATAGTAATTAAAAATCAAGTTATTTAATCAAGGCGCTTGCCCTTTATTTAAATCGTATTGTGTTCATTGTTTGCAACTCTGGGATTCATTTATCGCACCACTGAATAATGTAGGGTCACTTAGAAATATTTATGTAAGATGAGAGCATTGACTATGTTTTTACTAAACCCATGCACAGTTACTGCGAAGCCCTATATATTTCCATCTGTTTATAAATGTGGCACTTACATCCTCAGGTAACTAGGCTTGCTATATTTCTGAAACATTATATGAACTTAAGGGAGGCCTTTAGCCAAAAGGTTCACTTGGAAATAGCATCAACAAAGCTCACTCTTCAGCATCTTACTCATAGGAGCATTTACCTATCATAGGCGACAAGCACTTGAGGCCACAGCGGGTGTTGCAGCACTTCTGGTCATCTTCATAATCATAGTCCTTTGCGCACTGATCCGGTTGAGGTTTGGCGCACATGAATGTGCCTGCGGGGCAGCTGCCAGGTTTCACAATATCTGAAAAGGTAATGGTTTTTCATGATAAGTAAGATGATATAGCACAACAAAATTTGAACTCGCTGTAATTTGCTCCGCCACCATTCACTGCTTATGACCTCACATATTACATCACTCATGACTGTCTCTATGACATCATTTATGACATCACTGATGATATCATAGATTACCTCATCCAAACTTCTTTTGGACATACTACTCTATTTATTTATTATTTATTTATTTATTACATTTATATAGCGCAAAACTGTCACCCTACAAGTATCCTGGCGCTGTGACTTGCCCAGATGACATTGTGCATAAAGATAGTCTATAAACAACATGGTATGCTCATAATGCTAGTTCTTAGGGAAGAGCCATGCCTTTAGGCTTTTTCTAAATGGGAGCAAAGATTTGATTTGCCTAATATTCAGGGGAAGGTCATTCCAGAGTCGTGAGGCTGCTACCCCAAAGGCTCTGCCACCTGTCCTGGTCTTCCTAAATCTGGTGGTGGTTACCAAATTCATGCCTGATGAGCGTAGGTTTCTCCCTGGAGTATACCAGGTGAATTTCTCCTGCATGGATAAACTAGTATGAACTAGTATGACTTTAGAGGCCTACAACTAAGAACAAAATACCTCAGAACATCATAAAGCATTGTTTCTTGGATATGAATTTACCTTAAATAAATAAAAAGACAAGAGGCGTTTGGCAAAACAGGAACAAGTTGGTTTAATTAAAAGCTGTGGCTGGGAGAGCCTCTATAGAGTGCATCTGTTCAAAGTCTCTTGGTGTACAAACTTTTTGCTGTCATTATATACACTTCACGAGGTACAATAAAGCAATTTCTACATTATTAAAAGATTCTCGATCATAAATTAACAAGAGCGGGCATCTGATAAGGACATAGATGGCTCCAGACCTTAGGGAGAGCTAGTGTGGGCCAGTGTGTGTGTGTGTGTGTGTGTGTTGAGATGTCTGGCATGAGGTACGCGGTATCACTACTTGTGGTGTGCATGTTATGTTCTGATTGGCTGAGTGTTTCTATCTACATATGTTATCTAGCTCTGTGGTATTTTGGGGGAACTCGAGCCTTTGGCCAAATGTGTTTTTTTGGGGCCATTTGCTTCAGACCGGTTTGGGGTGTCACTATCTATCCGTGGGATCGATCAAGGTTTTCCCTGGGCATGTGTTTGTCTTTGGGTTAAGAGAGCCCCCATCTGTGACCTGGTATTCGATAGGCATGAATGGCGGTCGTAGGCCCTGCCTAACCACTTATCGCTGACTCAGGGTTGATGGGAGGTCAACTTAGGTGAATCCGACAGCCTTGATGAGAGTTCATTAGAAGTTCTGAAATTAATTTGGCAGTTACTGGAATCATTTTTATCAACATTCTTACCATTGTGCATACAGTTGTCATAGCCTACATCTAAATTGTCCTTATTGGCATTATCATGATTATACTTGCATAAGTCATAATGTACATTGACATTGTTCTTACTGTTAATAATATTGTCATTTGCGCATGGATTATGGGATATATTGACATTGTTGCTGCCAGTGTCGAAACTGCCGTGTGGGCACAGCTATTGCATACATTGATACTGTATAGATAAATATTGGCATGGCCATGCTGGAACAGGTTATGGCATACATCGTATTCACCCATTCCATCGGCATCCTCCATGCCATCACTGAAATCAGGACCTGGTTGCAGTGTCCCCCCCACTTTTTGCCCCCAGTTTTTACTATTTGGTGCTGGTTTTCTGACTACGATTTTGCCCTGGTCTCTGCCAACCAGACCCAGGGCCTGTGCTCTGATTAAAAGTGCATGGTTAGTTATAATTATAATTGGTAATGGCAAACCCCTGTAAGTCCCTAGTATATAATAAGGCAAGGGGAATTCAAATTACCAATAAGTCCCTAGTATATAATAGGGCTGGGAGGTTTAGAGACCCAGTAGATTTCCTGCACTAGAGTGTGCACTGCTGTGTTGCCTGTTGTCATTTTAAAAGCCAGCCCTGCCTTGCAGGATGCTTTCAAATTGTAAATATATCAAATTCGCCTTTGGCATTAAAGGTACTTCCAAAGTAGTAATCTACCTTATGTTTTACAGATAAGTCACCCTTAAGGTCTTCCCTAGGAGCCCCAGGGGTGAGGTGCCTTGTAACTATAAGCAGGGCCTTAATAAAATGTGTTTTATAAGCCCTGGTAAAGGGAAAACAGTCAACTTTGTTTTCCCCATTGTAGATAATTAGCTTCACAGGCTAACATTGGAATATGTTATTTAAGTATACATATTGATGGGAAGAAGTTACAAATGTCATTCAAGGAATCCAACAACTTGTCACTGTTTGATTTATAATAACTATCACAGAAACTACATTATTAAACTTTCTTTTCTGTAAGCCAAACCCCAGCCTTCCAGCTGCCCTCTCCTGATTAGCAAGCATCTGCCAGGCTGAGCTAAGCTGTCTTAATGAAGAGTGAAATAGCCTGCTAGAGAGCGAAAGGATTCCCTGTGGGAGGAAAACTGAAATTGCAAAAGCAGAAGGCAGGAAATGAAATGAAAAGGAAATTTATAAAGCGCGAAACATTAACCCGAGGGTGTCAAGGCACTTGCTCATCAGACAGCATTAAACTATGCGGTTCGAAAGCACCTTAGAGACTGAACAACCATGTCTTCAAAGCCTTCCTGAAGGCCAACAGGTGGGTTTCTTGTTTCAACCTCATTGGGAGAGAGTTCCATAATTTGGTCGTACCTACCAGAAAGCTTCTTCCACCCAGGAACATTTTTTGACCCTGGGAACAATCAGATCATGGGCAAGGGATGAACGAAGATGACGGACTGGGATGTAAGGTTGTAGATTCCGTTTTAAGAAACCGGGCCCTATGTCATGCGTGGCCTTAAAAGCAATACACAGAGCCTTAAACTCAATTTATTTCTTAACTGGAAGCCAATGTAGATCTTTGAGCGCCCTAGAAACAGATTTATGTCTTGGGATGTTAAGCAAGAGCCGTGCCGCAGCATTCTGCACCACCTGTAATTTAGACAGGCACTTTTTTCGAAGATTGATAAAAAGCCCATTACAATAGTCTGCTCTAGATAGAACAAGTGCTGAGACCACTAGATTACGTAGGTCAGCTGGAATGAATGGGAGAATCTTTCTCAGAAACTTTAACGTGTAAAAGGAAAGGGAAGTAACCTGATTAACATGACTTTCAAACAAGAGTTTAGAGTCAAATATGACTCCCAAATTCTTCACCTTGATTACTGGCGTTGGTAACGGACCCAACTCCAAAGGCCAAAGATCGGGGGACCAGAAATTGGTGTGGGCACTGAAGAGTAAGACCTCCGTTTTACTCGTATTAAGTTTTAAACAGTTGGCGGCCACACAGTCACCAGGATGGGGCTGGAGTAACCAAACTGGCCTTCAAAAGGAGAATGACACTTTGGGACAGCGCAGGCTCACCCCACACCCTGCAACCCCAGCCACACAGGAGCCTGTGTAATTGTATTAGTGACAGGGCTGGAAGGGGAGTGTTAGGGAATCTTAGCCACACCAGTCGGTTGGCTTAGCCTTATCTAACCTCCAAGGAGAGAGTTTCTCCATGTTGGATTTTGGAAGAATGGTGCTTTCTAGGGAAAAATATGCCACTCTATGGAGGAAGTGGTCATACACCATGGTGGCACCTTGCATCACATTGGTCAGGGGTGCCCCCCTGCTTGATGCCCAGGAATATTGCATAAATATGGAAGAGCTGCATGGCAACTCAGATCTGCTGCCTGAAACTACAAGGAGAAGAAGGACTGCCCTTCTGGAAACCTGAGCTGCCCCCAAAGGTGTGCACTCTGAAGATCTGCACCTGCTTGACATTCTGGGACTGCAGCCCTAAAGACTTTGCCTTGCTTCAAGAAGGATTAAGGAGCAGACTCCTTACATGCTACAGGTTAACAGAGTCGAACTGCATCATCTCCACCAAGACGTCTCCATCCTGGAGTGTGTCCAATGGACTTTTAAGGATTTGGGCAGGTGCATTTCAGGAATTGTAGTCACAACATCCCAAGGACCATCGCAGACATTCTAGACCCCTGAATTGATGTTGTAGACACTTTGAACCCTCAAGGAGACCTTCTGGAAGAGGATCTACAGGTTTGGAGAAGTTTGATTAACTTTTTGGAAAAAGCTCCATAAGGTGACCGACTCAGCGTTGAGAGTCAAACCGACTACGTCGAACCGTGGCCCGGGCGGGATTTTGGTTTCGTTCCGCTGAAAGCTCCAGGGCTCAAGACTTCCAGTATTTGACTGCGGGCTAGCACTAGATTAATCCGACGAACACACACCAAATATGGCCTAAAGAAGAGCCTCGCTCAATGTTGAGAGAAAATCCTACAGAAAAGTTTCTAAGTGTGAAGGTAACATTTTGACCGAGGGCTCCAGCTTAGTGTATCCAACCAGAGCTCCTTCGCAGTTGGCCTCAAACTGTGACTTTGTCCTAGTCAAGCTCGACCAGATGTCCCAATTTGGTGCTATTCATTTGTAAGCACTAGAAAGTGTTTATTCTTCAAAAAAGTATATCTCCCGTTCCCATTATTGGATTTTTGTTGTTTTGGTGTCGATTTGTTCAAAACAATATAACATATTTTTATGAATTGGTGTTGGATTTTTATGGTGTATTGTGTCTTACTTATATAGTGTATTTTTGTAACACTTTACACAACTCTCTCCTAAGTTAAGCCTGCCTCCTTGTTGCCTGCTACCAAGGGTAGAGGAACAGATCATTTATTTGAGACCCTAATTGAACCTTTTATTGTTTTTGTGGCTTTATTACTAGTGGTAAGTCACTACTTATCCCTACTCATAAATTGCTTTCAAACAAACTCCTTCGGATTTAGCAAGCATGAGTTATGTGCAACATTGACCATATACCATGCACTTCGTGGGCAGTCTAGATCACATTAACAATCAACCACGGATATTTTGGAAACTCTCATTGCACACACTGTTTAATATGCAAACAGCTGTTCAGAGAAAGCCAAGTTCTCCAAGATACTCAGGGGCATATTTACGTTCCCTGGCGCATCCCTGCATATCAGCAGGGATGCGCCAGGAAAATGCGTCACGCAAGTTTACCCTTGCGCCACGTCCGATGCGCCGCATTTACAATGCGGCGCATCGTGGCGCAAGGATAAGCAGATGCGTGACGCATCTGCCGGCGGAAGGTTGGCGCAGTGCTGAAGTTGTGTCACAAGCGCGACGCAACTCCAGCACTGTTCCAACCTTCCCTACCCTAACATGGTGCGTCAATCCTTACGCCTGCTTGAAGCAGGCCTAAGGATTTGACGCACTAGCGCTCGGAAAAGTGACTGCGTGAAATCTTGTAGATTTCACTACGTCACTTTTCCGAGGCGTAGCTGCGCCGGAACGCCCCCCCCTGTGCCGGTACGCCCACATGAAACCTGACGCAGGTTTCATGTGGCTCAGGGGTTTACTACGTGACGCATCTCCCTAGATGCGTCACGTTGTAAATATAGCGCAACGCGGCGCATGGTTTGCGTCGCCGCTGCGTCACATGCGTGACGCAACGGCGGCGCAAAAAGTGGCGCAAGGGGCTTGTAAATATGCCCCTCAGTGTCTGTTCCAAAATTAATGCTCTACTACGGACAGCTTTTACATGTATCAAACCCTCAATGTCACCGAAACTACAGTGAGAAATGAAGTAGATATGAGTAGAAAGTATGGACTGTAAACAGTATGTACTCCATGGAGAGAGTTTGCTCTGTACCAAACTGTTTGCATTTTGTAAACCCTTATCCTTATTAGCTGGACACAGGTTGTACAAAAGTATGTAGAAAACTAATATGGTAGATACCCACTATTATGTAAATTATGAAACAAACTAACTCAATCATTGGCTGATTTAATCAGTGACATCATCAACGATGTCATTTGAGATGTCATCAGTAATATTATAAATTTTGTCATAAGACCATATCGTGAGTGATATAATGTGTGAGGTCATAAGCAGTACATGGTGGGGGCGTACATTATTGTTAGCTCAGCTAATGATAACTGGTGAATTAATGTGGTTTTTAGGTTGATTTGAAAGTTTGGCATATAGGATATTCCGATGCAAACACAACAGAGTACTCTGTCTGTCAACCCTGAGCCTGCCTGCCTCATTTAGGTACAGGCAGACTGTACATTTTCACTCAATGGAGCATCTGTTGGCTGCACTGATGGAAAATGTTCTCCAATGGAGAAGGAGCCATCAGAGAAAGGACATTAGACAACCACCCTATTTAGAGTGGACTTTGTACTGTCTTTCTTTGCCTGTCCGTCACTGCCAGCAAAAACCTAGGGACAAAAAAAACTACAACCAAAACCTGGAAGTAAATTCCCCAGGTGTGGGGGTCATTAGTTTTTGTTTTTCTGAAAAAACCTCTCACTTTAAGAGTCTGTTTTTGAAATGCAAACAAATGTTAAAAGTGTGGATGACAGTCGCCAAAACCAATGGCAGCTGTCCACCAACCATTTTGTACACTCAAAGAAACTTTATGTTGGTATTTCTTTCAATTTACAGAGATGAAGGCTGGGCTGGTAGACCGTCAGGATTGCAGAAGTAATGTCTCCACCACCCTGTCAGACTGTCTAATTCTAAATCAGGCTCATACCGTGGATTTCTTGTATGAGTCCATGCATGAGACAACAGGCTTCAGAGGGTTTCGCTATAATGTACCATCATCAATAAACGTTTTGGAGGTTCATGGGTTACAGTCCAGCAGATTCAGTGGCTCAGGCTGGTAAATCCTCTAATACGCATTTTGTTGGGCGGCATCGGCTATCTAAAACCAGGCTGTATTTTTTGGCAATCCTGCAAAAATGTATCAGTACTGCTACGGGTGGTAGTGGTGGCAATGATGATGGTGGTGTTCAAGTAAGTTGAACGTGGTAATGGTGATGGTATTGATGGAAGAGGTATTTGTGATGGTGAAAGTAAAGGCAGTAAATGATTACTCTTAAGACCTGACAAAAGATTAAAATCTGCCTTCTGCTATATTTAAAACCATGAAATAAATAAATGAAGTTTAATACTTGAGTACATTTTTCAGAAGTGAAATACTCATGCATTGCAATGTAAGACCGCCATAGGAAGTGGAATGGTAGACCCAGCAGACAATAGCATAACATGAAAATATAGCACATCTCTTGGTCGAAACAAAACTCACTCTTTATATGTTTTAAAGAACGGATAACAATACCTCTTGCAGACAGGTTCACTGTAACGCCATACATAAACAGACAAAGCTACCACATAAACTCACACGATGGGGATGTATAACATTTTCATTGCCACTTGGACAGCAGAATCCAATACCATGTACGATGATGATATCAATGGTGCTAAATGATATTCACTCTAGGTTTAATTAGAGGGAAGCAATCATCCTAGTCAAGCGATGCAGGTATCCCAAGGTAACCTATTATAGGAACAGACTGAAGAACAAGGAGGGAATCACTTTGATCTGCTGCCACCGTTTCAAAGACAGAAACAGAAACTGCAGGAAGTTACATGCTGAGCTGTTTGATTGATTCCCCTTGGGATGCCCACATCCCTCTAAGAGGGAGGTTCAGATCTCCCTGACTAAACTAACGGGTGGCTACTGTCTATTCTACGGGTCTTGAAGAAGACACCACCCATTTTGCCCTGGGATCGTAATGTTGTCACTAGGCTTTCTATATTTCTGAAACTTTATCTGAACTTACATGAGGCCTTTGGCCAACTGGTTCACTTGGAAATAGCATCAACAAAGCTCATTCTTTAGCATCTTACTCATGGGAGCACTTACCTATCTGAGGCAACAAGCACTTGCTGCCACAGCGAGTGTTGCAGCACTTCTCTTCATCTTGGCAATCACAGTCCTTTGTGCACTTATCTGGTTCAGGTTCTGTGCACGTAAATGTGCCTGCCGGGCAGCTGCCAGATTTCACTATTTCTGAAAAGTTATTGGTTTTACACGATAGGTAAGATGATATTGCACAACATAATCTGATCAAACTATACCCTGAAGCCCACCATGCACTGCTTATGACCTCAGATATTGCATCACTCATGACTTGTTCTATGACATCATTTATGACATCACTGATGACATCTCAAATGACATCTCAAACATAGGCACACTGCTCTATAAAACAAATACGGCATTAGAGGCCTATAAGTAAGACGAAAAGAGCTCAGAAGACTACAAAGCTTCATCAATGCCATCACCACAACAATTCTGTTAAATTTAGGAAGCATGTGTTATGTGCAACATTAACAAAACATGAAAATATAACACTTCCCTCGGTTGAGACAAAGCCCACTCTTTGTATGTTTTAAAGAATGGATACCAATGCCTCTTGCAGACAGGTGCACTGTAATGCCATACATAAACAGACAAAGCTACCACATAAACCCTCACAGTGGAGACGTATAACATTTTCATTGCTACTTGGAAAGCAGAATCCCTTACTATGTAGTATGATGAAATCAATTACTCTAAATGTTATTCATTATGGGCCACATGTATCAACCAATCGGCCTGTTTGTGAACTCAAAAAAGGCTTTTTACATGTATCAAACCCTATTTGCGATGCAGTAACCTATTACCGAATCGCAAAATGGGTTAGCTAGTCGCTATTTAAAAGGGGAGTGCTTAGGGCGTCAAGTTGGTGGTAACCCATTCGCAAATGGGAAGGGGTCCTTTGGTAATGGTTGTAAAAACATTTTTTTAAGAGCAGGCAGTTGTCCCACAAACCACTGCCTGCTCTTAAAAAATTAAAAGAAAACTTCATTTTTTATTTTGAAATGCAACCTGTTTTCCTTTAAGGAAAAATGGACTGTATTAAAAAAAAAAAACATTGCTTCATTTAAAAGCAATCACGGGCATGGTGATCTGCTGACCCCAGCAGGTCACCAGCCCCATGATTTTAGCAATGCCTTGGGGGTCACAAATTGCGATCTAACTCATTAATATTAGTGAGGTAGGTCAATTTGCGACCCCCTAGGAATCGCTAAATGAAAGTCTATGAGTTTCATACATTTGAAATAGTGATTGCCTAATTGCGATTCGCAGAAAATCACAATATGGTAATCGCGATTACAAATGTTGATACATGTGGCTATGTTTAATCAAGGAGGAGATGTATAATATTTTCATTGCCACTTGGAAATCACAATCCATTACTATGTACGATGATAATATCAATGGCTCTAAATGATATTCATCATAGGTTTAATCAGGGGCATGAAATCATCCCAGTCAAGGCATACGGGTATCCCAAGGGGAACAATTTATAGACACAAACTGAAGAACAAGGAGGGAATCACTTTGATATGCCGCCACCATATCAAGACAGAAACAGAAACTACAAGAAGTTACCTGCTGAGCTGTTTGATTGATTCGCCTTGGGATGCCCACATTACTCTAAAAGGACAGGTTCTCATCTCCTTGATTGAACTTACTGGTGGCTACTGCCTTTGCTACGGGTCTTGAGGAAGACTCTTCCCATTTGCTTTAGGATCTGAATGTTAACTAACCAATACAGATTGTTTAATAGTAATTAAAAATACCCTCATTTTGTGAGGGCCCTTGCCCTTTATTTAAATCCTATTGTTTTCATTGTTTGCGACATTGGCATTCATTTATCAGACCATTAAATAATTTCTGTTCGTTTAAAATGTTTATCTGAGAATAGAGTATTTTCTATATTTTTACTAAACACTTGCATGATTACTGGGAAGCCCTATATATTTTCATCTGTTTATAAATGTGCCACTTACATGCTAGTATCACAAGGTTCGCTACATTTCTGAAACATTATCTGAACTTAAGTGAGGCCTGTAGCCAAAAGGTTCACTTGGAAATAGCATCAACAAAGTTCATTTTTCAGTATCTTACTCACAGGAGCACTTACCTATCTCAGGCGACAAGCACTTGCGGCCACAGCGGGTGTTGCAGCACTTCTGGTCATCGTGGCAATCACAGTCCATTGTGCACTGATCCGGATGAGGTTCGGCGCTCCTGAATATGTCTGCCGGGCAGCAGCCAGGTTTCAGTATATCTGAAAAGGTATTAGTTTTACATGATAAGTAACTTGGTATTGCACAACAGAATCTGAGCTCGCTCTAACTTGCACCCCCACTATGCACTGCCTATGACCTCACATATTACATCACTCATAACTTGTTCTATGACATCATTTATGACACTGATGACATCTCAAATTACATCTCAAAAGACATCACTGATGACATCATCTAAGCTTCTTTTGGACACACTACTCTATAAAACAGGTATGGCATTAGAGGCCTAAAATTAAGAACAAAATAGCTCAGAAGACCCTAAAGCATCATTAATGCCATCACCAATACAACTCCCTTAGGTTCAGCTAGCATGTGTTATGTGCAACATTTACCCTATACCATACACTTCAAGGGCAGTCTAGTTCACATTAACATCAATTACAGCTATGTGGGAAACCCTCATTGCACACACTGTTCAATATGTATACAAATGCTCAGAGAAACCAAGTTCCCCAAGATGCTCAACACCTGTTCCAAAATTAATACACTACTACTGACAGCTTTTACCTGTATCAACCCGCTATATGTCACCGCACATAAATTGAGAAATGAAGTTGATATGAGTAGAAAAGTGTGTACTGTTAACAGTATGTACTCTATGGAGAGAGTTTACTCTGTACCACACTGTTTATGTTTTGTAAACCCTAACACCCATTAGCTGGACACAGGCTGTACAAACTTATGTAGAAAACTAATATGGTAGATACCTGTTATTATGTAAGCTATGAAACAAACAATCACAATAATTGGCTCATGTAATCAGTGACATCATCAACGATGTCATTTGAGATGTCATCAGTAATGTCATAAACTATGTCATAGACCATGTCATGAGTGATATAATGTTTGAGGTGATAAGCAGTGCATGGCGGGGGTGTAAGTTATGGTTAGCTCAGCTAACTATAACTGGTCAATTTTTGTGGATTTTGGGGTGATTTAGAGCTCGGCATACAGGGTACTCTGACAAAAACACAACAGAGTATTCTGTCTGCCAAACCTGGGCCTGTCTGTCATTTAGAGTCAGGCAGATCTTACGTTTTCTGTCCATGGAGATTTGTTGACTCCATTGATGGAAAATGTCCTCCAATGTAGAAGGAACCATCAGAAGAAGGACATTAGACACCCACTCTCTTTAAGGTGGACAGTGTAGTGTCTTTCTTGCCCTTTTCCTCCCTGCCAGGAAAAACCTAGCAGTGAGGGACAGAAAAACATGCTTGTGATTGAAACCTGGCTATCTGAATCTTCTAGCCCTGTATTTAGCTTGGCAATTCCAAAGGGCTACAAAATATATAATAAGGACCATTTGAGTTGTAGAGGAAGGGGTGTTGCCATGATCTATAGAGACAATTTTGATTGTGTACCAATTCTGATAGTGGGTTAGGAAGGTACGGAGGCATTTGGCTTTTGCCTCTCTCTCTGACCCTATCAACCCTTGACCGGGTGCCTTAGTTTATGACCCCCGGGCCCAGCAGGCCCTTTCCTTAACTCCTTGTGTAATGCCTTCAGGTACGCTCCTTATTATTCTTTTGGGAGATTTTAATCTGCATATGGATAATAAAGAGGAGAGTGAGGTAGCCTCCTTATTTGTGACTACTTAAATACTGGCACAATCCCAATTTGTCTTCAATTTCATGCACCAAGCTGGTCATATGTTAGACCGGATATTGTCCAGCACAACATTAGAAGTTGATACTGCCATTTCGTAAGTTTGGGCCGGACACCATTTGATTAAATTTAAATTAGCAACTGTAGGAACGGCTCAATCTCAGGATGTGTCAATGTCTCGTGTGTCGAGAGCTTTTCATAAAATCCAGCCAGAGGATTATATTAGAACATTGAAGGAGAGAATGCCCTCCCTCTCGGGTGATGTAGAAACTTATGCCGGCCTCCAGGACAGTTGGATTGGTTCCATTGCCCTGGAGCTGGTGCCTGAGCTGCCAGGGTTCTTGCGCGGAGCTAAGCCTTCTTGTCTCTGGTATACAGGCTCCCTCAAAGAGGGCGATAAACAGTGTAATTGTCTAGACAGACAGTGGAGGCAATCACATGACACAACTGCTAAAGCTAGGCATAAGGATGCCTTAAAAAATACTGCAGAGGAGTTAAAATTGCTGAAAATATTACTTAGAAGGCAGAATTGCAGAGAAATCTTCAACATTTTGCAAACCTTTATTTCCCTTAAGGCTAGCTCTAGGTGTCAGAACCCTACCGTAGAGTGGTGTGAACAACTGGCATACTATTTCCAGAATAAGATTATGAATATCCAGGCTAGTCTTCTCCCTTCTATGCAGCCAGATAAGACCATGGTGGGAAATATGCACTCTAGCCTAATGCACAACCCCACTGTAACTCTTGCTAGGTTTGATCCCATCTTCCTGGAAGGATCTCTCTCAGTGATATGCAGCCTTTAGTCTGGCTCTCCAACCAACCCTTGCTCCCTTAGCATGCTGGTATTAGGGGCAGGCCTTAATAATCCTTTGGCCAATAAACTCTTGAATGCATCTCTGTCTTCAGCAATAGTGCCTTGTGCCTGGAAATAGGTGAAAATTCAGCCTCTGCTGAATAAACCGCAGGCAGACACAGGCGAACCATCCAACTACAGACCCATTTAGTTGCTTCCATCTCTCTCTAAAGTACTGGAGAAGCACGTGAACCATCAGCTCTCTCAGTATCTGGAAAGCAATAATTTATTGCATACGAGCCAGTCTGGCTTCCGCCCCAGTTTCAGTACGGAGATGGCACTAATGGAGGTGGCAGATTACATCAGGAGTACTTAAGATGTCGAGGGCAAGGCGGTCCTGATTATGCTAGATCTCTCAGCGGCCTTCAACACGGTACCCCACACCACACTCCTGGCCGTTCTTCAATCTATCAGAATTGGGGGGCTTGCGTTGGTCTGGCTGGCTTCGTTCCTTGAGGGACAAGGTCAAGAGGGCTAAATTCCTTCTTTTTAGTCTGGGTCGAGTGATTTGTGAGTGGGAGTGCCACAGGACTCGGCTTTAAAACCTAACTTATTTAATACCTATCTTACACCACTTGCCTTATTTGCTGAAGATAATTTTGTATGATGATGACACCTAGCTACTGTTTTCCTGGGGTATGGATGAAGTGTTCCCTGGTGAAAAGATTAGAGCCTGTCTGACAGCAGTTCAATCAATCAATCAATTCATCTTTATTCAGCTATAAAACAGCCATAAAAGTACACAATATAATACAGACACTGTGCAAAGAAGGCAAATACATCATATTACATAAGCCATAAAATATTAAAATATATAAAACCTAATAAAAAAGCAAATCCTCTAACATTGTTTTCCTAGAGGATACAGCAGCTTGAAGAAACATAGCTACACAGCAGCAGGATTTGTCATCAATCAGAGTGCGTAAAAAACGATATGCTCGCATGCAAGACTATTTTTCTGGATCTCATAAGGGGCATAAGAAATGTTCTTGTATATAGCACATAAAAACCACAAAAAAGAGAAAGTGCAACATAGTTTGTTTGGAATGTTTATTGCATGGTCATGTCCTTAAATCAAGCTCATGTAAATGCCCGGAAGCATAAAAGATATTTTATTGTGCCATCCCTAAAACTGAACAATAAGAACCGTACCCAACTCCTATTTGTATTCCACAAATAGTCCGAGCGAGACTCCCCTAAGTTAAAATGCAAGTAGTCTAAAACTCTCATTTTCTTATTCTCTACCCACAGTCTGTATGTGGCAGCTTTCTCCAATAATAAATACTTCACTTGCTTCCTGCAATCAACGGTCTGTGGCCCTCTATCCAGAAACATATCAATTAGGCCTACACCTTACAGAGATTTTTTTAACATAGGCCAGCCAGGGGATGGGAAGACTCCTATCACAGGCCAGATAATCATTAATTATACTCTTTGCTAGTGTGGTACCTACTGAACTCCAAATAGAAAACCACAGGATGGCCGGACGACTCTGAATATAGTCAATCAAATAACCTGTGCCCAACTCGCTGTGGCAAATGAAGTGAGAGGAGGATACAGGGACTGATAGTAACCTTCTACAGAAATGATTCTCCTTCCTCTGAAGGTTTGTAGGGTCACCCAGACCCCATACTCCTGCAGTGAAGATTGCAATAGGAACAAACTATGCAGAGTATATTTGCAATAAGGGTTTCAAGGGCCTTCCACCCTTTGATGACGGCAAGCTAGGCAATGACCCAATTGCTCTTGACAACTTTCCTCTACACTGGCAATATTCTTGGACCACGAGCCAGAGGAGCTAAAATTAATCCCCAAATAGGAAAAAGTGCCAGTGCTGAATAAAGTGCTCATGCCTACAGGAATTGTCGTGTAGTTCCTATAAACCTATTTGGACCTGCACGTTTAGACAACATAAACTGTGGGAGTGGTGTCCGGACTGATTCCAAACACCCCCACCGGTAATGTTCGCCTGTATACCAGCTAGCTCTCAGTGCCACTATTAGCTCCTCTTACCAAGGAGCGAATAGTTTTTGGCAACTATCGAACATGACAACCCTGACCCCTCGGCCATCGCAGAAAGAGTACCGTACTTTTTGCTCAGTCACTCGTGCTCACTTTGTCTCAAAGAGATACAAAGAATAAATGGTGGGGACGTTTTCAATAAGCATTTATTGAACCAACGTCATTCTAGCGTAAAATATGTGAGCTACAACAACCATAAGAAAGAAACAGATATAAATGATTATAAGCAAATGGATGGTAGATTTATACCATAGTGCTAAAGCAATGAATATATGCAGGCATATAAATTCAAGACAGTAATAATGCGTACTCCTACGGTGCTAACCCTAACTAGATGTACCTAAATGTACCAAGCATGTATGTAGGTGTATAGCCAAGAATTCCCCTAGGATAAAACCAACCCCATTACCTGGTGTGAGAGAATGGAGGACCTCGTCTTGGTCTCGAGATGGATACCCCGCGATGGATGTCAGACCAATGCGTGCTGGAGTGTCTGCGTGCAGTGATCTCAGCGTCTCGCGTCAGTGTGTCAGCATGGAAGTCTTTCTTCTCTGCCTGCCCCAGCAAAGATATGGTGCTTATATACCCAAAAGGTACCCTCAGGGGTTCTACCTTGCTGTGTCATGTCGGCCGAGGATGATGAAAGGGACAACACTTATACATAGTTATTATGCAGAAGATACAGTAGATGGTAGCCCTGCTGTGTTTTTGAGAATCCTCATGCATAATAAATGAGGCTAGTTTACGGAGAAAACCACACAACATTTATGCAGCACCTAACTAGGTAAAAGGTCAGCACAAACCCGTTATGTAGTACAATGGCAGGGTAAATGTAGGTGAAAGGTTAGGTGACTATCCAGGCCTATGTTGGGGTACATTACAAATCATAACAGATGGAATGTAATTTTGATCTTCGCCCCATATGACATTAAAAATGACTTAATAAAATGTGTTGACAGATTAAGATTAGCCATAAAATTAACAAAGGAATAGGTTAAAGACGCAAGGCTTTGGCATTTCGGGCAATTAAAACTGCGTCATACACATAAAGTAAGGCAGGAAGGGGGATACCGCATATTAGGGGTACGTCAGGGGTACTCTTAGTGATTTCTTCACTAAACTCATTTATATATAAGATAAAAAGTAATAGAGAGAATACACATCCTTGATGGACCCCCCGATTCATGCTGAACTCATCAGAAACTTCCCCCTTACTGCCAAACCTCACTCAATCCTTAAGTATGTAGGGAAATCAATAAGTGCACTATTGATGGATCCATTTTTAAGTTACTAAGCAACTGCCATAATTTTGCCCAATTAACACAGACAAATACCATTGGCAATTCCATAAAGGCAAGATACAGGGTTGACTGTTTGGCCACAGTATACAGCCCACTGATTAAGCTTACATTTAGGTACTGCTCTACAATCCCAAGGCTGCTTCTAAAACCATATTGACAGTCTTTTAATACATTATTATCATTAACCACGTCTACTATTCTGTTGTACAGGACTCGCCCCAGAATTTTTGCTGGGATATTGATCAAGGAAATAGGGTGGTAGCATTTCGGTTCCGCCCTATTTCTTTTTTTTTTAATTGGGCAATAGTCGAGGAAATCCAACAAGGAGGGATCGAAGAATAATTCTGACTGTTATACACATTTGTCAACAATGGGGCCCACAGCTTTACATTGCATTTGATGATGTCGATAGGGACACCATCAGGCCCTGGTGCTTTGCCACCCACACTTTCTCAGATAGTGGTCTCTACTTACTGCACGGAGATAACCGAACAAGGTGAGTCATCCCCTTGCCGTAGCTGCAAAGGGATCCTATTGACATCTGTGTAAATGTCTATAAAATGTGACACCCAATCTTCACCGTTGATATGATATCTGACTGTCATTCCTCCATGATCAAGGGAGCGCATGGTGGACACAGCATTCCAAAGGGTTTTGCTGTCTCGTGTATTAGCAGTAACGGACAGCATGGACCACTGCTGTGTGATAACTTCAGCCCTTCTTTTATTAGTGATACCAAAGGGGATGATGGACGGAGCGCTAGAGCAAATCAAACACTCACCCCCAGTCAACTGATCTGGGTTTAATACATCATCAATCTTTAGCTCACTCCACCACCCCAGTTCAGACATGGCCATATGCAAATCAGTCTGACCCTGTGCCTCATGGGAACAGTCCAGCCCAAACTGCCAAGCCATGTCTTCCCTGGACCGGAAACAAGCATCCTGGGACCGGTTTCGGGTTCAAAACCCTCATCAGCCAGGCTATCTTGAATCCAGTGGCAAAGTGAGCAAGGGACCCACTTCTGGGCATTCCCTGCTAACTTAGGGCGAACAAAGCGATACCAAAGGGGATGATGGACGGAGCGCTAGAGCAAATCAAACACTCACCCCCAGTCAACTGATCTGGGTTTAATCCATCATCATTCTTTAGCTCACTACACCACCCCAGTTCAGACATGGCCATATGCAAATCAGTCTGACCCTGTGCCTCATGGGAACAGTCCAGCCCGAACTGCCAAGCCATGTCTTCCCTGGACCGGAAACAAGCATCCTGGGACCGGTTTCGGGTTCAAAACCCTCATCAGCCAGGCTATCTTGAATCCAGTGGCAAAGTGAGCAAGGGACCCACGTCTGGCCATTCCCTGCCAACTTAGGGCGAACAAAGCGATACCAAAGGGGATGATGGACGGAGCGCTAGACCAAATCAAACACTCACCCCTAGTCAACTGATCTGGGTTTAATCCATCATCATTCTTTAGCTCACTCCACCACCCCAGTTCAGACATGGCCATATGCAAATCAGTCTGACCCTGTGCCTCATGGGAACAGTCCAGCCCGAACTGCCAAGCCATGTCTTCCCTGGACCGGAAACAAGCATCCTGGGACCGGTTTTGGGTTCAAAACCCTCATCAGCCAGGCTATCTTGAATCCAGTGGCAAAGTGAGCAATGGACCCACGTCTGGGCATTCCCTGCCAACTTAGGGCGAACAAAGCGATACCAAAGGGGATGATGGACGGAGCGCTAGAGCAAATCAAACACTCACCCCCAGTCAACTGATCTGTGTTTAATCCATCATCATTCTTTAGCTCACTCCACCACCCCAGTTCAGACATGGCCATATGCAAATCAGTCTGACCCTGTGCCTCATGGGAACAGTCCAGTCCGAACTGCCAAGCCATGTCTTCCCTGGACCGGAAACAAGCATCCTGGGACCGGTTTTGGGTTCAAAACCCTCATCAGCCAGGCTATCTTGAATCCAGTGGCAAAGTGAGCAAGGGACCCACGTCTGGGCATTCCCTGCCAACTTAGGGCGAACAAAGCGATACCAAAGGGGATGATGGACGGAGCGCTAGAGCAAATCAAACACTCACCCCCAGTCAACTGATCTGGGTTTAATCCATCATCATTCTTTAGCTCACTCCACCTCCCCAGTTCAGACATGGCCATATGCAAATCAGTCTGACCCTGTGCCTCATGGGAACAGTCCAGCCCGAACTGCCAAGCCATGTCTTCCCTGGACCGGAAACAAGCATCCTGGGACCGGTTTTGGGTTCAAAACCCTCATCAGCCAGGCTATCTTGAATCCAGTAGCAAAGTGAGCAAGGGACCCACGTCTGGGCATTCCCTGCCAACTGCCACTGGAATCAAGCAGTTTTCTCCAAAAACTAAAGTGTGCTAAAATGCTGGGGCAGCCTTGTAAATATCGCAATGTGAACATCAGCGATATTTGCAAGGTAGTCCATCCGGGGTACGCCCACTTTGCATCTCATTAGAGATGCAAAGGGAGGCGTTGGGAAAAAGGGTGCTAACATGCGATTATGCATGTTAGCACCCTCTTGTAAATAGGGCGATAGTTTTATCTCCGCTTTTTTGGCTTTTTAAGCCAAAAAAGCGGAGATAAAGCCCTTGTAAATATGCCCCCAGGTTACAGACCCCCCCCCTGGGGAGGGAGGTCTGGGTATACCGAACCTGCATTGCTATTACCAGGCGACACAACTTTGGGGCCTTCCGGAATGGTCCCGCAATTATTCTGAAAAGCATTGGCTTTTCATGGACAGAGTGGTGGCGGGGCAATCTTTATGAAGGATTCCCTTCCTTCATAGATCAACATGCCCCAAATGTTTCTAGATCCCTATTAACTGTGTGGGACATAATGGCTGTTCGGAGTGGGTTCACTTCCTTTCCCCCACCTCTCACACCTATTATGGGCAATCCTGACTTTAGCCCAGGCCTAGATACCCTGGCATTTCGGCATTGGAATCAGGAAGGCTTCAGATCCATTGGCCATCTATTTGACAAGGAAGGGCCTTTGTCTTTCGAGGGACTCTGCTCCGATCATGCCATGGCTGAAACTGAACGCTTCCGGTATGGTCAAATCAGGCATTGGGTGATGGACCCCTTGATATGCCCTAATGCACAACGGTACCTCACTCCTTTTGAAAAGAGTGCGCTTTCTAAAACATCTAACACCCACCTCATTACAGAGCTTTATGGTCTCCTGAGTCTTGCCACTCCCCAACTAAAATCTGCGGGTCAGAGACGTTGTGAATTGGAAAGAGGTTGTATGTTAACACAGCGGGAATGGGGGGATATCTACTACTGCGCAAGATACGCAGCCTCTAATGTCGCTGGCATTGAATCAGCGACCAAAATAGTTACCTACTGGTATCCTACACCTCCCCAATTACACAAGGGGAACCCAACTCGCAGCCAAGAGTGCTGGAACGACTGATGCTCCTTGGACACGTTACCGCATTTGTTGTGGGATTGCCCTAGACTTGCACCTTATTGGACAGGTGTTCTCAATGACATTGACACTCATTTTAACATGCAATTACCCCACTTCCCTGCCTATATTATCATGGGCTTACCCAATGCACTTACCTTCCCACTCAAGTCACGCAGAGGCAGGCAAATTGGTCTTGCCCTAGGTGCAGCACTGCAAAATATTTTGTCACACTGGGGTACTGGGCATGTTCCCACTTACACTGACTATGGTATGTTCTTGGCATGAAGCATTTGTCCCTCTCCTTATTGAACCGGGGGACATCTTTCCCTGACCTCTGGCGTCCATTCCTGTTGCCTCTGACCTCAGATGTTCGTGAACTCACCTGCTCTACCTGAGGGAATTCAGACACCTTCTATATATCCCTACGAGATTGGTCTCTCTTTTGTTTAATGTGGGTGGTCCAGAAGGGGTGGGAGGTAGGGGGTTAGGTCTGTTTGAGAGTTTATAATATACCATAGCTATTGGGCCACTGGCCATGAACTGCTTTGTCTGTGTGTAAAACTAATACAAAGATCTTAAAAGTGAGGTTCACATCTCCCTGACTGAACTTACTGGTGGCTATTGTCAATGCTATGGGTCTTGAGGAAGATGCCACCCATTTTGCTATGCAAGCAGAATGTCGACTAACCAGTAACAGATTGTTTAATAATAATTAAAAATACTATTATTTTATGAAGGCCCTTGCCCTTTATTTAAATTTTATTGTTTTCATTGTTTGTGACATTGGCATTCATTTATCGCGCAACTGAATAATTTATGTTCATTTAAAAATGTTTGTCGAAGATTAGAGTATCTCCTATATTTTTACTAAACCCTTGCACAATTGCTTGGAAGCCCTATATATTTTAATTTGTTTGTAAATGTGGCACTTACCTGCTAGTATCACAAGCCTTGCTACATTTCTGAAACATTATCTGAACTTATGTGAGGCCTGTAGCGAAAGGTTTCACTTGGAAATAGCATCAACAAAGCTCATTCTTCAGCATCTTACCCATAGGAGCATTTACCTATCACAGGCGACAAGCACTTGAGGCCACAGCGGGTGTTGCAGCACTTCTGGTCATCTTCACAATCATAGTCCTCTGCACATTGATCTGGTTGAGATTTGGCGCACATGAATGTGCCTGCGGGGCAGCTGCCAGGTTTCACAATATCTGAAAAGGTATTGGTTTTTCATGATAAGTAAGACGATATAGCACAACAGAATCTGAGCTCGCTATAACTTGTACCCCTATCATGCACTGCTTATGACTTCACATATTACAGCACTCATAACTTGTTCTGTGACATCATTTATGACACTGATGACATCTTAAATGACATCACTGATGACATAAAATAAGCTTCTTTGGGCACACTACTCTCTGAAACAAGTATGCCATTAGAGGCCTGAACGTAAGAACAAAATAGCTCAGAACAATATAAAGCATTGTTAATGCCATCACAGATACAACTCCCTTAGGTTTAACAAGCATGTGTTATGTGCAACATTCACTTCACTGGCAGTCTAGTTCACGGGTTCTCCGAGATACTCAATGTCTGTTCCAAAATTAATGCCCTACTATGGACAGCTTTTACCTGTATCAAACCCCTCAATGTCATGAGCATACATTGAGAAATTAAGTTGGTATGAGTAGAAAAGTGTGGACTGTAAACAGTATGTACTCTACAGAGAGCGTTTACTCTGTGCCAAACTGTTTCGGTTTTGAAAATCTTAACACCCATTAGCTGGACACAGACTGTACAAAATTATGAAGAAAAGTAATTGGGTAGGTTCCCGCCACTACTATGAAATAAACTAACATAATCGTTGGAGGATGTAATCAGTGATGTCATCAACTTTGTCAGTTGAGATGTCATCAGTAATGTCATAAATTACATCATAGACCATTGTCATGAGTCATATACTGTGTGAGGTCATAAGCAGTGCATGGCAGGGGAGTAAGTTATGGTTAGCTCAGCTAACTATAAAGGGTGAATAAGTATTGTTCTTAGGTTGATTTAGAGTTTGACATACAAGGTACTCTGATGCAAACACAATAGAGTACTGTATCTGCCATACCCTGGCCTCCCTGCCTCATTTTGAGACATGCAGACCTTATGTTTTCTGTCCAAGGAGCACCTGTTGGCTCCATTGATGGAAAATTTCCTCCGATGGAGTATGAGCCATCAGAGATAGGAAATTAGACACCCACCCTATTTAGGGTGGACGTGTATTGTCTTTTTTGACTGTCTGTCACTGCCCGGAAAAACCTAGTGGTGAGGGATAGAATATAAAATACCAACCACAACCTGGAAGAAAATTCCCTAGGCGTGGGGGTCATTAGTTTTTAATTTTCTGAAAAAATACTTTAGGAATTTGTTTCTGAAATACAAATAAATGTTAAAAATTTGGTTGACAGCCATCAAAACCAATGGCTGCCATCCACCAAACATTTTGTACATAGAAACAAACTATACAATGGTATTCATTTCAATGTACAGAGATAACTGCTGAGCTGGTAGACCGTCAGGACTGCAAAGGTAATGTCCTCTACCACCCTAGCAGTCTGTCAAATTCTAAATCAGGCCCATATTATGAATTTCGTGTATGTGCCCATGCATTAGACAACAGGCTTCAGAAGGTTGCCCTATAATGTACCATTATCAAGTGATATGTTGGAGGTTCTTGAGTTACAGTCCCTCAGATCAATGGCTCAGGCAGGTAAATGGTCTAATACTGCACTTTGTAGGAAGGCATAGGGTATCTAAAAGGGGTCTGTATATGCTGGCAAGCCTGTAAAACTGTATCAGTAGTGACCCTGTGGGCGGTAGTTGTGATAATGATGGTGGTGCTGTTCATGTTGAACATTGTAATGGTAATGGTATTGGTGGAAAAGGTGGTTGTGATAATGGTAGAAAGGAAAGTAAAGAATCACCCTTAAGACCTGACAAACATTAAAAGCAGCCTTCTGCCATAATTGCATGCATGAAATAAACAATTGAATATTTAACACTTAAGTTCATTTTTTCCAAGTAAAACCCTCATGCACTACAATGTAGGCATGCCATAGGAGGTGGAATGATAGACCAACCTGCAATAGCATAGCATGGAACTATAACACTTTTCTCAGTTGAGACAAAGGTCTCTCTTTGTATGTTTTAAATAATGGATATCAATACCTCTTGCAGGCAGATGCACTGTAAAGTCATACATAATCTGACAAATCTACCACATAGACCCTCATGTAGGAGCCGTATAACATTTTCATTGCAGCTTGGAAAGCAGAATCCATTACCATGTATGATGATATCAATGGCTCTAAATGTTATTCATCATAGGTTTAATCAGGGGCATGCAATCATCCCAGTCAAGGGATGCGGGTATCCCAAGTGGAATAATTTATAGAAATAAACTGAAAAACAAGGAGGGAATAACTTTGATCTGCCACCACTATATCAAGACAGGAATAAAAAGTGCAATACGTTACCTGCTGAGTTTTTTTATTGATTCACCTTGAAATGCCCACATCCATCTAAAAGGGAGAGTATCAGCTCCCTGATTGAACTTACTGGTGGCTACTGTCTATGCTACAGGTCTTGAGGAAGACACCTCCCATTTTGCTCTAGGATCTTGTTGGAACCGGCTCTTTCTGGTTGGCTGAGGCAGTGTGCTATCCAGGCAGAACCTACCACTTCCCTCAATCTGGGCACAACATCTGGTGCGCGTTGATACGGGTCGCACCTGACCGTTTCTGTCATACACAATGAAGAATTGCAATTTCCATACCTCCCTGGAAATCAGGCACAACATCTGGTGCGTGTTGATATGAGTCACACAAGACAGTTCCAGTCACACAGAATGAAGAGTTACAAACTCAGTACCTCCCTGGAAACGAGGCACAACATCTGGTGCACGTTGATCCGAGTCACACCGGACAGTTCTGGTCACCCACTACAAAGAGTTGCAAATTCCATACCTCCCTGGGAATGAGGCCCAATGCCTGGTGCACATTGATACAGGTTGCATCATACAATTTTGGTCATACACGAAGAGTGCAAATTCTGTATCTTCCTGGAAATTAGGCACAATGCCTAGTGCGTGTTGATACGATCACACCTGCCTATTCCGGTCACACACAGGCGCAAGTTTAGCAGGGCCTCACGAGGTAGAATGAGGCACTACTATGGGTATGCCCTCCCTCCGGGGGTCAAAACTTGTGAATCGGACACTGCACGCAATGAGCATGCAGTCGGTGTCGCATGAGAGAGATACAGCACAATCAATGAAGCAAGCGATGCTGGATTCCACAACCAGTGAATCCTCTCACCACCAACAACACGCTTATGAGTGTTGAGGCCCCCACGATGCAGGGGCCACACTCCTTGGATGCAGGCAATACTTTTGGGATTCCGCACAAGGCAATATAGTCTCCAGGCACAATGCTTAGTTCCATGCTCACGCTGCATTTGCTGTTAGGATCCAGCAGACAATGTGGGCACTTAAGAGAGCACTGCTCTCCAGGTGTCACAATTAGACGTGTGGGTGCCTTGCCGGAGGTCTTTGATGTCCCTGAGACCGCCACATGGGAACAGGGTCAAGCCAGCAAACCCTTGGAGAGCACACTGCAGGGTGCCACACAGCAGCAGGTAGTCAGCCCAGGCCAGCAACTATTCAGGATGGGTGCACAGTCCCTTCTAATGGCAGTAATCCTCCTTGTGCACAACAGATTACTCTGGCAAAGTGCACTACACTGTTCCAGGATGTCCGGTCCCATGTCCCCGCATATGTATCCCTACCTTGCTCAAGTATGGCACCAGTAGTTGTACTGTGGTGTGCCTTTGAAGTTGGGGGTGGTTCAGAGGTTTTCCCTTTGAACCACTGATTCCTCCCCTAAATTTTAGTTGTGACTGCCATGAGGACATAGAATGCAGATCTTAATCTTTAGTGGGGCCAAGATCTGGCTTCCCAGAGGCCAAGTGCCAAAACCACTTCCTCTAATCTATCCAGCCAGGTCCTCAAATGGCAGAGGTCTGTCCTTCCAGTTGGCTGGCCAATGTTTATACCTGTTGCTGGGGAATGCACAGATGTGCTCTCTTTGCCTCTAGTGTGGAATGGAGTCAAACTGAAAGGCACACAAAGAGTTTTAGAGCAGATAAATTCCCACTTTCTAGAAATGTTATTTCTAAGCTATTAATGATAAATCCACCTTTACCACAGGAGAGGGCTTGTCTTCATGAATCCAATGGCAGGATACATTATGAGGTTGCTCCACTGCAAACGAGTATTAAAGCTTGAAGTAATTTCAACCATTCCCACATGTTAACCTATGGGAAGATTAAACCCCATAGACAGTAAAAACACACAAGGGTATTCTTCACTACCTGGGCAGAGAACAAACATGAGTATATGGGGAAGTATGTGTACCTGCCCTGCCCTGCTTTTCACCTACCACTTGCTTCACCACGAAGGAATTACCTTAGGGGTGCTCTAGTGGTAGTGAAAGGTCCCCTCAGGATTGGGGAGTGGTTTAGAAAGGCCAACCTGAGCATTACTGAAATTATGCAAGCACAGGCCTGCAATGGCAGGCTTGACATGTTTAAAAACACTATGGGTGCAAGTGCGTGCACACAGGCCTTAAAGGCAGGCTTGTGACATGTTTTAAAAACATCATGTTTAGGATGATTGTTTCCGGTCCAGGGAGGACCTGGCCTGCCAGTTTGGGCTGGACTGTTTGCATGGGGAGCAGGGTCAAGGCTAATTTGCATATGGCTGGGTTTAAACTGGAATGGCATAGTATGCAAAAAAACTATGGATTTAGGCCCAGATTTCTGTACTGTGGGTGAATGTTTAACATTGTTTCAGCATTCCTTCAAATCAATTGATGTTTTTGACTTAAAAACATCATAGGCACAAGTCTGCATACACAGACCTGCAATGGTAGGCTTGAGATATGTATATAAAACATCATACATGCAAGTGCACACACACAGTTCTACAATGGCAGGCTTGAGACATGTCTTAAAAACATCATATGTGCAAGTGCGCACACACAGACCTGCAATGGCAAGCTTAGTACATGTTTAAAAACATGTGCTGACCTGTCCAAACACCTTTTGCTGCTGGTGAGGTGCCAGCGAACAAGGCAGTTATCCCTGGAGCTGACCCAATGGCCCGATAAAGTGAGAAACAGCTTCGTGTGCCACCTGAGGCCGAGAAGCGTGGCAACACTGGTAACATGCGCTGCCTGCTCGCGGGTCTACACGCCACAGGGACTCTCTCCATCCAGCCTCCGTATGGGCGAACCCTGGTCAAGTGGACGGTATATGCCGAAGAGGGCATACAGCGGAGGAGAGAGACAGCCTACTGTGGGGTCTGCGGGAGACCAATTGGAGAACTGGTGGATTTCGCCCTGCGGTGGGCCGATTGCCTTTTGACGTTGCGGCGACTGTGGTGCGGCGACTCGCACTGCCGACTGGATGATGAGGCAGTGAATGAAGCAGGGAAGTAACAGAGATCATCTACAGCCGTGCATGCAACCAGGGAGGATGAGGGGGAAGGCCGGATACCCTGAGATACCTTTGCCTGACCTTAACATGGCACCATGAAGCACCCACTGATCCTGCAGACGTCCTCTGATTTATGCCCTGCTGCTTCTCTCGGGTATGACATGTGAAGAGGGACAGATGTGCTCAGCTGCTTAAACGGGCCCCAGGCCCAGTCTCCATGACCCTACCCCAATACCCTGTGACACAAGGTAGTGCCTGACCTACAGATGGAGTGATCTGCGGCCTCTTAGAAATTGAGATCACAGGGCTGGCCCTTTTCTGGACCTGGCTGAGAAGCTCAGAAGGTGGGGTTCCAACCCATAGGTTCAAGATACTCTACTACCCTGAGGTCGACAGGTGGCCTGGACGAGACCCAGATGTGGGAGGCAGGTCTCCATAATCCATTGAAGAGGGAGATAGGGAGACTCACCGCTGACGCTACTTCCGAGGATCAAGACACCTACGAGCAGCCTGGCTCCCAATCTAGAGGGGTGACTCTATGCCTCCAAAGTAGCAACAATCCAACCGGGTATCCAGCTATTTTTCCCCAGCAGAGGCGAGAGTCCAGATGGAGGGTACCTCGGGCACGGCCACCATGTTGCTCATGAAAGAAGAACTCCTGGCATCCCCCTGAGATTTCAAGAAGGAGCGCCGGGAAGAGCTTAAAACAGACCTGCTCAAATCCCTGGACGCCCTATGCACAGACCTGCATGACAGACTGGCCACTCTTTAGCAATACGTAGATTCGGTGGGCACCCGACTTCTAGCTTTTGAAACAACATACCGGCCAGGTGGAAGAAACAACGAACTCTCTGCGCCAACAACTTCAGACAACGATTCTTAAATATGAAGATTTTGAAAACAGATTAAATCGAAAGAATATACGTATATGAGGCCTGGAGGAGTAAGTAAGTAATTTATTATGCATGATTAATTAAAACCTTTGCATACACATAACAATAAAACGTTTATTGTACATAATTCAATAGATAAAACAATACTAAAAGCCATCATTATACACTATGTTAAAATTTTGCATTTGGGCTTTATGCCCTTCAACGAGTCTAAAGTGCATGTGCTTCAGGGAAAACTGAGCTGGCAGACGCTTTCCGAGTTAGGCAGTCGTCGTTATACATCCTATTAAAATTCACGTTTTCGCGCATACAACCTTCATTAGATCTAAAGTGCCTGTGCGTCAGTAAGGTGCTATTGCAAAGCTTGCTAAGTCTGACTTTAAGAACAGCCCGGTTATTTTTGTTTTACCAGTGTCCACTTGCGATGCATGTTTGAGTCTCTTGGTTACTATGTCGAAAACGTTTGTGAGCCAGCAGTTTAGCTGTGCTTCAGCTGGATTAAAGCACTGCTTTACTGCCTGCCTGCAAGTCCTGGTGCCGTTCTGCTTGATTATTGGTCGTAGTAAAGTGCTTCTTATGTCCTTCAAGTTGGGGCAAATGCAGATGACGTGGACAAGATCCTCTTTTCCTCTTTCGCATAGGCGACAGGACTGCAGTCCTAGTCTCCTTTCCCATGGTGGATGGTGTGGGATGATCGGAACGACGCCCAGCCGAAACTTTAGGAACTTTTCATTTATCCTTGTTTTGACTCCCATATTCAGGTAAGGGTGCAGTTTGAGTGCTTCGTAGTCACTAAAGGACCGATTATGATGGCGGAAGGCCCGCCACCACCAGCTGTGCGGTGGCAGGCCCTCCGCCATCGGACGATAATTTTCCCCCGCCAAATCAGGATGGCGGGGGAATCAGCCCGCGACTGTGGAGAGCGCAAACACTGCCCGCCACTCTTCCACCACAGGCAATCGGCCCGATTGCCTGGCGGACGGTCCACATTGGGTAAAATGGTGGACGTGCCTAGAAGGCACCGTCCGTCAAATTACAATGTGGGCTTCAGCCAGCCTTTCCATGGAAAAGCTGGTGGGGATTGGTTTCGGGGGCCTGTTGCGGGGCCCCCTTGTGTTGGGGGTAGATAGTTGTGCACTAGGGGGGTACCCATGGAACCCCCTAGGGTACCCCCTACATTTCCATACACAAGGTGGCAGGCACCGCGTGGTGCCTGCCACATTGTGTAGGGAAATGCACGACATGGCCATTTAGCAGTGCAGCGGGTGCTACAGCCAGCAGCACCCGCCGCAATGTTAAATTGCTGGATGCGACCGCCATAGTGGCGGTCGCATCGTAATATGGGGTGCGGGACTGAAGCCTTACAGGCGGGCGGTCCCAATCCCCGCTACGATGGCAGGCAGACTCAAGTTCGCCCGCCATCATAATCGACCCCTAAGCACTGTCCAGCCGTGAGCCCTTTTAGCCAGTGTTCCGTTGTCTTCTAAAACGGATACCATTTTTGTTACCTTTGTCACTGTCTTTTTGAAGGTCTGGTGGTCTGTTGGGGTTCCCCAAAGATCCATCAATCCCAATAACTTTAGGGAGTCAAGCAAGTATTTCCTGGCAGGTGATTTGTCATGGCGGAAAAGCTCGATCCAAAGATGCGAGTTTAAGGATCCTGCCTCAGCGCTTAAGATCTTGTGCAAACTTTTTAAATACGCGTTCCTCCTTTCCACTGATTGTTTTTGAAGCCCATATTCTAAGCGTATTTGGGCCTGTGAGACATAATTTGGAAGATGAAAAATTGCTCTGTAGGTGTTTGCTATTACTTTGTCCAAGGCTGCAGCATCTCTCCCTTTTAGCAATTCACTCCCGTACGTTAGCGCTGGTTGTAATTTTGCACGTATCACCTGTAGCAAAGGGTCGAGTGTTAGATCAGGCAGCATTTTCTTCAGGGGCTTCATCGCTAGGTAGGTCATGGTTCCCTTTCCCCACACGGACTCCAGCTGGAGTTTGGATGAGCCAGAAGGATTCCTAGATATTTGTAGCTGGTTGTCTGATCCAGGCATTGCCCGTCTAAAAACCAGTTGATTTTTTTCTTTTTGTGGTAGTTTACTGCCATGATTTTTGTTTTCTTGAAGTTTATTTTTAAGGCATTGCGTTGGGAGAAACTGTTGGTGGTGTTCAAGAGGTGTTGTAGGACGATGGGGGTACGACTTATCAGCACTAGGTCGTCTGCGTATAACATATTTGACAACAAAGTTTTTCCCAGTTTCGGGGCATGTGATGTGCTCTTGACCAATTCCCCTGGGAGTTCAGCTAAGAAAAGGTTGAAGAGTAAAGGCGCTAGAACACAACCTTGCGTTTGACCCTTTAGAGGTGGCGATTCGTCTTGAGAGGTGCGTCCCGGCACCTAGTTTAATCCTGATCCAGGTGTCAGTATGTAGCAGTATTAGCTGGTCTAAAAGGGGTTTTGATAGCCCCCAGCTTTCCAGTTTTTGCCATAATTTGGCGCGGTCTACGTGGTCGAAGGCTGCAGTGTAGTCTATAAAACATAGAAATAGAGGATACTTTGCTGCTTTAGCTGCGTCCATCAGCAAGGCTAAAGCCATGATGTTAGTGGTGGTTCCTTGTCCATGGCAAAACTTAGTTTGGTTTATTGGGATTATGGAGTTTTCTGATGCCCAAGATGTCAGTTCTTCCAAGATTGTTCGTGTGTAATACTTTGCCTCAATGTTGATGAGAGCAATTAGTCGATAGTTGTTTGGGGCTTTCCTGTAACTGGTATTAATGCTTTGCTCCAGTATTCCACATCATGTTTATACAGCATTGGAGGAATTCCCTTAGGGCCTGGGGCTCCTGCGAGTCTACCTCTGGCTATTTGTCTCTTTATCTGCGTCGCAGTTAGACCGTAGCACTCCTCGTTGTTAGACGATGTCGGGTCAGAGCCTGCTGCGGTTTCAACTCCCAGATGTTTTTGTTTGTGCCAGGGGGGTCGTTGTGCCTTGCTTGCATCAGGTTTTGCTCCATATCATCCCTACGGTCGTTACCTCTAACCTTTTTTGCGATCCCCAGATCTTTGTCTTCTTCGTCTTCCTTTTGCGCTTTGTTGTTAAAGTGGCTAAAAAGATATTCTACCCAGGCAGCCTCTGTTATGTTAGAGTTTATTCCTGAGTGGTTTGGTTGTTGGATTCTGTTGATCGTTTGCTAGAACTTGGCGCTGTTCTTTTGTTTGGCATCATGAAGTAACCTGGCCCATAGTTCGTCATTGTTTGATTTTTTTTATCCCATTTCTTTCTTTTTATTAGTGGCTTCAGTTTCCGCAGGTCACTTTCCAGATCTGGGTTTTGAGGGGTTTTGTGAAGCAGCCTTAATGTTTGGTTTATTGTGCGTTTGAGATTTTTTGATTCTGGACTGATTGCCATCCCTGTTGGGATGGCCGCAGTTTGTCCCAATTTTGTCCCTGCCCCAGTAGCAAATGTCTCCCCAAGAGTCATTGTAAAGTTTCCCCATGCTTTCACAGGTTGGGTCGGTGTGTCTTTTCCTTGGTTACGCAGTAGTTTAGCGGTGGTTGATATTTCCTCGATGTTATTGGCTTTACACCTTATTCGCTTTAGATTTAAGGTCCCTTCTGTGCCAATAGTTTTACGTGCCTCTAGTGAGTGAGCTGTGTTTGCTTTTAGTGTCACTTCCTGGGGTAGGTGATTGCTTTGTTCGTTGTCGCCTATTCTAAAGAATGCGATTTTGATCAACATGGGTAAAGTTATAAAGGTAAAGTCTAGGTAAGAGGAGGCTTTTGATGAGTGAAATGTAGTAGCCGGTGGGTTGTCCTCGTCAAAGCGGCCGTTCAGTGCTCTCATGTTTAGGTGTTTGAGTTCCTGAAGCAGGTGCTTCGAGCATCTTGTTGGTTTCCTAATGTTTTCTTGGCCCTGATTCAGTATTCCCCAGGCGGTGGTTAGGTCTTGCACAGGGTCCTCCTCTTGCCCAGACCCAAAAAGATGTAAATTGAAGTCGCCTGCCAGAATGATGTGGTCAGTGTCCTGCTCTTCCATAACCTT
This sequence comes from Calotriton arnoldi, assembly GCA_963921515.1. Lineage (NCBI taxonomy): Eukaryota > Metazoa > Chordata > Amphibia > Caudata > Salamandridae > Calotriton > Calotriton arnoldi. Next base: position 344,191 of record CAWUFW010012126.1, read on the forward strand.
TTTCAGTTCTTTAACCGGTATGCAGACATAATATCGATGTTTAAATAGCGATATACCAGAATATCGATGTTTAAATATCGATGTGGCACAATATCGACCTGCAAGAATATCGTCGACCAGAATATCAACATGCAGGTAAGAAATATCGTGTTGCTTAATATCGAAGTTAGTAATATCGTTAGTAAAAATATCGTTGTTAATAATATCAAAATTTATTTTAGTGTTCTGTATTTTAGTATATGTGTTAAAAGTATGTGATTTAAATATTTTGTATAAGTATAGCTTATTTTTGTAATGTATGTTTGAAATTTTTAGAAATAATTAATTTTATGATAATTAATTTTTACGTATTTTAGTTCCGTAGCGGGTTGTGGGTTTATAGGGGAATAGGGTGGGAAGTAATTTAATTATATTATATTTATTAATAATTTTTAGAAGTTATTAATTTTATATAAATTAAATTTTGCGTTTTAGTTCCGTAGCGGGTTGTGGGTTTATAGGGGAATAGAGTGGGAAGTAATTTAATTATAATTAATTAATTAATAATTTTAATTAATTAATATTTTTGTATGTAATCATTTATATTGTTAATTGTGTTAATTAATGTGTTATTAATTAGTTATTAATTGGTTATTAATTATAAATTATTAATTGGTAGATATGTTAATTGTGTCATTTTTTAGGAGCGGGTTGTGGGTTTATGGGGGAGTAGGGTGGGAAGTAATTTAATTATAATTCATTAATTAATAATGTTATTAATTAATATTTATGTATGTAATATTTAATATTGTCAATTGTGTTAAATAATGTATTATTAATTACTTATTAATTGGTTATTAATTATTAATTATTAATTGGTAAAGATGTCAATTGTGTTATTTTTTTAGGAGCGGGTTGTGGATTTAGAGGGGAGTAGTGTGGGAAGTAATTAAAATGTAATATATTTTTTATATAATATTTAGTAATTGCTATTTTATAGTCTTAATAGTGTGAATTAATTTATTACTGATTGTTTTTAATTTGATTGTTCATTGTTATTAGTAAATTAATTAATTGTTAAGCAATTATGTTAATTGTGTCATGTTTTACAATATTGGTGGTGTCATTTATAGGGGGATTTGGTGGGATGTAAATTATTTTTTATTATTTAAGTATTTGTTCATTAATGTTTATTATTTTGCTGGAGTGGGAATAGTAAATTATTACCCTCCGCTATCCAACACTTTCACTACTGTTGCACTTGCTGGAGTGGGAATAGCAATTATTCTCCTCCGCTATCCAACACTTTCCCTACTGTTGCACTCCCTGGAGTGGGAATAGTAATTGTATCCCCTCCGCTATCCAACACTTTTGTATAGTTGCACTTGCTGGAGTGGGAATAGTGATTTTATCCCCTACGCTATCCAACACTTTCCCTACTGTTGCACTCACTGGAGTGGGAATAGTAATTTTTATCCCCTACGCTATCCAACACTTTCCCTACTGTTGCACTCGCTGGAGTGGGAATAGTAAATTATTCCCCTACGCTATCCAACACTTTCCCTACTGATGCACTTGCTGGAGTGGGAATAGTAAATTATTCCCCTCCGCTATCCAACACTTTCCCTACTGTTGCACTTGTTGGAGTGGGAATAGTAAATTTTTCCCCTCCGCTATCCAACATTTTTCCTACTGGTGCACTTGCTGGAGTGGGAATAGTAAATTATTCCCCTCCGCTATCCAACACTTTCCCTACTGTTGCACTCCCTGGAGTGGGAATAGTAAATTATTTCACTCCACTATCCAACACTTTCCCTACTGTTGCACTCGCTGGAGTGGGAATAGTAATTTTGCCCCCTCCGCTGTCCAACACTTTCCCTACTTTTGTATTCCCTGCAGTGGGAATAGTAATTTTATCCTCTACGCTATCCAACATTATCCCTACTGTTGCACTTACTGGAGTGGGAATAGTAATTTTTACCCCTCCACTATCTAACACTTTCCCTACTGTTGCACTGACTGGAGTGGGAATAGTAAATTTTATTCCTCCACTATCCAACACTTTTCCTACTGTTGCACTCACTGGATGTGCTTTAAAATTAAATAATTATTTTAATATTTTAATTTATTATATATATCATTTTTTTTATATTTATGCTACAGGTGTATGTATATATATATATGTATTTATAATTTTTATTATGTTTCTAACATTTTATAATTTAATAAAATAATTATTTATCAATATTATTAAGTAAATATATATATAATTATGTTTATATATGTATGTTTAATTGTTTTTATATTGCATTTATTATTTATAATTTTTAACATTTTTTAATAATTCTAACTATGGGGGTCATTAGGATGGTAGGTGGACTTTAGTCTGCCCGCCACCCTAGCGGTAACGGGACCGCCCACCTGCCATGCGGCGGTCCCGCCACCCTAATTATGATGCGACCGCCACCGTGGCGGTCGCATCTGGCGATTTAACATTGCTGCGGGTGCTGCTGGCTGCAGCACCCGCTGCAATCGTAAAATGCCACGTTGTGCATTTCTATGCACAACGTGGCAGGCACCGGGCGGTGCCTGCCACCTTGTGCATGGACATGCAGGGGGTTACCATGGGTACCCCCCATGTGCACCCCTTCACCCCCTTGGGGGCCCGCAACGGGCCCCCAAAGCAAATCCCCACCAGCCTTTCCATGGCGGCATTGCCGCCATGGAAAGGCCGTGTAAACCAAATATCACACCATATATGTGCCCCAGCTCAGCCCGGCCAGCAATCGTAACGATTGCCGACCAGTGGAAAAGCGGCGGATGGACTTTCTGTCCGCCACGATACCCACCGCCATCGTAATATGGCGGTGGGTAAATCATGTTATGATGGCATGACGGTTACGCCATCGTAATCACCCCTATGTTTTTATTAATTCTATTTATTATTTAATTTATTTTATATTATTTTTAAGACATTTAAAAAAACGATATTTTGAACAACGATATTTTAAACAACGATATTTTGGTTTCGATATTTTTGTACTTACCTTTGTAGAGATAGGATGTCGATATTCTTGACATCGATATTCTGTGCACGATATTTGTGTACCTCGATATTCCTGTCGTCGGTATTCTATCAGTGATCCTCTTTTACCAGCTCTTTTGCAGCTTTTGATTTTTGTTTGGTGTACACCTAGGTGTTAATTATTATAATTTCCTGGCGTTCCGTGTTGAACTTAAGTGTTATCGGCATTGCCTGGATGGCTCTTGGGGCTTCGATTTGTGGCTCTATGGTCGAGATTTCTCCTATTGTGGTTATTGAGGCAAGTGCCATCCGTCCCCCCGAGCGATGACCAAAGTCAGATCCCCTTCTTGCTGGAACAAAGTGTGACGCGTACCCCTGAAGCTCAAATGCCTTATCCTCCCAGGTTTCCTGGAGCAGTATCACATCAAATGTTTTTAGGTAGTTTAGTACCTCTTGGTCCTCAGTCTTGCTGGCTAGGCCATTGATGTTCCAGATGCACATGCAGATTTTGCCTCGCTCTGCTGGGGCTGTTGGTGCCCACGGCACCCCTTGTCAATTGGATCGATCTATTGTTATTGTTCGCTGTATTTACGTCCAGTTCTGAGTTGTTGACGGTGAAGTTAGGCCTAGTTGCCCGAGGCCTGTGTTCAGGTTGGTAACCCTTGGGAGGGTGGAGTGCACCCCTGGAGTGCTGCTGCGTGCTCCTTTTAATTCTGAGGATGCAGTTTTGGGAGGTCCGTTAGTATGGGCGTTTAGAAAGGGCATTGGATAGGGTGGTTTTGATTCAGCTTTCAGTTTTATCCCCCAATGTAGGAACGTGCTTTCTTCTTTCATAATTTTGTTAACTGTCTCACTAGTGTTCCACCTTGTTTTGGTTGCCTCTGGGCATTGCAGGTTGTTGGTTGGTTGAAATTCCATAGAGAGCAAATCTGCTGAGCTTAGATTTTCCAGGCTTGTGAGGGAGTGTAAGAGATGCAGTACATTCCCTCTATTTAGTATGTCCGCTCTTCCCCGAGTTACGTACTTAGGAACAAATATGATAGTGTCCGTTCCCTTTGCATCTATGGCCTCTGTTTCCTGGGAAGGGATTCCTTCGCGGAGTGGGGTCCTTGGTAGAACATGATTGCTCCTGCTGGCTCCTTGGTTAGTGTTGGTGTAGAAAGTTTGTTGGAGATCGGCTGAGATCTGATCTTTGTCCAGTGTATTGATACTGTGCTCGTTCTCCCTCTTTTACCTTTGTGGTGACTGACTGGGGTTGTTCGGTGGGTCTTCTCTCAGTTTTGGTCTTGGGGTTTGTACCACGCTGATGACCTTGCTAAGTTCTTGCGCCGTTGTGGCTTGCTGCTTTCGTATTTGAGTGATCTCCTGTTTGTTGTCATCTGAAGCTGTGCTTTGTGGTGATGATCTTGAAGATGTTCTGTTTGAGAAAAGCGCCCCCTAGAAGATTAAACTTTGTGGTCTGGGAGTAAGGGGGAAATAAATCAGAAATAGGAAACCGCCTCCCACGTGACCATAATTACTTTGATGCTTGCTAACATGTAGCATAGAAAGGGGTCATTGATTTATGATTTCTCCACACAAAGGTCTAAGGGGGTCATTACGATAGCGGGCAGATCGCCACTGCCCGTATGGCGGTGGCGATCCGCCCGCTATTTCCCACCGCCCGCCTCACTTTTCCCCATCACCATATTAGTATGGTGGTGGGGACCCAGGCGGACGGCAAGACTGTTCTGCCGAAGCTTCCGCCGGTCGACCAGTCGACCGGGCGGAAAGGGGCTGGATATGGTGGCGGTGTCTGCTAGACACCGCCATCCATATTATCATGGGCAGCGGTGCAGGGCTTTCCATGGCGGAGACCCCGTTGCGGGCCCCAGGGTATTTGGGGGGGTGGGGGGTGCACATGGGGGGTACCTATGGTACCCCCCTGCATTGGCATGGACATGGTGGCAGGCACCTCGCGGTGCCTGTCACCTTGTGCATGACAATGCACACAGTGCATTCCCAGCATTGTGGCGGGCGGTGCTGTGAGCACCGCCCGTCACAATGCTGGGAATGGAGGATGCCACCGCCACGGTGGCGGTGGCATCCTAATCGCCGGTGCGGGACCGCCGCACCACTGGCGGCCGGTCCCAGCACCGCTAGGGTGGCGGGCAGACGAAAGTCCGCCCGCTATCCTAATGATCCCCATAGTTTCATAAAAAAGCTTTTTTTTATTTCATTATTCACTTATTTAAAAAGCAATCACATAACAATCTTAGTTTGCATTATGACATTTTCTTAAACATTGTTATTTCTTTACAAAGTGTCAACAGATTTCAATAATACATATTCTCGTAATAATCATATTCTGTGCAAAAACTCATAATCTGTACACAAATTCATTGAATGTTTCCTCTCGGGAAACTAACACCAATATTACAAACCAGAAATTACCCCACATTTACACCTCATTCACCTAGTCTACACTCATATCTCTAACACATACTACAACACACATTCATACTCCCCAGTACAACATCACAAACACAGATGAAAAAATGCTCAGGGTGAAAACATCAACCCTCAGATGCTATGCTGATAGCTGGGGCATCATACTCTCAGGTCGATGTACGTTTCAATGTATGTGACACTTTGGGGCCGATTCCGATTCGGGCCGGAAATCTCTCCGACCGAGCCGGACCCGGAGAGATTTCCGACCGAGTCGGACCCGTGCAGTCTGACCGAACGAGTACGATGCGCACGTATGCCATCGGACTCGAGTCGGTCGGACTCCCATTGAAGTCAATGTGAGCCTGTCGTACAACGCGTACGCGGGCTCCCATTGACTCAATGGGTGCGATGCAGACAAGTGCGCCCCTACAGCGTGTACGCGGCGAAGCGATTCGCGCCGTACACGCACAGGTAGGGGGACCCATGGGTCCCCCTGTGTGCGACTCGCATGGCTACGCGTACAGGGGGTCCGACACGGACCCCCAAAGTACGGCTCCGACAGCTCTTTCGAGCCGGAGTGCGCGGCTCGGTCGGACTGCTCGCGGCGCGCATCGTACTTACCCGGCCGGGGAACGTCTCCATTGCGCGGTGCGAGTCGAGTCCGAGCGAGTCGGTCGGTGCGGTTGGACCCGGGAACGAGTCGGTCGGAGCGGTCGGGATGCCCGGACGAGTCGGTCGGCGAATACGCATCGTACTCGCTCGCCCGGACGTGCGTACGGTTCGGTCGGGAAATAGGGCTCCGAATCGGATCCGGTTAAGCCGAATCCGATTCGGAGCCCTACCGGCCGAGATCGGAATCGGCCCCTTTGTCTCCATCTTCATTATGACCTATTAGTTCTTTTAATTTTTCTTTTGAGGGTGAACCATGGGGAATCTAAAAACACAATGTTCATTGGGGAGAAACAAAAGATGCAACATAAGTTTGACCCTAGAGCTTTTTAATTTTGCCCCTGAATAATCCATTTTAAAAAAAATTGAGAATACTTCTCACCCATTAACGTCAGAGAAACCTGCACCAGTGATTTTGTGTCGAAAGGAAAAAAAAAAAAGGGAGAAGTGTGAAAGCATCATGCTAGAAAAATGTTGTTGTTGTATTCTGAGGTGTCCATAATCACTATCCCCCCACCTTTATCACAAGGTTTGATTGTTAGGCTCGGGGTATTTTGAAGTCTGGTTAGTGCATTTCTCTCTGTTTGCCAAGGGAGATATAGTGGTCATGGGGGACTTCAATTTGACAAGACACTCAGGTGATGACAGTACACACCCCCATAGGGCATTAACGGGGAGTTTCCAGAGACCCCTCAAACAAGCTTTCCATTCCCTAGGCTTAAAGGATTCATGGAGGGAGATACACCCCACCACACATGATTATATATTCTTCTCCAACACACATCGCACATACTTCAGATTGGATTATATAGTCAGACTCTGAGACAGGACTTACAAGACGCCAATATACTTTTGATATGATCTCAGACCATGCACTGGTAGGGGTGACGCTGGGATGGGATGCCTCACCACCTGAGATTCAGACGCTGTTTTTTTCCCCCTTTTCTTACAAGAGACCGCCTGCTCCGTGACAAGCTCCGAAAGCAATCAGGGAATATTTTGAACTGAATGACCCCCAGAACACATCTCCAGATAATAACTGGGATGCATTTAACGCATATGTTAGGGGTAAATGTATAACCCTGAACTCTGTTCTCAATAAACAAAGAGCCGCAGAACGACGTTACTTGAAACAGAATTACACCAGCTAGAACAGGCCCACGAGGCAAACCCGACGCTAACTCTCCATCGGAAAGTCGCAACTGCAAGGGGTAAACTAAATGTGATAAACAACAATAGAGCAGAATTCACTCTCCTCCATGTTAGACAAAGCATCTACGCACACGAACAAAATCGGTAGACACCTACTCCGTCAACTACGAGTCAAGTGAGAAAAGGAGTACATTAGGGATCTACAAACACAGACAGGACAGTTAGCATCGTCCAAAATAGAGAAGGCAAACATCTTCAAATACTTCTATGATGACCTATATACAGGTGAATGAGTAGACCCCTAGTTCCAGACAGAGTATTTGAGCAAATTGCAAATTCCTCAGGTTACTGAGGCCCAAAATTAAATACTATGGGAATCCATCTCAGAAGAAGAGGTTTGTGACGCCATTGCCTCATTAAAACTCATAAAGCTCCTGGCCCAGTTGGCCTCACGGCCCATTTTTACAAAACCTTAAATGCTGATCTGATATCCCATTTGACACAAGAATAAACTCAAGCCTTTGCAACTCATATATACCCAGAGCCTTGCTCAAATTAGATGCAAAACTCTATACAAAGATCTTAGCGTCCCGTCTTGAATCATTGATGGCAGATTTGATCCATCCGGATCAGTCGTGCTTCATAAAGGACCGGCAGACTCACAATAATGTGAGACATGTACTACACCTCATAAAAAAACTACAAGTGTTTTTGGGCAGAAAAGGCATTTGACCACGTTCACAGGTCTTTTCTCACTTTAGCACCTTTTGTTTCTGTGACAAATTTATTGCAATGGTCTGAGCTATTTACGCAGCTCCTAGGTCAAGAGTATTAGTCAATGGATACAGTCCTGTATCGTTTTCACTTGGAAGAGGGATGAGACAGGGATGCCCACTGTCTCCATTGCTATTTGCCTTAAGCATTGAACCCTTGTCCGGTCAGACCTGAGCTAACCCATCAGTCAGGGGTATCACCTTTGGGGGAACCGTGCATAAAATATCACTATTTGCAGACAACGTCCTCTTAACCCTTACTGATCCAACATCTACTTTAGCGAGCCTTTTGGTAGACCTAGACAGCTTTGAAACTGTGGCAGGCTTCTGGGTTAACACAACTATATCCTTCCACCTAAACTTAACCATGCCCCACGGCGACATGGAATCATTGGTGACAACTTCACGATTTAAATGGGCAAAGAAAGATATAACATATTCAGGGGTCCGGATCACTCCCAAAATTTCGAGTTTACATAAGGCCAATTTTCCTCTACTTCTCTAGCAATTAAAAGCGGACCTTCGAAACTGGTCTCCCCTATATACATCATGGCTCGGCTGCATTAATGCAATTAAGATGAATGTCCTACTGAGGGTGCTCTACCTCTTTCAAAGTCTGCCCATAACCCTGGAACGTGACTTTCTCCCAAATCTCAGCTCACTTGTCATTGGCTTCCTCTGGCAAAACCGTAGACCTCGACTACCATATACACTTCTCAGGCTGCCCAAGTAATGGGAAGGCCTGGCCCTTCAAGATTTTCACCTTTACTATAACGCTGCTCAATTAAGAGTGATTGCCAAATGGTCTCTTAGAGCCTCAGACAAGCACTGGCTGCATATGGACAGGGCCACAGTGGAAAGGGTCATATGAAACATCCTGCGGAAGCCTAAAACAGGGAGGCCTCCAAAAGCCTACCTCAGTACACCTACATAAACTACTTTGAAAGTATGGAATAAGGTAAATAACCGAGCAGAGTGGACAACTTTCCCCTCCCCATACACACCCATACATTTTAATCCTGCCTTTCCCCCTACATTAGAACCCGGGTCAATTTGACGCATGGAGAGAGGGAGGATGCCTGACAATAGCAGATCTCTTTCATAATTGGGACATACTAACATTTGAGAATTGCAAAAGGGACTTCCGTTCATCGGACTCTGAACAGTACCACTATAACCAGCTGACACATTAGATACAGCCCCAATATAGAGCAGCAGCCACTAGGGAACTTACCCCCATAGGCGATTTGCTAAGCAGGCTGGGACTACTAAAGGGACCATCATCTCACTATACTCTTTACTGTTGGATACTGTACATACCCCACAACCACGCCCCTGAACTATGTGGGAACAGGTGCTACAAATGGACATACTTGAGAAAAAATTGACACAGTTATAGGGGGATATTGCAAAATGTAACCACTCAATAGATATGAGGGAAGCCGATTACAAGGTCATGTATGAGTGGTATGCATATCCCTCCAAATTCAAATGATGTTCCCTCACACATCAGCCTTATGTTGGAGGGGATGCGGTCTCCTGGGAGACTTTAGGCTCATATGGTGGGACTGCCCGATCATATGCCCATTTTGGAATAAGATCCTTGCACAGCTCAAAAGCATCTTGGGGTACTCAGTTCCCGAAACCCCGAGATTTGTCCTACTGGGCCTCCGAGATGGTAGTCTGAAATATCAAACTAATGGGGACAACGCAATTATTTGGTTATGCTAAGGGGCAGCGAAACAGACTCTAGCTGGCGCTTGGAAGAAAAAGGATGCTCCAGTAATCACCCAGTGGCTCTGCCTGTCCTTCAATAGGAATGACTGGCAGATATCTTTAGAAAAGAGCTCCCAGGTTTTTAATTCACCTGGGGTGCATTAGTGACATACCTCTCAAGGAGCTTTCCATTGATGACTTGTCCCACTAAAACAAGAGCTCTTCATCTGTTTTAACTTTGAGAGGAGGAGGTCTCCTATGTTCCAGAGTAGGTATTAACCTCCGATGGCAAACACTCCCACGATCCCCAGGCAGCCGAGATACCCTACAGATACCTAGGCAGCCCTTAGATAACCACTCACCGCTTAGTTAGTTTTTGGGATAGGTTTACTTTTGGTTTATTTTGTTTTTAATTTCATGACTCCCTGAGACCTCGCCCACCTGATTATATGATGTATGACAATCATACACACGGTAAACGGGATGGGAGGGCGGAGGGACTAGGATTGTATTGTTATGCGGGAGATATATGTTTTAAAAGAGGCGGCAACTGGAGACCATGAGAATGTATAATTGACTTCATTGACAGAATATTGATGTAAAAAATATAAATGTAAAAAATATAGATGAAAAAATATAGAATGCAAAAAAATCGACTCCCTATACTTAAACAGGTAAGTACAAAAATATTGAGAAAAACATATCGATGTTAAAAATATAGTTGTACAAAATATACATTTTTAAATATATATAAAATGAATAATACAATTAATTAAAAAAAATAAAGTAGATTTAATATAAATTTTAACAAATATAACAAATAAACTGAATTAAAAAAGTTAAACACACATACATAATAATAAATATATATATATATATATGTATATATATATATATATTTTTTTTATTATATATATTTATATATATATATATATATATATGTACCAATAACATAAAATCTATTACAAAAAAACATTCTATTATAAATTATAACATTAAACTATTTAAAAGTCTTTAAACTTAAATTGACCATTCAAGTCAGTGCAACAGTAGGGAAAGTGTTGGATAGGGGAGGGGTAAAAATTACTATTCCGACTCCAGTGAGTGCAACAATAGGGAAAGTGTTGGATAGGGGAGGGGTAAAAATTACTATTCTCACTCCAGTGAGTGCAACAGTAGGGAAAGTGTTGGATAGCGGAGGGATACAATTTACTATTCCCACTCCAGTCAGTGCAACAGTAGAGAGAGAGTTAGATAGCTGAGGAGTAAAAATTACTATTACCACTCCAATAAGTGTAACTGTAGGGAAAGTGTTGGATAGGGGAGGGGTACAAATTACTATTACCACTCCAATGAGTGCAACAGTAGGGAAAGTGTTGGATAGCGGAGGGGTAAAAATTACTATTTCCACTCCAGTGAGTGCAACAGTAGGGAAAGTGTTTCATAGTGGCGGGGTAATATTTACTATTCCCACTCCAATCAGTGCAACAGTAGGGAAAGTGTTGGGTTGCGGAAGGGTAACAATTAATATTTTCACTCCACTCAGTTCAAAACTAAAAATAAACTAAATATTAACAACAAAAATATTTTTAAAACAAAATATAAATATGGTAAAAATTAAAATACAAATATATTTAATATTACAAATTAAAAAAAAACATATTATAATGTTAAATGCATATGACAAATACCTACATATTATATTAAATAAAATAAAAAATAATTTTCAAACAAATAAATGTAATTATTTAGAAACAAAAACATTAATTATTACATAAATGTACTTTTTTTATTTCCTACCCTAGAACACCACACAATTCACAAACCACATCTAAATAAAAAAATAAAACAATGTACTTACATAATTAACATAATTAATTACCAATTAAAGAAATAGTATCAATTAAAAAAATAAATTAAAACTCATAAAAATGAATAAACTTCCCACACTTTACCCCTATAACCCCCACAAACTTCAGCTAAAATTAAACTGTAAAAAAATTATTACACAATTAAAACTTATTTTCAATTAAAAAAACTAATAGTATTTAACAACTAATTATAAAGTAAGTAAAATGTATTTACTCCCCACCCTTTACCCCTATAAAAGTAACACCCACACACAAAAACTACAACCAATTACCTTAATTACATATCAATTACTTAATTAATATTAATGATCAACTAATTATTAATTAATTAAACATAAATTACTTACCACCCTTTACCCTATAAACCCCCCAACCCTCATCTAAAATTAATGACACAATTTCCATAATTAATGTACAATTAATTAATTATTACTAATTAACATCTTATTATTAATTAATTAAAAATAAATTACTTCCCACCCTTTACCCCTATAAACCCAACAACCTGCACCTAAAATTACATAATTACCATAATAAATTAGCAATTAATTAATTAATATTAATTAACAACCAATTCATAATTAATTAATAATAAATTACTTCCCACAATTAACACTATACAATCTCAATTAAATAAATAGTAATAAATAAAAAATAATCATTAATTTATTATAATTAAATTACTTCCCACGCTATTCCCCTATAAACCCACAACCCGCTACAGAGCTAAAAAACGCAAAATTGAATTAAAATAAAATTGATAACTACAAAAAATTTAACAAATATATTAAAAAACATAAACAATTCTTATACAAAAAAATAAATCACATACATTTAAAATATATACTAAAATACATAACACTAATTAAAAAATCGATATTTTAAACAACTATGGGGTCCATTACGATACCGGGCGGAATAAAATCCGCCATCCACCATAGCGGTAAAAACCGCCCGCCTACACCCTCTGAATACCGACCGAGCAATCAGGATGTCGCGAAGCAAACACCGCCCGCGGCGGAAAAAACACACAAAATACCGCCCGTCTATGTCCGAGTCGAAGTCAATCCGTCCGATACGGACGCAAACACGCACGACAACACAAAACCGCCCGCCCTGACTGCAGAGACACCGGCCGTGAAATTAGGATCTACCCGACATGAGCGCGGCAAATCCACTAATACACCGCCCGCCATCGCTAACAACAGTGATGAAAATGGACACGGCGTAAGCCCTGGCGGCCACGTCCCAGTACAGAAACCATCCGCGGACCAAAGAAACACACACAACATGGCCAACAAGTCCACACAGCAAGCAACGCCCAAATACCCAAACACAGTACACATCCCGAAGACACATCCCCCCTGGACAAACAAATAAACTACAAATCCCAGAACACCAGCCACAACACACCTGAAAACAACAGCACATCATGACACACCCACATAGGTAAGTACAAATGCAGCCTCTTCACAGACCACAATCCCTTGCAACACCACAAACTGAGGACGAGAGCACAGAACACAGCGAGACAGAAAGGACAGCAGCACACCACAGACACGCACCCATCACCACCACCACCACCACCAAACACCGGCCCCACAAACCCCCTGCACATCACACACCACACACACACACACCGCACCAGCACCAGCACCACAAACACAAAACCACACACCATGGCAGCACAGAGAATGCCCAAGTTCACGTCCACTGAGCTGACGGTCATGGTCGACGAGATCATCAAGGTGCACCCACAAATCTATGGGAACCAGGTCCAACAGCCACCACTATCCACCAGAAACAGAATGTGGAGCAGGATCGTAGACCAGGTCAATGCAGTCGGGAACGTGCCACGCAACAGAGCCGAAATCACCAAGAGGTGGCACGACATGAAAAGAGTGGTTAAAAAGAAGGAGGCCAAGAATCGGCAGCTGGCTGACAGGACTGGCGGAGGAAATCCCGCGCTATTTAAGACCTTAAAGGCGTGGGAGGAGACGGTGCGAGGCATCCTACATCCGGAGAGTCTCACCGGAATACCAGGGGGAGTGGAGGCTGGTAAGTACAAACAAATGTATACCAGCACACCGCTATGTACTCACATGCACTACCACAATGCCATAGCTCCGAGGGACAAACACCCCCATGTCCAGTACACAATACACAAGACATCACTCACACATGCAACAGACCAACTAACAAAACCATGGGGGCATGTGTACAGTCAGCCAGCACCGCAACTCCCACCAGGTCCCCTTGTACTCCAGATGCGCCAGAAGGATCACACCCCACACCCACACCCATGTGTCAGCCATAGCTGCACTAACCGACAAGTAACAGGTAAGTAGCCAGAACACAAAGTCAGTGGGTCGGAAGGGGGACAGCTGAAGTACAACACCCACCAGGCCCCCAGTCCTACAGCACAGCAAGGTGGAGCACAGCCCACACCCATGTGTCAGCCACTGCAGTGCACACCTTCAGCCGACAGGTAGAAATCTTACCGTACATGGAGGGGTTTCTGTGGGTGGTAAGCCATCACCACAACACACAACACCGCCCCCACTCCCACAGACCAGCAAGATGGAGCACCCCTCCCTCCCAGTACCATATGGCATCCATTGCATTGCGCCCTCCAAACCAACAAGTAGGTAGAGTACTGTACAGGGCGGGGTGTCTGTAGGCATGAGGACAGTATTACGACTAACATTTGGGAAATGTCACGTAGCAGAGGAACACGCAGCACTGCTCCCTGTCATAATCATGTGACCAATGTGCACACGGACATGTATCACAGAGTCATAGCCCACATGAGCCATCACAAATACAGCAACACCCATGGAGCCACGTCTGCATGCACAAGTCCCACTGGAGTACTGACCCACACGGCGGGCACTGTGCCACTCATCACACACATCAGCAACACCATCGAAGTCCTGTCCATGTAGTCGTTACTGCCTGTTCCCCACAAAACGTACAACATCGCCCATGTAAGTCTAACCTGTCTAGAACTAACAGTGTGAAACCCCAGTAATGCACATAAACACCACTGGACCCATGAAACACACAGCCACACAATGCACATCCAACATACCATCCATCTCATCTGTCAGCCCCAGTGTCATGAAAGGTATGTCATCTGAACAGCTGGCCCCCACACAGTAGTTCTGCAAAGATACCTGCCCATCACAAATAATGTGTCTGCAGTGACTGAAGCGCACATCACACTGATTTACAACATACATAATATAGACAACACCCCAAGAGCACTGCATTGCTGCACAGGGCCGAGGGTAGCACGCACACCAAGGAATTGGCCCATCTGCAATACGTTGTGTGGCACACAACCATCACTCACTCACTACAATGCTTGCAGTGTAATGTCCATAAATGATAACAGTGAGCAGATATGCTGGGGATGTCAGACATACACACACCTTTGTCTCTGCACTGTTATGTTGCCAAAACACATGTCCCGTTCTGCACACATATGTCACAGTATGTACCCCAAAACCATATTTCACCTCTAAAGCGTTGAGGGGGCTGTACCCCCTTTTGCCATCTGCGTTTCTAAGCGTTCCATTTGAACCCCAAAACCATATTTCACCTCAAAAGCGTCGATGGGTCTGGAGCCCGCATACACCCAAGCCACAAAATGTAGGAGTACAGCAACACACACTGATTGTCATCGCTAATCCACCCCATGCCACATGAACACAACACACAGTTCCATTGCCTTGCTCACGCATACACACATCGTACATCCACACACACGCCACTGGGAAACCTGTGCACGACAGTGCATGAACTGTGAATGTCAGACAACCAATACAAACTTTGCAAGGTGCAACACAATAACCTATCTCATTCTCCCCACAGGTGCCGAACAGCTGGATGCTGGAGAGGGAGACAGCAGCCAGCACAGCCAGTCCGCAAGCCCCCGACCCGGACTC
Source organism: Calotriton arnoldi (assembly GCA_963921515.1). Classification (NCBI taxonomy): domain Eukaryota; kingdom Metazoa; phylum Chordata; class Amphibia; order Caudata; family Salamandridae; genus Calotriton; species Calotriton arnoldi. The sequence goes on from CAWUFW010012126.1 coordinate 359,756, forward strand.
ACGGATGTAGAAGACCTGGACACCTCTTCGGACGAGGACCACCCACCAGGCCCGTCTGGAGTGGCAGGGCCCAACCGCACCCCAGGGCCCCTCCTACCCACCAACACATCACCCAGGGCTGCTGACCAGTCACAGACCCCTGCTGCCACGGTCGTTGCGGCCACCACCACCGCCGCAACAACCACCACCACCACCACGCCATCCCTGGCCACAGCACCTGCGCAAGGGGTGGCACGCCCATCGTGCTCGACCCTGGGAGCCAGACAGAGGACCGTGGTGACCAATGTGGCGAGTGGGCAGGTCGGTGGCAGCAGTACCGGTGGGAGGAGCAGGGTCAGGCCAACGCCATCTGAGCCTGGGAGCCAAGCCCTGCCGCAAATCTCAAGAGTCCTTGGGGCCTATGAAGAGGCCCAAGGACAATGGGCCAGGTCGGCTGCCGACACGCGGGAGGTCCTTGGGGTGTTGAGGTCCATGGACGCCCATATGGGCCAAATCGTGACCCGTATGGTCAAACTTGTGGACCTCATGGCCCAGCAGGTGTTGGGGGGGAGGGCCCAAGCAAGGCCAGCCACACCACCGCCGCCACCACGTGCTGTGGCGCAGGGTCGTGCAACATCTAGTTCCCCTGCGTCCACAGCTAGTGAGCAGTCCTCAGCCACCACCAGCAGCCCACCAACACAACCCCCCCCTACCAAACGTGGAAGGGGCCGTCCGAAGAAGAAACAGGTGTCCAGAGAGGACTACGCACGCTCCAAACGCCAGTGAGTCAGCCAGCCACCCTGACCACCTACTGCACTGACTTTGACTACGATCCTACCCCACACTGCCATGTGAATGGCATGTGTCTGTTGGACTGTGGAAATAGAACTTCATGGGTACACCTTGACCATCACGCAGCCATGTCCGTCAACTCATTGTCACAGCATGCACCACTTCTGTCATCACCTTGCACACAATTACATTTCACCGCTGTAAATAAATACACCTTGATCACAATCTGCTTCATGTGCCCTGTGTTTAATCAACGATGTGCAACCGCCAACATGAGCAGGAATGCCTCTGCTGTGTGGCATGTAGATAGGCCAGGAGATGTTGTAGGGACATAGGGGTGAAAATCAGAACAAGAGTCCATTCAATTAGTGTGTCACACACCCATCACACAGTACTTGTCACGAACTACATGCAATGTACACACATCTCACAGAGCAACGGGGCACAATGCCACAGCCACTGTCAGTGGCATACTACCCTGGACATGGACCATTGCCACACAGCACTCAGTGAACAAAAGGCCTCCGTCACAATGCACACATACATCTGCACAACTACAGCTACATCAGCCGTCGTACATGGTCACTCACCTTCAAGTTTAGTAGCGTGCGATGAGCTGCTGACGCACATTCACAGCTTCCTCCTCTCCACTGTCCTCATCACTGGACCCGTCCTGGTCTGCAGGCGGGGGCCCGGGCTGATCACCGTCATCCACTATTAGGGGGATCTGCTTGCGAATAGCCAGATTGTGCAGCATGCAGCATGCCACAACTATCTGGCACACCTTCTGTGGGGAGTACGCCAGTGCACCCCCGGTGTAGTCCAAGCATCTGAATCTGGACTTCAGGAGCCCAAAAGTCCGCTCCACCACACGTCTGGCCCTGCCATGTGCCTCATTGTAGCGGACATCAGCTGGTGTCCGAGGATTACGTAATGGGCTGAGCAGCCAAGGCCCATTCGGATAAGCAGAGTCCCCTGGGTGTGAGGAATACCGAGATTAGTTGCAATTCCAACTGTCCCCAAGACAGCATCGCACACCAGGCATGCTACACGAGTACACATACTCACCAACAATCCAAGCACGGTCCGGTTGCAGATTGGTCATCAGACATGGTAGGATGCTGTTGCGCATGATGTGCGAGTCATGGGCCGATCCTGGAAACTTCCCACACACGTATGTAATGACCATGACCGCAAGGCACACCACTTGCACATTCAGGGAGTGGAAGTGCTTCCGATTCCTATATATGTGCTCCATGGGCTGTGGTGCTACAAGGCCAATATGGGTGCAATCTATTGCACCAACAACGTGGGGGATCCGTCCAAGGGCATAGAAATCACCCTTCACTGCCGCCAATTCACTAGCCCTGGGGAATCGTATGTACCTGTTCCTGTACAGCATCATAGCTGACAGTACATCACGTAGCACCATGCTGAACATGGGCTGGGACATCCCACTTCCACTGCCCACTGTGTGTTGGAATGACCCAGTGGCGAAGAAATGTAGTGCAGCCATCACCTTAGCCGTGGGGGTAAATGCCGTCAGATACACCCTGCGAGGACGGAGGTGGGGTTCCAACAAGGCACATAGGAGATGCAGGGTGGGTCGGTCCAGTAGGAATTTCCGGATTACCTCCACGTCCTCCATGTCTGACAGCAATTGGTAGGGGCGATGTATGTTTGGTCTCCTCCTAGGAAAGATGGAAGTGGACACATGTCAAAGCAACACGCCACATGGCATTTCCACAAACACAGAAAAAAAATGACTGACCAAGCAATTGAATCACAGAACAGCTGACAAGTAGGGACAGCACAGCCACAATACACTTACACAGGTCCCCTTACCAATAGCAATGAGCAGTGACACAAACCATGCTATGAGCATGCACATGGGGATTTAGGCCTTAATAACTTTCAAGGCATGACGATGATATCAGACTGCATATTTGGGAAGCGGCAACACCACGGCAATATAACTAGCTGCTGTGCCTGACACAGCTTCCGAGGCTGGGTGAGTATGGCACACACCAACAACGCAATGGACACAGGCTGAGCGGCAAAAACAAGTGGGTCCTGTTGCACGAGGGGATATGAGACAGTCATTGATGTCCCTACTTCACCCTATGTACAGCACTGTACGGATCACACCTCCAAAACACATTGACAGGTGTACACATTGACAGCTCCATGACAACACAGCTGTGTGATTGCAAATACACATCACAAGTGACACGTAACGTAGCACGTGCCAAGTGGGAGATGTGCATAGTGAAAGATGGCATGTGTGTGCATATGCATGTCCCATGCTCCCATGCCAATGTGTACATGATGATGTGCCAACAGACATGTGGAGGCTGCGCACTGGCCGTCCCTGCCCATGCGCACAGCATGTTGTGGCCCTGTCCAGTGTGGACCTGCTCCCACACACTAGTCATGGCCACACCTGCAGATGCATTGCGCACATCACACTGTGTAGTGCACATGGCATCAGCGGACTGTACCCGCCATGGGCCAGGCCCTTGCGGCCAACTCCAATGGCCCTCGTGGTTGCACCCTGCGTGTCCCGCAATGGAGGAAAGCGTCTGGGCCAGCTGGACGAAGGCCATCATCTGCAATTTAAGCAGGCAGACACAGTACACCAATTGCAGCGGCTTGGACCCACTGAGACTGCCCCAGGGGGCTATATGAGTGTGGGAGTGAGACCGCCATTACCACAGCTACCAGGGACTGCAGCCTGGCATCCCTCAACAATACCTGCTGCTGCCACCTTGTCACCTTAACGTCGATGACGCTGAAGATGTGTCCATGTCCACTCACCAGCGAGGAGCTGGAGATCCTGGATTCCGAGCTCCACGCACACTGCACATGGCTATCCCTTGCAAAAGTTGTGTGTGTGAGACAACCACAGTGTGTGTGGGAGTGCATGTGGGGGACACACATGTCGTTGATCCGCAGCACCATGAGTCAGAGCCTGTGGGGTTCCAACATGCACTGCTCACCATGCTTACTGCAGGTGGCAGGGGTATGTGAGCTCTCGGGCGCTTTGCCATGTCTGTCCCTCCCGAGTGGTGGTACATGGCAACTTCATGTCAGACATCCAGTGACACAGCCAATTGGCAATGCAGGTCTCAGAGCACTTGTTGCTCGTGAGAATGGCAGGCTGGGGCCATGTTGCCCTTCTCAGTCCCAGCAGGCCTGGGCTGCACATTGACTGCACAATGCCAGTAGGTGACAACACAGACTGCCCAGTGGGTTACATGTGTCTCCTGTTCAGGACCCTCCGGAAAAGCGCTAACTCAGCACTGTCGATTGGACACACCATGCCTCGTGATAGGGATGTGTGTGAGAGATAGTGGCACAGAATGTGACCTCCATTGCGGGGTGGGCCATGCACAGGGCGAGTATGTTGATGGTTGCGCAGTGTTGGACACAGTGGGTACACCCACACAGATGTGTTGCCTTGTGATCTTTGTGTAGGTCCACCTGACAATGGACAGTAGATGTGGAAAGGCTACACATTGCTCGATGTGCTGTCAACCTGCATGTGAATGGGTTGGTCAGGTACTGTGTACACACTCCCAGCAGCATGCATTCACGTTGTGGTGTACACATGCTGTTAGGCCATGTCCGATTACTTCCTGGCTCTGTTGCATGTCTCGGAGTATTTGGGATGGGTCAGCAGCATGCCACTGTGATTGGTGGATGTGGGTGATGTTGAGAAGTACATTAGTGACATTCCAAGCCTCCTGTGCACCATCCCTGCAGTTGGAATTCCTCCAGCCCAAGGACTTGTGAGGAGCCATTGCTACCAAGTTGATGCCTTTGTGTGTGTGTGACCGCCAGTGCAGCCAATTGCCCAAAGGGTGTGACGGCATCTGCCGGATGGGCCACTATGTGGCGTTGACGGATCGGGGGATGCCCCCTCGTATTGTCAGGTTAGCATGGCGCTGCATTACACCAGTAATGGTCTGCATCTTGACAGTCACACGACCTGTGCCGGATGCACGTTTGTTGTGGCATCAGCAGCAAGCAAGTTTACAGTCTTGTGTGATGGTGTCTTTTGCTGTGAGAGGCAGCATGTGTCCACAGCCTACCCATGATCTGGGTAATGTGATGTTTGTTATGTGATGCAGTGTGTAGCAACTGCAGTCTGTGCTGTGTGCATCTGACATGCATATGCTAGTCCTGGGGCTTAAGATGCAATTAGGGCACTCTGCATTCCCAATGCACTCGGAGTCATAGCCCTCAGGTACAACCTGTAGTAGGCTGGAGTGGCTATCCACATGTATGTTAGGGGCACTGTGCCTACTCTGATTTCGGTCGGACATATGTGTGCGATGCCTCACCTCATGTCTCTGGTACTTGCACATCCGGCACACCGTGCAACAACAGTTGTGCTCGTGTGAACGACAGGTGGATGGCATGGGATCATGGCCAATGCGGGCTGTCAGGTTGCAGTCTGTGTGAGTAGTTTCCCATTTGGATCCATGCAGGTATGTGTTTGGCCTAATTACATAGTGGTCATCCTTGCCACCATCAGGATAGTGGTTGTGCACAACGCGAGTTGGGGCTATGGTCGCAGGGTGACACAGGCCGTGTGTAGTGCGATGTGCACTACATTTGTGGCACTAATTCGCGGATTCATTTCTGTACGCCAGCCATTGGGTGTTGATTGTGGTGGCTGTATACTATTGCACAGGTATCGTGCAACATGTGGATTTGTGTATGTTCTGTGCTGCTTCCCTTGCACATGTCTGTGTCATTGATGTCAGATGAGTGGGACCACCTCGCTCTCTCTCATGTGGCATCTCCCCTGGGTGCTGAGGGACAGGGGACGCTCAACAGTGGGGTGGCTTCGGATGTAGCAGCTGCACAGCTACTGAGTGAGACAGTTGTGACCTGCGCCTCGGAGGGGCTAGACGTGTGCTGGATGAATCACAGGACCAGTGGGCAATTTCGGCGTCATTTGAGGACTGAGGTGATACATCCATGTTGTATGACACAAGGGACGTGGACTCTGGGTCTTCTTCAGCCACGCGGAGGCCAATGACCGCCCTCCCATCCACTTCCACTGGTGCAACACGTGTCGGCACAGGGATGAAGGATAGGGTGTCCTTCACACCAGGCACAGCTGCCCCTGCACATCTGACCCCTGCTGCCCTCAGTGCTGGGTCTGTTGAGCTGATGCGCCATCTGTGCGTGGGGCAGACAGCTCTCCTCACTTACGTCATTGCCCATGACATCACTTAGCCGCAGGAGACATGGATGATGGAGGGCCCACATGTACGCGTGGGTGGACTACACCAGACCGTCCAATGGTTGTCACCCCCAGTGAAGGTGTGCCTTCAACTGCGCCAATCTCAGACTGACATTCCTGACCCTTTCCCCACCCCCCTGGGGAGTGGCACATCTGATGGCAGCAGTGCACGAGTCCTAAATCGGAGTAGTGGGGGGATGCTGACATCACGACCGGATGTGACATGTTGGAAGGTGGCTTGCACCGTCAGACTTAATGGCCTCCCCTCCCTCACCCCAATTTGTGTTTGCATCTGAGAAGCCAGCGCGTGCACAGGCAGCTCCGAGCTCGCACCAGAGAGGCCAAAGAGTGTATGTGTGGGTCCATTTGAACGAGTTGTCTGTCTCGCGGTATAATCAGTGGCGGGACGTCGTCCACCTGCATGGTACCCCGACTCGAGACCTGGACAACATTGACAATGCATGACAGGCTCCGCAGTCCAGATACACCACCTGCAACACACAGAGGCTGTAGCTGCCCTAGCGGCCCAGGCCGCGTCCAACTGGAGCTAATGGACCCACACATTCACTCTTTGACCTCTCTGGGGCGAGCTTGAAGCTGCTTGTGCACTCGCTGGCTTCTCTGTTGCAATGGCATGTAACGTGTGTGGGGAAATAGGCAATGAGTGCGATGGTGCGAGCCACCTTCCGTGACGTCACTCCCGGGCGCGATGTGTGCGTCCCCACTACTCATATTTGACTTGTGCCATGCTGCACAATGAGGATGTGTTGCCTGCGTGATGTGACCAGGAGGAGCGCGCCATGACCTCTCACCCACCATGCTCCACTGCCATCCCGTGTCCTGGATAGCCCGTGCAGGTGGACAATGTTGGGGGTACACCTGGTCGACAGGGGATGTGCGTGCCTTGGCAAGGGCCTGGCGGACGCACAGCAGTATCCAGCATGTCCCCAGAGGGTGGGCTGACGTCTACACCTGATGCAGCATCTTTCGTATGGCCGCCTGTTGTGCACACACGTGTTCACATTCATCCCCAGACAGGTGGTCTTTACAAATGCCCAAGACAGCGGTAATCTAGTCCTCCTGAATCCTCCCGACACAGTGTGTTTCAACATTGCATGTGCGCACCTACCCATCACACCCACCCACCTGGGCCAAGTGTAACTCCCGCTTCACATGACACATGTGTGTCTTCCACAGTTGTGCTACTCTCTCTGGGCCGGACCTGCAACTGTCCCGTAGCACACACACAGCACCGAGTCGTACTGGCATCCTGTTAGATTTGTAGGCACACTCACACATCTCCTTCTGACACAGTGGTGGCTGTGATGGATATTGTGACTGCCATGGCAGTGTTGGCTGGCCATGGAAAGACACACTAACACACATTGCATCCGCGGCACTACGTGTCACTACTCGGCACATCGAACTGGGCACTGTCCCTGGGGTAGATGAGTTTGTGGTGGCGTTGGTGTGTGTGTGTGTTGTGGCCATGTCGACTACACACATATGTTTCCCAGGCCCATGGTGGATGTTTGTAACCGTGTTGAGGTCTGTGTATATGATGAGATGTGTGTGTTGTATGTTGCACGGAATGCAGTGTGTGGGTGTGTCCTTGCAGTTCAGGATGACTCCTACTTGTTATGGTTCAGACGTTGTGTGTGTGCAGGGTGTGTCACTGTCAAGATTGTGCCTAGTTCAATTGTGCATGTCAGATTTTCTGCAGTTCTTACTCATTGTGCAGTGCTGCCCACCCAAACTGATGTCGTGTGTGTGTTTTGACAGGCATTGCTGTGGCATGCTTTTGCGTGGCTCCTACGCTTTGTTGCTGAGTGTGTGGTCAGACTGTGTGGGAAATTGTAGACATGTGTAGGACTGTGCTTTGTATTGACCAGGCCGTCAGTGTTGATGTGATGATCTATCGGGCACCTTCAGAGTCTGACATGTCCTGCTCCAGGAGCTGTGGTATTGCACTGTGGCCACTGTTGCGGCTACTCATTTGCGTTGACATCCAGTGACAGTGGACTACATGGTCATCTCACGACTGTCGTGTACTTCACACACTCTCATCCTCTCTCATTCGTACTTGTGTTTGTGAAATGATTCAGCAGAGACACATATTTACTTCAAGCCATGTATTAGGACTTATGTCCTCCGTGATGCAGTATAGTGGACACTACTGGCAGCGAAATGCATGTGGAGGATATACTCAGCATGATTACACTTAGCATAGGGTGTAGGGGTACATGTGATTAGTTGTTGACTATGGGATGTGGGCTTCAGAGTTACAACTGCTTAGCCGTTGCTGTGCTAATGTACATTTGCTAATTACTGAGGAGCTGTTGACTTTGACACAGACAGTATTCATTTTGCCTACCAGACCGCTTGACATCATGGGCACAGTACATCTCAGTTCCATGTTACAGGTTTGCTGCAATAGTTACTCCGACACACCTGCGTGTGAGGTGACATCAGGGCATGTGCCTACGTGCATGCAACAGCGTCTCACTTGTTGTTGCAATGTGGTGGCTACTGGACATGTCACAGTCACTGGGGTCATGTTGTTGGGGGATGCATTTGTTGTCCATGCAAAAGTCCTGGCACGGAAGTACAGAGGAAGGTGAGGTGGCAGCTCTCACATACTACAGCAGACCGATTACTGTCCACTGACCGGTGCATATGTTCATGGGCGCAGGATACATTTTATGGCATAGTTGTACGTGCAGTTTTGTCCATGTGGTTGCCATACACAAATCCCATACCTCTGCCTCCCCCTGTTCATGCAGAGTTACTGGATCTGGTGGGGAACAGAGTGCATGTCCCCGAAATGTCAGATATCATGGAAGTGTAGTTGATGGTGTGGTGTTAGTTGCAGGTTGTATGGTATAGTTGTTGTACAGCTGACTGCCCAGTCCGTGTGAAAGCCAAGCATGGGTACGGTGTAGGACATCATTGTTCAATTGGGGGTATTGCGTCGGGGCCCGACGAATTGACAGGTTGTCAGGTAAGCGATACCTTCCAGCAGGGCTTCCATGGCATTGGTGGTAAACATGGATGCCATCCAATGAAGCGGATGGTGGCTGTCAATGTGTTCATCGTATGTTGTCCCTTGTAGGAGCCTGATGGGACATGTTGGATGACATTCGATGAAACTGTGCTCCAGAATACGTTGTGTGTAGGCACAGTGGTCCCATTGCAGTGTGGGTCCGATTGCAGCCACATACGCCATGCCCCCATAGACTGAACAGATCCTGTCGTGGACGTCCAGGGGGTTGAACAGTTGTACCAGGTCCGCCTTTGGACATGCCGGGTTGGAGAGACATAAATCCACAGGACAGTGGAAGGGACACCTCCGACAGTAGAAGACGGGGATGACGCAGCTGAACATTGAGATGCGGTAAGTTACTCGGTAACTTACGTTCAGCAAGGCTAGATTTTCACAGCCCAATATCTGTAGCAGGCTCTGGTTGTACAGCCTCATCTGTCCGGCGTAGTTGGGTAGCTGTGGTGCGACTGCCATTTTGCTACAGGGCGATGTGATGGCGTGCTCCAGCCGGCTGTGCAGTCAGCAGGGTGCACCCTCCGACGATGCTGGGAAATCTGGAATAGTCGTACGGAGGCAGGGTTTGGGTTATAGTAGCTTGTGCGGAGGACACAGGTCCTCATCCCACATGCTTCTATGAATGGTCAAGGTCAGTGGTGTCTGACTCCTTCCAGATTACTTGCATGGGAACCACATGGAGGAGTGCTCTTATTTCTTTTTTGTGGTCAGAAGTTCTTTCATGTTGTGCGCTATCTGCACATTGGACTGTTTCCTCGGCATGCCTCTGTTTGGCTTGTTGTTGGGACAATGGCTGTATTCTCCGGCTTGTTTAGTCGAAATGTGGTTTCAGAGTGGGAATGGAAGGCTATTCAGTGCTATCTGCTTTCCCGTATGTGGGCGGCACGCTGCGTTTCCGCTATACGTTCGGCCTTGTGTGTGTGTGTTGTAATTGGTAACACCTGTTGTCAGGCACCCGGGTTTTTTCATGTTACGTATTGCATGTATTGGTATTGGGTGCCGGATGGTATTATTATTTTTGTATGGTAATGACGTGCCTTTTGCGGACGCGGTACATATTCTGCGGCGTGATGTCGCAGCCGCTGTGTGCTTCGCCATGTTATGCACACAAGGGTGTGTCCTATTTTGGCGTGACGTCACTGCCCTGTTCGGTACACTTGTGTGGCGTCATGTTGGCACCTGTGAGTTGCCGGTTGGGGACATGACTGATGCAGGTATGCCACGTGACATGTGCATTCAGGGTGGGGCTGGTGTGTGGTGTGTAGTTGTGTGCACGTGTTATTTGTGTGCGGCCCATGCATGGCGCTGTAGTTGGCCTCTGCGTTGTGCGCATATGTAGCTGCGTCATCGCTGCTGCGCTGCGTTGCTGTGACGGGGACGTCAGTTCCTGGTCCCGGGTAGTGTGTGCCCGGTAGTTGCGAGTTGTTTCATTCAGCACGGTGTGACATTTGTGGGTGCAGTGGTGGATGTGTCCTGTCCACACAGGGCTGTCTGGGGGGCCATGTTCAGTTTTTCCTCCCTTGCACTGTGTGCGGTGTTTGCGTGCCCTTGTTGTGTGTCTGCCTACCTGCGTCGCCGCGGCGCGTTGACTCCTAGTTGCTGCATCAGGTACAGCATGGGGATGGCCTGGAGTGCAGGATTCATGTCGGGGTGGGCCGCCTTTTTGGTGTCCGTACTCGTGCGGTCGAATTTCCGCCTTGGTGTCTCGTACGGTGTCTCTTAGCCGGGGGAGCTGTTTGTTTGCGGCATCGTAATTTGTACGCTGGACGGTACGTGATTTCGTCGGACGGTGTGCCTCCATTGGCTGGCGCCGCTACGTGAACGGGCGCACTTTGATGGCGGACGGCGTCGCGGGCTTACGGGCGGTGTTTGGCTGCTTTTACACATCCTAATTGTGCGGGCGTGTGGGCCGCGGCGGGCGGACGGTAACTGGTGGTTTTTGCCTCCGACAGCACGGCGGTAGTGCTTCCGCCCGACATCCTAATGGGACCCTATATTTTTGCAAACGATATTAATGACTTCTATATTTAAAAAAATGATATTTCTTACCTTAAAATCGATATTCGTGACCACGATATTCTTACTGTCGATATTTCTGACTCATGATATTTAGGACTCGATATTTCTGTAGTTCAACATTTCCAACTCAATATTCTGTCTGCACACCGTATAATTGTAAACCACAAGACCATTCTGAATTTCTGTATAACTCTGAACTGTTCTATCGAAGGCCTCCAAAGGTCTAATGTGCTCTATTTTGATTTTTCCACTGTCTCCTGTACTATGATTTACTGAGTAATATCAATAAAAACATGTCTGGAAAAAAAACCATAAGGTAAGCACCACTTCCTATTTGTGTAGGAAGAATGTGCACACTTTCACACTGTATTCCCAATGGGAAAGTGTCCAGAGCCCTAAGGCCACAAGCAGGGAATCAGCAAAACCGCAGTGGTGTCCAATGGGAAGAGCCAAACTCCTAGGTAGGGAAAACCCACATGGGGATCTTTACTACCTGGGCATGGAACACCCATGCGTACCTGCCCTGCATTTTGCCTACCAATTTTCCGTCCCTCAGGGCTTACCCTAGGGGAATTCCAGCAGTATTGGAAGACCCAATCAGGGTTTGCTAATGAGTGAGAAAGGTCAACCTGAGCATAAGTGCAACTGCGCACTCACAGGCCTGCAATGGGTGGCCTGATACATGTTTGGTAGGCTATTCTGGTGGGTGGCAGAAACAGTGCTGTGTCCCACTATTAGCCAGTGCAGTTTCTGCCCTGGGTATGTGGTCTAACTTTTTGCAGGGCACTCACAGTTACAGCACCTAAACCAATGAAGTAAGTACCACTTCCTAGCACGTGTAGGAAGGGCCTGTGCGCTTTCACACTGCATTACAACGAGAAAGTGCCCAGAGTACTAAATCTATAAAAAGAAAAGCAGCAAAAACCAGGAAGAAAAAAAAACCTAAAAGTTTTAAAGGAATCCCCTAAAAAGGGCGATGTCGAACAGATCGGAACGTTGACTAACCAGTAACAGATTGATTAATAGTAATTTAAAATTTAAATAATTCGTTGAGGCGCTTGCCCTTTATTTAAATCATATTGTGTTCATTGTTTGTGACATTGGCATTCATTTATCGCACCACTGAATAATGTAGGGTCACTTAGAAATATTTATCTACGATAAGAGTATCTCCTATATTTTTACTAAACCCTTGCACGATTACTAGGAAGTCCTAAATATTTCCATCTGTATAGAATGTGGCACTTACATCCTCAGGACAATAGGCTTGCTATATTTCTGAAACATTATCTGGCTTTAAGTGAGGCCTGTAGCCAAAAGGTTCACTTGGAAATAGCATCAACAATGCTCACTCAATCATAGGAGAATTCACCTATCACAGGCGACAAGCACTTGTGGCCACAGGCGGTGTTGAAGCACTTCTGGTCATCTTGGCAATCACAGTCCTTTGTGCACTGATCCGGTTGAGGTTCTGAGCACCTGAATATGCCTGCCGGGCAGCTGCCAGGTTTCACTATATCTGAAAAGGTATTGATTTTACATGATAAGTAAGATGATATTGCACAACAGAATCTGAGCTCGCTGGAACTTGCACCCCCACCATGCACTGCTTATGACCTCACATATTACATCACTCATGACTTGTTCTATGACACTGATGACATCTCAAATGACATCACTGATGACATCATTGATGACGTCATCCAATGTTCTTTTGGGCACACAAATCTATAGCCATTGGAGGACTGAAAGTAAGAACAAAATAGCTCAAAATAATATAATGCATCATTAATGCCATCAGATACTACACCCTTAGGTTTAGCAAGCATGTGTTATGTGCAATATTGACCCAACACCATACACTTCATGGGCTGTCAAGTTCATATTAACAGTCAACCACAGGTATATGGGAAACCCTCATTGTATGTATCACTATGAATAAAACTTTGCAAAAAAAGTCAAGTTCTCAAGATGCTCTTCTGTTCTAAAATTAATACCTTAATACAGACAGATTTTATCTGTATCAAACCCCCCAAAGTCAGAGAACCTACATTGAGAAATGAAGTTCATATTTGTAGAAAAGTGTGCACTGTAACCAGTATGTACTCTATGGAGAGAATTTACTCTGTACCACACTGTTTGCGTTTTGTAAACCCTAACACGCATTAGCTGGACACAGACTGTACAAAATTATGAAGAAAAGTAATATGGTAGATACTCACCACTATATAAACTATGAAACAAACTAACACTATCGTTGAATGATGTAATCAGTGACGTCATCAATGATGTCATTTTAGATGTCATCAGTGATGTCTTAAATGATGTCATAGACCATGTCATGTGTTGTATATTATATGAGGTCATAAGCAGTGCATGCCGTGGGCGTAAGTTATAATAAGCTCAGGTAGTATAAGTTTTGATTTTCTTTGTTTTTTTTAGTTCAAAACGTTAATGTTTGAATGTGATGTCACAAAAAATCCTGTGAAATGAAGTCTACTCATTCCCACTGAACAGAAGGGATGCTGCTTGTGAAAGACTAGTCAAACATGTACTTCTGAAGAGACAACATCTGAGTCCGCTCACACCATCACACACACTTTCTCTTGAGGAAAAGACAGAGAATGGAGAAAAGAGAGCCAGCTTTTCATCCACAAACCCTTAATTGCAAACTGCAGAGAGTACTGTGAATACCAAATGAGTCTTGTATATATTAAAGTACAAGCCAGACATCCCTTCCAATTGCTAGGAGTAACCCTTCAATTCATACTGAGCAGTGTGCAGAAGGCACACAACACCAACAGACAACCAAGCCACCTCCCCTGCTTGGAAAAGCATGATATGCATGGTACACCGACCAACATGCAAAGTCCAGAAAAGGAAACCCATGCTATTACAGCTGCAGGGGGAATATGGGGAGGGGAACAAGACGAGCAATAGTATCCATTCCTGACAATAAACATAGTAAATGTTATGTTTGAAATTTGTAAAGCGTCTGGTTACTCAATCTGGAGTATCCCCGCGCTAGGTTTTCTCCTATACGTCAATCAGAAGTATACAGCAAGTCAGTCATAGTCGTTAAATGACCGTGGATCGCCTGAAGAACCAGGTTTTCAAATTCCTATGAAACAGCACTTTTGAGGGCTGCATTCTGAGATCCAGGGGGGAAGGTTCCACATTTTAGCCGCAAGCAGACTATATTATCTGCCACCTAGACGAGCTCTGTAAACTTTGGAAATCGTCACTTTAGCTGTTCCTGACAATCTAAGACTGCGATTGGGCTGATAGAGTTTAATCAGGGGGATCAGGAATCGAGGACTTTTCACGTTTACGATTCTATGACAGAAACATAGAGTTTTGAAGGCCACTCTAGCCTGCAAAGGGAGCCAAAGGAGCTTTACAAGAGCCAAACCCATAGGGGGACACCTAAGAATATTAAGGAGCATACAAGCGGCAGTATTCTGCACCCTCTGCAACATTCTCATTTTGCCCTTGGAGACCCCAAGATAAAGGACATTGCAGTAGTCCAGATGAGACACTATCAACGCCTGGATGATTGTTTTCTTAGCTGACTCTGGCAGCAACTCTAAGATTTTGCGAAGCATCTTCAAGATGCCAAAGCAAGTGCCAGCCAGAGATGAGATCTGGTGGTCAAAGGACAGTGCTGTGTCGAACCAAACCCCCAGATTTCTTATTTTAGGTTTGGGGACAAGGACCTGCCCCAGTTCAGGGGGCCACCAAACAGAGGACCAAATAGACGGTTGCTAACTAACCACGAGAATATCAGTCTTTCCAGCATTTAATTGAAGCAGCTGGAAGTCATCCATTTAGCCAGGTCCACCAGGCTCGCTCTAAACTTAGGGGCAGCATCAGCTTTGTCCTGTGCCAGAGTGATAATCAGCTGAGTATCATCAGCATATGAAACCATCTTCACCCCATGACGCTCCACTACGTCCACCAGAGGGTGCATATAAACATTAAATAAGGTCGGACTAAGAGCCGAACCCTGAGGCACCCCTTGCGAATCTCAGACTTGTAGGACTGCTAGATGGCCTGGAAAAAACACGTAGGAAATCTGTGATCCAGTCAAGTGTGCAGCCTGTGTCTCCCAGATCCCAGAGGCGTTCCAAAAGAAGGCCATGGGAGACCGTGTCAAAAGCGCCGCTTAAATCCAACAGGATCAGGGCTGATGTCTTGCCCTCACCTGCAAAAAGACTCAAGGATTCAGAAGCTAAAAGCAGAGCCGATTCGGTACTGTACATGTGTCTAAATCCTGATTGAGTCTCATGTAACAGATTATTTCCTTCAATATACTTCGTTAACTGATAAATAAAGAGTTTTTCTGCCATCTTAGCAAAGAGGGGAAGCAAGGAGACAGGTTTCAGATTTTCTGGGAGAGTGGGGTCCAATGATGGTTTCTTAAATAAAGGGAAAAAGAACAATTGATGGACAGAATGCAGAACAATGTCATACATTCACCCCAGTACAGAGAGCTGGGCCTAAATCCATTGTTTTTTTTGCTCCCCATGCCATTCCAGTTTGAACCCAGCCATTTGCAAATCAATCTTGACCCTGGGCCCAATGGGAACAGTCCAACCCGAACTGCCAAGTCAGGTCCTCCCTGGACTGGAAACAAGCATCCTAGGACAGGTTTCGGGGTTTCACCCCTCATCAGCCAGGATAGCTTGACTCCAGTGGCATGGAGAGCACAGGAAACTAAAGAACAAAGATGGATTCAACCCAGATCTGTGACTGGGGGTGAGTGTCTGAAAAGTTTCAGCGCTCCGTCCATCATCTCCTTGTGTTTGCTTTCTTAAATATAGGGACCACCATTGCGTGTTTCCAGTCCAACGGGACTAGACCAGACGCTAAGGAAAGATTAAGAAGATTGCAAACAACAGGGGCAATAGCATTATCCCTTCATAGCAACATAGTTGGAGGCATTGGATCAGCAGGACAGTCTGATTTCACAGCAGAGAGAAGACTGAGGGTCTTCAACAAAGTTGAAGCTTTAAGGTTGATAAGACTCGGGAGGGAGTGTTTTCTCCAGGGGGATGAATTTAAAATTCCTGCTAGCTTCAGGAAAGGAGGCATAGATAGTATCCATCTAATGGGCCACCAGGTTGCAGTGTTCTGAGGAAGATGGGATGGAGACAGCAACTAGCTCAAGAGAGGAGAGGTTTTTGACAATCTGAAAGATCTCCTGGGGTAAACCTCTTAAGGCTTCAATTTTAAGCTTGTAGAATTTACTACGAGTACTCTTGATCTGTTTATCGTAATTTTTGAGTGCTTCTAAGTGTGCAGTTTTGTCATCAAGCTTGTAGTCTCTTCTTCTAAGGTGTTCTAACCTTTTAGAGTCCTTTTTAAGGCCCAAACGTTCCTCAGTAAACTAATCCGCTGTTGGATTGCGGAGGGTGCTATTACATGTCTTCAGAGGAGCTAGGGTGTTCAGAGCCCTGCTTATTGAGGAAGATATTTGTTTATTGGCATTCTGCGGGCATGTATCAAGTACCGGGGGATTTCTAGCCAGTTTGGCAGTAAAAGCAGCAGAGGTGACTAGCGACCATTTACGTGTTTTGTTTTATAGGAAGGGGAGTGATTAGAAGAACCTAATATATTTGAGGAGTCATTGATCTGAAAAGGAAGAAAAGCGTGGTCAGACCAAGCAACAGGGATCGGGTAAGCAAATTTTATAGAAATACAGTTTGAAAAAATGGGATCTAAGGTATGCCCCCCAATATGCGTAGGAAAGCGGACTAACTGAAACCGTTCCAAAGCCTCAAGGTCCTTCACTAACGACGATGCTACGGGACAATGAGAGTCTTCTAAATGTAGGTTAACGAATTGCATAGGAAGGAAGAAGGTCTACCAGGGCATTTTAAAAAGCCCTGGCAAGTCCCAGAGGTCGAGAGATAAGAAGACCTATTACAAAGTGAGAACAGGTGAGAGATAAAGGAAAGAAGGCTGCTTCACATCCGGAAATAGTGAATTCCATGAGCTTGAGTTGAAGCTCACTTTTAAAGATCACTGCCAGCCCCCCACCCCTTTGTTTAGGTCTATCACTTCTCAGTATTGAGTAGCCGTCAGGGACAGCATCTGAAACATCTGGTGCAGACTGAGTAAAGTACCTACCAAATCTTGAAAACTACATTCCACAGTGCAACCCAGCGAATAGCAGGGAGGACAGCAGAACATCCCCTTTGGTATCGCTTTGTTCGCCCTAAGTTGGCAGGGAATGCCCAGACGTGGGTCCCTTGCTCACTTTGCCACTGGATTCAAGATAGCCTGGCTGATGAGGGTTTTGAACCCGAAACCGGTCCCAGGATGCTTGTTTCCGGTCCAGGGAAGACATGGCTTGGCAGTTCGGGCTGGACTGTTCCCATGAGGCACAGGGTCAGACTGATTTGCATATGGCCATGTCTGAACTGGGGTGGTGGAGTGAGCTAAAGAATGATGATGGATTAAACCCAGATCAGTTGACTGGGGGTGAGTGTTTGATTAGCTCAAACGCTCCGTCCATCATCCCCTTTGGTATCGGACAGCAGAACACCCTCATCGACCAAATCGCCCATAAAACCACATCCCAACCTCACTTCCTCTAAACGAAGTAAAACATCTGAATTTCTCATCTGGATGAGAGAGAGGTCTGTCAGCACACCAGCTAGTGAGTGAGTACATGGTGGCGTAGCTTCATATTTCTTAACATTGAGAAAGTGTGCAGAGAGTATCCTTGCAACATCGAACAAAGAAAGGATCCTTCAAGGATTCTTTGCCCAGGAGAGACAAGGGCTGCTTAGGGAATCTTCTATCCACAACAGGGTCGAACATGCAGCACCAGTGACAATTGCATGGTATGGTACCAGAATATTATACCCAAATATACTATTGAAATATTGTGGCCTGAATATATCATCCAGTTGGAGATAATAAAAGAAAATTCCCACCATTAATGATGATACTTTTGTGAATAATACTTAATACACAATGTTTCAGTCAGATGATATTTTAGCTAACAATATCCTGACAACCAAGCCACACTGGTAACTCATCAATGAAATTGTCAGCAACACAGTTACAGTTACAAACTGCATGCAGACACTGCAGTGACAGGTCTGAGACCCATTTTCAGGGCTGCTGGGGTGGGTGGCACAATCAGTGCTGCAGGCCCACTAGCAGCATTTGATTTACAAGCTCTGGCACTCTCAGTGCACTTTACTAGGGACTTACTAGTAAATCAAATATGCCAATTATGGAAACACCAATCCATAACACAATTTACAACAGGTGCACTTGAACTTTAACACTGAACAGCAGTGAGAAAGTACACAGAACCAGCAAAAATAGAGTCAAAACTGGGAGGTCAGAAAGAAAAACGCTAGGGGAAACATGCCAAAAGAAGCCAGGTCTAACAGCATGTTTTATTTTATTTTATGTATGCAATCTCTATGTTTAACAGATCTGAAGAAACGCTAGTGTGCGCGAAACACGTGTTGGCTGTAGTGCTGTGGCTGTATTGCTGTATTAACCGACTCATCGACAGAATAAAGAAAGATTTCAAGAAATAATACAAGAATTACTATTGTTTGTTGTCGGTAACATCTCAGTAAAGTTGTATATATATATATATATATACACTAAGCACAGGGACACCCCGTTGGGGGTAGCTGTGCGCTCTATAAGCTCCTAAAATAAATAAATAAATAAATAAAATAAATAAATATATATATATATATATATATATATATATATATATGCATCTAGAAAGCTCTGGCTTGAGTATGATTCAATAACTTCTAGCTCTGTCCCACAGGTAAAAAAAAATACTTTTGGCAATATATCTAGAGGACACTGTGAGAAGTTGGCCTGGCATATGCTGTCCACTAATTATAGTGGGCACCTTGCACCAGTCCAAATCGACTCTTATGGTAGGTAGGTTAAAGACAACCTTATTGAAAGCTATCCTAGTGGTAGCTGTGGAGAGCAGCCTTCAGGCTAAGTCTTGAAGGAATGTAAAGCAGCTTGTTTTACCAGTCTATAATCTCTTGAGTGACCAAATGAAAGAGCACCACACCAGGTATATATTCAAAATATATGTATTTATTACTAAACACACCCCTCTAGTCTCTTTATGAGGCTAGAGTTCAAGTACATAGGTTATAAGATCTTAAATCACAGTAATAGCACAAATACACGTTTGGGCCCTAGGGGCGTACCAAACCATATACCAATAAAGTGGTATGCGAACCACGACTGAACTAGACACTAGGCCTAGAGCCTCTAGAAGTGCTTGGACCACAAGGAACCACCCAAGGTAGTGACACAGGGGACCCACGGGAGACGCGTGCAGTGTAAATACACAACCGCGATACGCCGTTAACTTCTATGGAGAAAGTCGGGATCGGGAAAATAGAGGAAAGGGACACTTAGAAGAGGACTAGGACAAAACCCTTTGAGATCTAGGACTTTGAAGAGTCTCTACCCACGGGAGCACCGGAGTACTCGTGTTACCTCACCCAGGGAAGCCGGGTGCATAGGTGCCTTTCGGGGTCGGGTTTCGTCGTCGGTTCTTATGGCGATCTGCTGCAAAGTGCTGCTGGCGACCAGGAGAAAAGTGTCCGGGTGGATCCAAGAGTGGATCGGAGTTCTGAAGAACCTGAAAGCAGAGGGGACAGAGTCTGGGTCACTAGCCAGTGACCAGGGAGGCGATGGACAGATGCCCACCGATGTCGAGTGCTTCAGATTCGATGACGGTCGTCTTGACTCTTCAGCCACGAGGTCCGGGAGGCGTTGTCGGCGACCAGGAGCAGGATTCGGGCTGTTGCTCGATGTCTGTCGAGTGCAGAGGTGTCGGCGACCAGATTGGACCCAACAAGCCTTGGCAACGGCAAGTCTCGAGTAAGATGTAGATCGTCGATGATGCAGACCAGCAAGGTCTGGGGAACTCACCCAGCGAGGGTAAGTGAGGGCAGGCCTGGAGCAACCAGACTGCCAAGTAAAGAAAAGATTGGCCTTCGTTAAGGGCTACTAGCCAACGGGCTAGCGACCGCGAAGGAGCCTCGTGACGCCGCACGTGGAGCTGGCTTACAGGACACTCGTGGAGTGGGGGCCAGTGATCTTCGGTGCAGGTGGTGCTGGAGGCTAGGGCTACTCGGAGCCCAAAGCACGACTTCTTGGGAGACCCAGAAGATGGTGCACTTGCAAATGTGCTCGGTGTCCAGGGGTCACGGTCTCAAGTCACCCACGATAGCCACGGGCCTCAGCTTTGCTGGGGACTCAGGGTAGCCTCGGGGAAGTCTGAGAATCCACCTCTGGTGATGCGATGACTTCGGCGTCCGACGGGAGCTTCAGTGATGCGAACCGGACAGATGCTTCTTTGGTGCCTGCCAAGCAGGGGAGTCACTCCTTGACCCCAAGGGAGATTCTTCAGTCCTCTAATCGTGAGTAGAGCGTCGAAGGTCCAGGATTCTGTTTCAGAGTTTCGTCCAGGTATAATCTAAAGTCCTAGGGACTGGGTTCCTACCTTTATTCTAAAAATAGGGGATGGACTACTCTGTGGCCCCACCTATGGGTGGGTCAGGGCAGAGGGGTGGCTACACCCCTTTCCCTTTGTCCAGTTCGCGCCAAAGCAGGGGCTGCAAGCCCCTGATCCGGTTTGAACTGGGGTATGCACAGGGACACCAAATGTGCCCCCAGTGCAGGACTTCAAAGCACCCGAAAGTGCTCCCGCCCAGCCCCAATACACATTGTCCTGTCTGGGGAGGTGGTCACACCTCCCTGGGACAGGAAACCTATTGTCCAGGCCTCCCCTGCCGGAGTTTCGTCCAGCAGCAGGAGGCCAGACTCGTGTCTGTGGCAGCAGCATCCATTTTGTGATGCCAGGCTCTGGAAAGAAGTTACCGGACTCGTCAGAGTTAACATGCCTTTCCCTCTAGAAGGGTGGAATGCTACCCCCGCCGCCAGGATTGGCGGGGGGTAGTATTCCAAGATGTTTGACACCAAACACGACATGTTTAGGTGCAGCCATTCCATAGTTAGCATTTTACCGCGAGGATATAATGCGTTTAAGAGTATATGGTCAGGCTGCACTACAAACAGCATCAGAGATGGTCTCCGAACGCTGCAGAGGGGCCCTGCTCATGCAGGGGCACCCTCTCACATAGGAACCATGCACTCTGCCTTTAGGATTGATAAGGCCTGCCTTAGGAGTGACTTATAGGTTTATATGTGTGTATGCATTTAGTGATATAGGTAACCTATACCACTGCAAGGGGTGCATGCACCACCTTACCCAGGCTGCAGTAGCAGACCTGTGGTGCCAGTTTGGATGGCCTACCAGGGGTGGCATAATACATGCTGCAGCCCCTGGCAGGCCTCTGAGGTACCTATGCCCTTGGTACATAGTATACCATATACTAGGGACTTACAAGGGCACTCCAGATCCCAATCAGTGATGTGCCTAAGGCACATGGAGACCCTTTTAAAGAGGAAACAGCTAGGCTGGGGTTCTGAATAGCAGGGCCCCAGCCAGACTAATGTCGAAAACCAGTGAAGTATCAGCAAAAAGTGGGGGTACCCCTGTGAAGCAGATCCTACTCTCCTACACAACCCCCCCCAAACGTAGGGACATTAAACTAACCTTGCCCAGTTAAGTCTTCATGTTCTAAGTGGAAATACCTAGAGAGTCCATCTGCATTCGCATGGTTACTCCCAGGCCTATGTTCCACTGTAAAGTCCATCCCCTGTAGGGAAATGGACCACCTAAGCAGTTTGGGGTTTTCACCCTTCATTTGTTTTAGCCATAAGAGGGGCTTATGGTCTGTCTGAACCAGGAAGTGTGTACCAAACAAGTATGGCCTCAACTTCTTCAGAGCCCAGACCACAGCAAAGGCCTCCCTCTCTATGGCTGACCAACGTTTCTCTCTAGGGGTCAGCCTTCTGCTAATAAAAGCTACTGGCTGATCCTGACCTTCTTCATTCAATTGTGACAGTACAGCCCCTACCCCCAATTCAGATGCATCAGTTTGAACAATGAACTTCTTGGAGTAATCAGGACTCTGCAGAATTGGAGCAGTGCACATGGCCTGCTTGAGGTCATCAAATGCCTTTTGACAGCTAACTGTCCACTGAACCTTTTTGGGCATTTTCTTAGAAGTTAAGTCATTCAAGGGTGTCACTATTGATCCATACCCCTTGACAAATCTCCTATAGTACCCAGTCAGGCCTAAGAAGGCTCTCACCTGAGTCTGGGTAGTGGGAGCAGTCCAGTCCATGATGGTCTGGATCTTGCTCTGCAAAGGTTGAACCTGGCCTCCACCCACAAGGTGGCCCAGGTACACAACCTGACTCTGCCCTATCTGGCACTTAGTGGCCTTGATAGTCAGGCCTGCCTTTGCAGGGCCTGTAAAACATTCCTGAGGTGGACCAGGTGATCCTCCCAGGTGGAGCTAAAGACAGCAATATCATCTAGATAAGCTGCACTATAGGCTTCCAGTCCTGTGAGAACTGTGTTCACCAACCTCTGGAAAGTGGCAGGTGCATTTTTCAGACCAAAGGGCATCACCACAAATTGATAATGCCCACTAGGGGTTGAAAATGCTGTTTTGGGCTTTGCAGCATCAGCTAGTCTGATCTGCCAGTAGCCAGCTGTTAGGTCAAATGTGCTGAGATATTTGGCAGAGGCCAAAGTATCTATGAGCTCATCTGCCCTGGGTATTGGATGGGCATCAGTCCTAGTGACTGCATTGAGGCCTCTGTAGTCTACACAAAACCTCATCTCTCTTTTCCCACCACTGGTGTGAGGTTTAGGTACTAGGACTACTGGACTAGCCCAAGGGCTATCTGAGGGCTCAATCACTCCCAATTCCAACATCTTCTGGACTTCAGTCCTGATACAGTCCCTGACATGGTCAGGTTGCCTATAAATCTTGTTTTTAATAGGCAGACTGTCCCCAGTGTCCACTTCATGAGTGCACCAGGTGGTCTGACTGGGTGTCAGTGAAAACATATGTCTAAACTGATTGAGGACTTGCCTGCAATCAGTTTGTTGCTGGGTAGTGAGGCTGCCTGCCAAGGCTACACCATCAACTGACCCATCGTCAGGGTTCTGTGAGAGCAGGTCAGGGAGTGGGTCACTCTCTTCCTCCTGCCCTTCATCAGTAGCCATGAGCAAGCCCATGTCTGCCCTGTCCACATATGGCTTAAGTCTGTTGACATGGAGAACCCTTTGGGGACTCCTGGGTGTTCCCAGGTCTACTAAGTAAGTGACCTCACCCTTCTGCTCAACAATAGTGTGGGGTCCACTCCATTTGTCTTGGAGAGCTGCTGGGGCCACTGGCTCCAACACCCACACCTTCTGTCCTGGCTGGTAAACAGTCAGAACAGCTCTTTGGTCATGCCAGGCCTTCTGCAGTTCCTGGCTAGCCTCAAGGTTTTTGGTTGCCTTTTTCATGTACTCAGCCATCCTGGAGCGGAGACCAAGTACATAGTCCACTATATCTTGCTTTGGGGGCTTGAGAGGTAACTCCCATCCTTCCTTCACCAAGCACAGTGGACCCCTCACAGGGTGGCCAAACAGAAGTTCAAAAGGGCTGTAACCAACCCCCTTCTGAGGCACCTCCCTATATGCGAATAAAAGGCAGGGCAAGAGTATGTCCCATCTACGCCTAAGCTTTTCTGGGAGCCCTTTAATCATGCCCTTCAAGGTTTTGTTGAATCTCTCAACTAAACCATTGCATTGTGGGTGATAGGGTGTGGTGAACTTATAAGTAACTCCACACTCCTTCCACATTGCTTTTAAGTAACCAGACATGAAGTTTGCACCCCTGTCTGATACTACCTCCTTAGGAAAGCCCACTCTTGAGAAGATTCCCAGGAGGGCCCTTGCCACCACAGGTGCTGTAGTGGTCCTGAGGGGAATAGCTTCTGGGTACCTGGTGGCATGATCCACTACCACCAGGATAAACCTGTGCCCAGAGGCTGTTTGGGGATCCATGGGACCAACAATGTCAATCCCTACCCTCTCAAAGGGCACCCCCACCACAGGTAGTGGTATCAGGGGGCCTTTGTAGTGCCACCTGCTTTGCCACTGGCTTGGCAGGTTACACAGGAGCGACAAAACTCCTTACTGTCTTCAGACATGTGGGGCCAGTGAAAGTGAGGGACAATTCTGTCCCAAGTCTTGTTCTGGCCCAGGTGTCCTGCTAAGGGAATATCATGGGCTAGGGTCAATAGGAAGCCCCTGAACTTCAAAGGTATTACCAACCTCCTGGTAGCACCAGGCTTGGGGTCTCTACTCTCTGAGTACAGGAGTCCATCATCCCAATACACTGTATGGGGACCACTAGCTTTCCCAGCAGCCTCAGCAGCAGCTTGCTGTCTGAGGGGTTCAAGGGAGGGGCAGCTCTGCTGCTCCTGGCTCAGATCTGCCCTAGAAGGTCCCCCTGTCCCCAAGAACTCAACCTGTTCAGGTTCAAGTTCCTCTGGGACAGTTCCTTCTTCAGGGCTGAGATCATCCCCCTCAAGGGACTGATCTTCCTCCTGAGCCAAGGGGGAAGGCACTGCCTTAACCCTACTACTCCTCCTCTTGGAAGGCACTTGGTCCATTCTTCCAGAATCCAAGGCCTGTTCAGTTTTAGACAGTTTAGCTTGTGACCTGGTCACAGCAAACACATCTGCAGGGATCCCCAGCATTTCTGCATGGGTCCTGAGCTCCACTTCTGCCCAAGCAGAAGTCTCTAAGTCATTGCCAAGCAAGCATTCGACTGGTAGGTTTGCACTTACCACAACCTTCTTAAGGCCAGTTACCCCTCCCCAGGAGAAGTTAACAACTGCCAGAGTATGGTCTGTTCTGACATTGCTAGCATTGGTCACTTGGTACATTTCACCAAGTATAACTTGCCCAGGTAGCACAAGGTCTTGTGTCACCATTGTGACACTTGCCCCTGTGTCCCTAAATGCCAAAGCCTCTCGTCCATTGATTAAAGGCTGTTGTCTGTACTTGCCCAGATTACTGGGACTCACAGTGGAGGTCACATCCATGCCTCCATCACAGACTAACACAGCCTGAGTCAGTTCCCTGACTAAGTCAGAGCCCAACTCAGTTCCCAGGGTGAACCCTACTAAACCCTTTGCTGGAGCACCTCCACCAACTGTACTAGGGGGAACAGGTGCCTTAGGGGCATTGGTGGGTGCTGGACTGGAGTCTTTGGACTTGGTGCAATCACTGGTCCAGTGGGTCTTTTGCTTACAGACCTTGCACCATGGTTTTCTTTGGCCTTTACCCTTGGTAGACTGGGAATCCCCACCAGAAGAAGATTTTTGGGGGCCTGATGAAGACTTTTGATCTTTACCCTTCTCCCCACCCTTGTCAGAGTTCTTAGCATCTTGCTTCTTGGTTTCCCCACCTTGGTTCTGTACCTTCTGCTTCACCCTGGTTCTGACCCATTTGTCTGCCTTCTTTCCCAATTCTTGGGGAGAGGTCAGATCAGAGTCAACCAGGTACTGATGCAACAGCTGGTTTTGACAGTTATTAAGAATCTGCTCCCTCATTATCAGATTATACAATCCTGAGAAGTCACACACCTTACTGCCCATCAACCAGCCTTCCAGAGCCTTGGCAGAACAATCCACATAGTCTACCCAGTCTTGAGTCTGTGCTTTTTGGGTGTCTCTGAACTTCAACCTGTACTGTTCAGTGGTTAGGCCAAACCCATCAATAAGAGCACTCTTCAAGACCTTGTAATTATCAGCATCCTCCTCTCTAACAGTGAGGAGCTTGTCTCTACCTTTGTCAGCAAAGGAGAGCCACAAGATTGCTGCCCACTGCTCCTGAGGGACCTTCTGTACTTTACAGGCCCTCTCTAAAGCAGTTATCCATTTGTGGATGTCATCCCCACTCTGGTAGGGAGGGACAATCTTGCTCAGGTTCCTATGGTCATAGGACCTTTCCCTATCTCTAGGGACATGGCTGCCACCATGGGACTCTAGTCCCAACTTTCTTCTCTCTTTAAGGAGATCTAGGGATTCTCTATCTAAAGCCAATTGCTTCTTCCTGATCTCCAGTTGAGTTTCCTCATACTGGACCAGTCTCTTTCTTCTCTCATGAGAGGATTCCCTCCTGTGAGAAGAAACAGAGCTCCCTATTGAGGTGCCAGAGTGGTTAGACTCCTGAGAAGGAGACCTAGACTTTCTGAGCACACTCATAATCCTTCCTGGGGGGACAAAGGTGTGGTTCTCAAGATCCTCATCTTCATCTTCCCCAGAAGGGATTGGGTTTTCCAGGTCAGGGTCATTGTCACCCTCCTGGTCAGTTTCAGAGGGGGGCTGGGGGTAGTAGTACCCCTGGCCCCTTCCTCATCTGCTGGCCCACCCTCTGCTCCTACCCCTTCAGTCTCTGAAGACTTACTAAGATCATAAGCCACCAACAACTCCTGGAGGTGTTGGGTGGTGGGACTTTGGCCTGTCCTTAATTTCCTCACGTTACACAAAGCTCTCAGTTCCAAGAATGGGAGTGTGTCATACTTGGAGGGGGAAGCTCAATGGCTTCCTGCAGGGCATCTCTAGATCCTGCTTTTAAAGACATTACTAGTGTGGTGTGGTGTATGCACTACCTACTCTAGTGTGGCCTACTAAACTCTCTTGAGTTGTAGAAAGGGTTGTGCTATCCCTTAACACACAACTCTAAGTTCAGTAGAACTTACTGATATTCTAAGCTTAAATTATATGTACCTTAGGTACCTTTAGTGGTTTTCAGTTGATCAATTCAATTGAGATTATCTGGTAAAACAATAGCAAGCTGGAATCCCACACGCTGCACACCAATGTGAGAAGTTGGCCTGGCATATGCTGTCCACTAATTATAGTGGGCACCTTGCACCAGTCCAAATCGACTCTTATGGTAGGTAGGTTAAAGACAACCTTATTGAAAGCTATCCTAGTGGTAGCTGTGGAGAGCAGCCTTCAGGCTAAGTCTTGAAGGAATGTAAAGCAGCTTGTTTTACCAGTCTATAATCTCTTGAGTGACCAAATGAAAGAGCACCACACCAGGTATATATTCAAAATATATGTATTTATTACTAAACACACCCCTCTAGTCTCTTTATGAGGCTAGAGTTCGAAGTACATAGGTTATAAGATCTTAAATCACAGTAATAGCACAAATACACGTTTGGGCCCTAGGGGCGTACCAAACCATATACCAATAAAGTGGTATGCGAACCACGACTGAACTAGACACTAGGCCTAGAGCCTCTAGAAGTGCTTGGACCACAAGGAACCACCCAAGGTAGTGACACAGGGGACCCACGGGAGACGCGTGCAGTGTAAATACACAACCGCGATACGCCGTTAACTTCTATGGAGAAAGTCGGGATCGGGAAAATAGAGGAAAGGGACACTTAGAAGAGGACTAGGACAAAACCCTTTGAGATCTAGGACTTTGAAGAGTCTCTACCCACGGGAGCACCGGAGTACTCGTGTTACCTCACCCAGGGAAGCCGGGTGCATAGGTGCCTTTCGGGGTCGGGTTTCGTCGTCGGTTCTTATGGCGATCTGCTGCAAAGTGCTGCTGGCGACCAGGAGAAAAGTGTCCGGGTGGATCCAAGAGTGGATCGGAGTTCTGAAGAACCTGAAAGCAGAGGGGACAGAGTCTGGGTCACTAGCCAGTGACCAGGGAGGCGATGGACAGATGCCCACCGATGTCGAGTGCTTCAGATTCGATGACGGTCGTCTTGACTCTTCAGCCACGAGGTCCGGGAGGCGTTGTCGGCGACCAGGAGCAGGATTCGGGCTGTTGCTCGATGTCTGTCGAGTGCAGAGGTGTCGGCGACCAGATTGGACCCAACAAGCCTTGGCAACGGCAAGTCTCGAGTAAGATGTAGATCGTCGATGATGCAGACCAGCAAGGTCTGGGGAACTCACCCAGCGAGGGTAAGTGAGGGCAGGCCTGGAGCAACCAGACTGCCAAGTAAAGAAAAGATTGGCCTTCGTTAAGGGCTACTAGCCAACGGGCTAGCGACCGCGAAGGAGCCTCGTGACGCCGCACGTGGAGCTGGCTTACAGGACACTCGTGGAGTGGGGGCCAGTGATCTTCGGTGCAGGTGGTGCTGGAGGCTAGGGCTACTCGGAGCCCAAAGCACGACTTCTTGGGAGACCCAGAAGATGGTGCACTTGCAAATGTGCTCGGTGTCCAGGGGTCACGGTCTCACGTCACCCACGATAGCCACGGGCCTCAGCTTTGCTGGGGACTCAGGGTAGCCTCGGGGAAGTCTGAGAATCCACCTCTGGTGATGCGATGACTTCGGCGTCCGACGGGAGCTTCAGTGATGCGAACCGGACAGATGCTTCTTTGGTGCCTGCCAAGCAGGGGAGTCACTCCTTGACCCCAAGGGAGATTCTTCAGTCCTCTAATCGTGATCGTAGAGCGTCGAAGGTCCAGGATTCTGTTTCAGAGTTTCGTCCAGGTATAATCTAAAGTCCTAGGGACTGGGTTCCTACCTTTATTCTAAAAATAGGGATGGACTACTCTGTGGCCCCACCTATGGGTGGGTCAGGGCAGAGGGGTGGCTACACCCCTTTCCTTTGTCCAGTTCGCGCCAAAGCAGGGGCTGCAAGCCCCTGATCCGGTTTGAACTGGGGTATGCACAGGGACACCAAATGTGCCCCCAGTGCAGGACTTCAAAGCACCCGAAAGTGCTCCCGCCCAGCCCCAATACACATTGTCCTGTCTGGGGAGGTGGTCACACCTCCCTGGGACAGGAAACCTATTGTCCAGGCCTCCCCTGCCGGAGTTTCGTCCAGCAGCAGGAGGCCAGACTCGTGTCTGTGGCAGCAGCATCCATTTTGTGATGCCAGGCTCTGGAAAGAAGTTACCGGACTCGTCAGAGTTAACATGCCTTTCCCTCTAGAAGGGTGGAATGCTACCCCCGCCGCCAGGATTGGCGGGGGGTAGTATTCCAAGATGTTTGACACCAAACACGACATGTTTAGGTGCAGCCATTCCATAGTTAGCATTTTACCGCGAGGATATAATGCGTTTAAGAGTATATGGTCAGGCTGCACTACAAACAGCATCAGAGATGGTCTCCGAACGCTGCAGAGGGGCCCTGCTCATGCAGGGGCACCCTCTCACATAGGAACCATGCACTCTGCCTTTAGGATTGATAAGGCCTGCCTTAGGAGTGACTTATAGGTTTATATGTGTGTATGCATTTAGTGATATAGGTAACCTATACCACTGCAAGGGGTGCATGCACCACCTTACCCAGGCTGCAGTAGCAGACCTGTGGTGCCAGTTTGGATGGCCTACCAGGGGTGGCATAATACATGCTGCAGCCCCTGGCAGGCCTCTGAGGTACCTATGCCCTTGGTACATAGTATACCATATACTAGGGACTTACAAGGGCACTCCAGATCCCAATCAGTGATGTGCCTAAGGCACATGGAGACCCTTTTAAAGAGGAAACAGCTAGGCTGGGGTTCTGAATAGCAGGGCCCCAGCCAGACTAATGTCGAAAACCAGTGAAGTATCAGCAAAAAGTGGGGGTACCCCTGTGAAGCAGATCCTACTCTCCTACAGACACAATGAGGAGAGCCATTTCATGGATCTTTAATCAGTACTTTACTATCTAACAAAACGGACTTCAAGTTCGAAGAGTATCTTGATTTTTTGCAAGTCCCACTTCAAAGGAAGCTCTATATCCAGCTAAGGCTAAACCGTCTTCCATTGGCCTTGTTTATGAGCATCTGATCCAACTCGTCGCCTAAGAAGGACACATGTCCAGTGTGTAGGGCTTCATGGGAAGATGATAAGCATGTCCTTTTTCTTTGTCCAGCATATAAAATTGCATGAGCAAAGTGGATTAAAACACTCTGCCTACATTTGGGGACTAGGCACTACTAGGAGGCCTTGTGGATTTGCCAAGCTGATACACACCAAAAAGTAGTGTTTCCTGTGTCCAGCATTTTTAGAGCAGCTTAGTTTGTAAGATATAAACATCTGACTGTCCAAAAATCTGCCCTGTAAATTATTTGTGCCTCTAGCTGTATGGGTAAGCATGAGAAAGCTCACTCAACTATGGCATAAATTGACTGCATGCATTCCTTTAAGACATTTTTATTGATTTGTATCTATTTATTACATACACTGTTATGTGCTTCTGTTTCTTCTGTTTTAAGGTTTCCTCGGATGTGTCGATGAATTCTTGTAGATTTGATCTAACAAGCCCAAGCCACTTGCTACGGCGGGCGACACGGCAGGGTAGCAAGCCCTCAATATCCAAACTCATCCTGTAACTCCATCAGTTGTTTTGTTGTAAGCTAACAAGAAAACACCGGCACCGGTGTTTTCTTTTTAGCTTACAACAAAACAACTGACGGAGTTACCGGATGAGTTTGGATATATATATATATATATATATATATATATATTTTTTTTTTATCCACCAAAACTGTCCCAGACGAAGGGCGCACTTTTCACAGCTGGTGCGCGCAGCGAGGCCGGACTAGCCTCGAAATGTAATTCCTCACCAATTCCAATAATGCGCAGCACTCTCCCAGGGGTTTGTTTTAGCGATTTATTAAGCCATAAAGTTACTCCTTCCTCCACCAACGCGTTTCAACCAGCAGGTCTTGATCACGGTGCAAACATTTGTCCCTCTACACTTTCTATTATTTATACCTATTGCCCAGTTAACATATTAGGTGCATTCTGGGACTGGTAGTTTCTAAGTGAAAAAAATACCCAAACCGTGTAAAAATAATTATAAGTATTTCTCAATCTTTTGTCATCGTGTGTCTATTAGGAGTCATCAATGTTTGGATAACCTCACATTATATGTCCGTAACATTAAAATTATATTGTAGTTCTTGTACCAGTCTCAGTGACTTTTTGCAACATTTCTATGTTTATCTGATATACAATATTTTATGAAAACATGCTTTGAACATATGCATATATCTCTCTTATGGGTCAATGCTCATAATGTGTCTCACATTAGTTGTATGCATATGTTTATATGTATCTAGTTGCCGGACTAAAGATCTTCCATTGTGCTCCATGTTCTCATATTCTTTATCTTTGAGGTGTTACTACATTCAAGATTTTTGTCTATATTTCTCATTAGTTCATTGTCAGTTCTCTTCTTTTCTTTTCATGTCCAGTTATAGATGTCCAAACATATGCTAACCCACAATGGAAAAACATGGAAAGACATGACATATTTTGGCCTTGCAACGATACCAGTACATGATAGAGGAGGAAACAGAACCCTTAAACTACGACTGACTTGAATCAAGATTGATCATAAGATTCAAGACAAAGCATCTACAGGGCTTAATGGGGATGAGGAGATGTATATACATCTATAACTGGACATGAAAAGAAAAGAAGAGAACTGACAATGAACTAATGAGAAATATAGACAAAAATCTTGAATGTAGCAACACCTCCAAAGATAAAGAATATGAGAACATGGAGCACAATGGAAGATCTTTAGTCCGGCAACAGATGGTATACAATGTGGACAGGGTACTAAACCAAGATACATATAAACATATGCATACAACTAATGTGAGACACATTATGAGCATTGACCCATAAGAGAGATATATGCATATGTTCAAAGCATGTTTTCATAAAATATTGTATATCAGATAAACATAGAAATGTTGCAAAAAGTCACTGAGACTGGTACAAGAACTACAATATAATTTTAATGTTACGGACATATAATGTGAGGTTATCCAAACATTGATGACTCCTAATAGACACACGATGACAAAAGATTGAGAAATACTTATAATTATTTTTACACGGTTTGGGTATTTTTTCACTTAGAAACTACCAGTCCCAGAATGCACCTAATATGTTAACTGGGCAATAGGTATAAATAATAGAAAGTGTAGAGGGACAAATGTTTGCACCGTGATCAAGACCTGCTGGTTGAAACGCGTTGGTGGAGGAAGGAGTAACTTTATGGCTTAATAAATCGCTAAAACAAACCCCTGGGAGAGTGCTGCGCATTATTGGAATTGGTGAGGAAATATATATATATATATATATATATATACACACATATATATATATATATATATATACATATTCACTGAAAAAACCATAGGTTTTAGGGATAGTTATAGTTACTTGGACATTGCACTCGTACAAAACCCATGAAATTCCCCCGTTATAGTTAGTTCAGCTAACTATAACTCGCGCCCCTGCAATGCACTGCTGATGACGTCACATATTACATCACTCATGACATGGTCAGTGACATCACTGATGACATCTCAAATGACATCACTGATGACATCATCCAGTGACTGTGTGTTTCTGTAAAGTTTAAATATTTTTAATATATATAGGAAAAGACGTATTGAAGAATGAGTGGGTGTGTAAGTGTCTGTATGGATGATTTAGTAGGTGCGTGACTGACTCTATAAGTGAGTGATTTAACGTATCTTACTGAATGCATGGGTTAGTGACTAAACTGGGTGAATGTCTGTATCCGTCTGTCTGTTGCTGTGTAAGTGGCTGCATGTGTTTGTGAATAGCTAAATGAGTGTCTATATGAGTTATTGAATGCTTGTCTGAGTATCTGTATGGGTGCCTGAGTGTTTGTGTGGGAGGGGTGTGTGCAACTCTGTGCATAGATGTGTGAGTGGGTGATTCACTGGGTGGATGGTTTCAAGAGTGCATCTGTGATAGACTGTATGGGTGGGTAAGTGTGTGTAAGAGTGTGTTAGTGAGTGAATGTATGTCCCAGTGGTACATGTGTGAGTAACTACATATGTGAAAGGCAGTATATATGTGTGTTGGAGTATATAAATAGCTATAAGCAAGAGTGAGTGATTGTGATAGTGGCTGTATGGATGAGTGTGTGCTTGTATCAGTGATTGTATAAGAGCGTAACAATGTGCTACTATTTGTATGAGTAAGTGAGCTGGTGTGTGTATAACTGTATAGGTGAGTAAATGGCAGTGTGTTTAATTATTTGCATGACTGACTAGGTGTCTGAGTATCTCTATGGATGAGTGGCGTTGTTTGAGTGTCTATATAGGAGTAAGAGTGCATATGATAGTCCTGTACTGAGTGACCGTAAGTATGAGTGACTGTACGGGTGAGTGAGTGGATGTGTGTGTGTAGACCTAAGAATCAGTGAGTGGGTATGTGGTTATTGGTGTTGGAGTGTCTATGGTTTTGCGAATGGCAGTCTGTAATTTATAGTGGGTGTATCAAAGATTATATTAGGGTGTGAGGAGGTGCATCAGATTATCACGTGGATGATGTCATCAGTGATGTCATTTGAGATGTCATCAGTGATGTCATCAGTGATGTCACTGACCATGTCATGAGTGATGTAATATGTGATGTCATCAGCAGTGCATTGCGGGGCGCGAGTTATAGTTAGCTGAACTAACTATAACGGGGGAATTTCATGGGTTTTGTACGAGTGCAATGTCCAAGTAACTATAACTGTCCCTAAAACCTATGGTTTTTTCAGTGAATTTCAAAGGTTTTTAAATGCTAATTTGTAACTATAACGTGTCTGAAACCTATGGTTTTTCAGTGAACTTCAAAGGTTTTTTAAATGCTAATTTGTAACTATAACGTGTCTGAAACCTATGGTTTTTTCAGTGAATTTCAAAGGTTTTTTAAATGCTAATTTCTAACTATAACGTGCCTGATACCTACGTTTTTTTCAGTGAATTTCAAAGGTTTTGTAAATGACAATTTTTAAATGTATTAATTGTTATATTAATTTTTTTCATACTGATTTACTACATTTTTAGAAACAATTTTTTTTTACATATTTTATTTTTAAATTACATTGTAATTACATTATACATTACATTACAAAAATACTTTCTCAGAATGAATTACTTTAGTTTAAATACTTTGCACATAGGCAATAGACTTTTAAGTACAGTAGTTACAGTTGTTGCAATGGGCAACACATTTTCAAACACAATGCAACATTCAGCTCAATGTGAATTTCTAGTTAAATGCAATTAGTTACTTTATGGATTACTTTTCTAACCACAGGACTGGATCCTAGATTCAGTCCTGGTACATCTCCTGTAAACAGTTGAGTAAAAGCGTTTTGGTTACAGTCGTGATTTTTAAGGAATATTATTGTATTTTAAAAGTTGACACTTAGAAACTTTTTCTCATAGAATCACCAATGTTATCCTATGGAAGGAAATTCACTTAGCAGGTAAAAACTGTTATCGTTACTTTTTCTTACTCAGTGTTGGATCCTGGATCCAGCACTGGTGCATCTCCTGTAAACAGTTGAAAGAATGCGTTTAAGTCATACAGGTGATTTTTAAGGAATATTTGTAGTTTGTAAAAATCAACACTTTGAAACTTTTTTGCTGAAAACCAGACAATGGATTCCTATGGAAGAAAATATAAGTTACTGGTAAGTACGGTTAAAATTACTTTTCAGGGTCAGTGCTGGGCTAAAAGATGCAGCACTGGATTCTCTCCTGATAACAGGTGAGTAAATTGGTATTCGTACTTTGGTTGATTTTAGAGGAATATTATAAAGTTCAAAAACTCCACACTTAGAAGAATTTCCAAGTGAAACCAGTCAATGTTAGCCTATGAAGGAAATTCAAGTTACTGGTAAGTACGGTTAAAATTACTTTTGAGGATCAGTACTGGGCTGAAAGATGCAGCACTGAGGTCTCTCCTGATAACAGGTGAGTAAATCGGAATTCGTATTTCGGCTGATTTTAGAGGAATATTTTAAAGTTCCAAAACTCCACACTTAGAAGAATTTCCAACTGAAACCAGTCAATGTTAGCCTATGAAGGAAATTCAAGTTACCGGTAAGTACGGTTAAAATTACTTTTCAGGACCAGTACTGGGCTGAAAGATGCAGCACTGAGGTCTCTCCTGATAACAGGTGAGTAAATCGGAATTCGTATTTCGGCTGATTTTAGAGGAATATTTTAAAGTTCCAAAACTCCACACTTAGAAGAATTTCCAAGTGAAACCAGTCAATGTTAGCCTATGGAAGGAAATTCAAGTTACTGGTAAGTACGGTTAAAATTACTTTTCAGGACCAGTACTGGGCTGAAAGATACAGCACTGAGGTCTCTCCTGATAACAGGTGAGTAAATCGGAATTCGTATTTCGGCTGATTTTAGAGGAATATTTGTATGTTTCAAAAATCAACACTTCGAAACTTTTTCAGCAAAAAGCAGACAATGATATCCTATGGAAGGAAATTCAAGTTACTGGTAAGTACGGTTAAAATTACTTTTGAGGATCAGTACTGGGCTGAAAGATGCAGCACTGAGGTCTCTCCTGATAACAGGTGAGTTAATCGGAATTCGTATTTCGGCTGATTTTAGAGGAATATTTTAAAGTTCCAAAACTCCACACTTAGAAGAATTTCCAACTGAAACCAGTCAATGTTAGCCTATGAAGGAAATTCAAGTTACCGGTAAGTACGGTTAAAATTACTTTTCAGGACCAGTACTGGGCTGAAAGATGCAGCACTGAGGTCTCTCCTGATAACAGGTGAGTAAATCGGAATTCGTATTTCGGCTGATTTTAGAGGAATATTTTAAAGTTCCAAAACTCCACACTTAGAAGAATTTCCAAGTGAAACCAGTCAATGTTAGCCTATGGAAGGAAATTCAAGTTACTGGTAAGTACGGTTAAAATTACTTTTCAGGACCAGTACTGGGCTGAAAGATACAGCACTGAGGTCTCTCCTGATAACAGGTGAGTAAATCGGAATTCGTATTTCGGATGATTTTAGAAGAATATTTGCACAATGGTGAAGGGAGGGGCGGGGCCTGAGGTGACATCTGTGCAAGCGCGCCCCGTGGCGCGTTTTAAGTTGAGGGATTAAGTCCCCTTGAATCCTGAGGGTCCCTAGGGGCCAACTAGCCCACCAGGAACCTCCAATATGCGCCAGGGGCTGCGTTGCAGAGACGTGTAGAGAGGCCACACCCCTTTTACACCTCTCTGCAACGCAGCTCTGTGGCGCTTTCTGGATGTACCTGTTGGGCTAGTTGGCCTCAGAGACCCTCAGGATTGAAGGGATTTAATTCCCCATCTTAAAACGCGCCACGGGGCCTGTTTGCACACATGTCACCTGAAGCCCCGCCCCCTCCCTTCACCACTGTGCAAACACGCCCAGTGGCGCGTTTTAAGTTGGGAGTTAAGTCCCTTGAATCCTGAGGGTCCCCGGAGTCCAACTAGCCCACCATATACCTCCAAAGCGCCACAGAGCTGCGTTGCAGAGAGGTGTAAAAGGAGTGTGGCCTCTCTACACGTCTCTGCAACGCAGCCCTGGCGCATATTGGAGGTTCCTGGTGGGCTAGTTGGC
The DNA here is from genome assembly GCA_963921515.1 of Calotriton arnoldi. Taxonomy (NCBI): domain Eukaryota; kingdom Metazoa; phylum Chordata; class Amphibia; order Caudata; family Salamandridae; genus Calotriton; species Calotriton arnoldi. The sequence continues at coordinate 396,207 of CAWUFW010012126.1, forward strand.
CTCCAGGACCCCCAGTATTCAAGGGGAATTCGTTCCTCCTCTGCAAACGCGCCAGGGCGCGTTTGCAGAGTGGTGATAGAAGGGGGCGGGGCCTGCGGGCCCGATCGTTTAAAAAAAAAAAAAAATTTTGTTTGTCCCCTGAAGGGGGGCTGTGTGGCCCCCCCTACCTTTTTCCTGTTTTTGGGCCCTGGGGACCCCATCCCCCAGGGCCTTACCCCTTTTTTTAATTTAATTTAAAAAAACGGGAAGGGGGCCGCGTGGCCCCCTTCCCTGGGCCTGTATTGGCCCCGGGGACCCCATCCCCCGGGCATGGCCTTTTTTATTTTCTTGGGAGGGGGCTGCGTGGCCCCCTCCTCAGGCGATTCAAGGCCCGGGGACCCCATCCCCGGGGCCGGCCTTTCCATTTTTTTTTTTTTCTTTTTTGGGGAGGGGGCTGCGTGGCCCCCTCCTGAGCCACTACTTGCCCCGGGGACCCCATCCCCGGGGCTGGCCCTCCGTTGGGGACTGTGGGGGTCCCCAATCCCCACAGTCCCGCCCGGCTTCCCACGTCCCTTGGGAGCCGGCATTGCTGTTCCACATGGGGAGCAGCTAACATGCTGCTCCCCATGTGGAAAAGCAATCGGCTTTGGATATTGGAAGAGAGAGCAGGTTTCCCTGCTCTCTCTTCCAATATCCAAAGCAGTTTGCTATGGCAGGACGGGAGCCGCGAGGCTCCCGTCCTGCCATAGCAAACTACAGTGTCCCGGGGTAGGCACCCCGGGACACTGCAGGAGCCGGCCCTGGGGGTGGCGGTCCCCAGGGCCATCAAGGGCTCCAGGAGGGGGCCGCGCGGCCCCCTCCCTACATCAGCACAGCCCCGGGAGGTGGTGGTCCCCGGGGCTGCGGGAGGGCTCAGAGCCCTCCCGCACCCTTTAAAAGAAAGCCCGGGGGTGGCGGTCCCGGGGCTTGGGGAGCCTTTGAGGCCCCCACACATAAAATTAAACCCCCCACCATGCCCCCGGGACTTGGGCCACCCGGGCAAAATACTATCGAAGCGCGGGAGGCCGCGCTTCGATTTTCTCGGCAGGATTCGCGCACCCTGAGCGCATCTTGCCGATTTTTAAAAATGTTGTTTTTTTTGCCCAGGGGGTCCTTGTGGGACCCCTGAGCAAGCCTAGAGGTCAGGGTGTTTCTACCCTGCCCCCTTTGTGCGCTTTGCGCACTTGTTTCTGTCCCTCGGTTCTACCGAGGGACAAAATGGCTGCCAACATTTCCTGAATCGGAATGTTGACAGCCAGCTGACAGCCAATTAACATGCAGCTCGTGATCGTGATCGGGACGGTGCGCGCAGGGTGCGCTCAGGGTGCGCGAATCCTCCGTGCCCATAGATATATATGTACTTTTACTTTTGATTTTCTCAGCAACTACTGAACGGATTTACACCATTTAACAAAAAGGGTTCTTTCTGAACCAAGAACTACCTCTTTGCCAAATTTGGTGTAATTCCGTTCAGCCGTGTCTAAAGTTTCCTATGGAAAAATGCATGGGGAAAACGTGTTTTGGGACCCCCCTTTTTTCTCGGCCCCCGCTTGACGTATCACCCCGAGACTTTCAGGGTAGGAGCGGACCGGAGCGCCCACGAGTTTGAAAATTTCGCGAAGATACGTCAACCGGCAAGAGAGTTATTTCAAATAGAATGTCGCGGATTTCCTATGGATAATAGGTTGTAACTATAACTATCTACTGGCGACCGCCAGTAGATAATATATATATATATATATATATATATATATATATATATATATATATATATATATATATATATATATATATATATATATGTATATATATATATATATATTGCTACAAAGGTGCTCAGATTTGAGGTTGCACACCACTCGCAGGTTGTTCACAAACCATTTATTAAAACATTGCAGCTTTCCATCCCGACATCAAGTCCCATGGCCTTACGCATTTCGAAGCATTTGCGCTTCTCATCAGAGGCCCACGCAGGAAAACAAAGTTCGTCGCTGCTACATCTTCCTCGCTTGCTTTCAGTAAGCGAGGCCTCAAGTGTGCCTTCTTTAAGTAGAGTTTGTATTCAACCAAATGCATGCTGGATCATGTAGTTTTTAAGCTTCATTTTCTACCCTCCAGTGGGTTTTGATTCCTGCACGTTATTTCAGGACACATTTAAAGCCCTCCATTAGGCTCCCGGATGAAACTCTGCAATGTTGAAACTGTAGCCTGTTCGTGCCACATCAAAGAGGTTCGTTACCTCTCTGGCGGTCCTGTTAATATTTTTCAGGCAGTGCGATCCCTCCACGGCTGGAACCGCCGTGATTTGTATTGCTACAAAGGTGCTCAGATTTGAGGCCGCACACCACTCGCAGGTTGTTCACAAACCATTTATTAAAACATTGCAGCTTTCCATCCCGACATCAAGTCCCATGTCCTTATGCGTTTCGAAGCGTTTGCGCTTCTCATCAGAGGCCCACGCAGGAAAACAAAGTTTGTCACTGCTACATCTTCCTCGCTTGCTTTCAGTAAGTTAAATGGCCTCAAGTGTGCCTTCTTTAAGTAGAGTTCGTATTCAACAAAATGCATGCTGGATCATGTAGTTGTTAAGCTTCATTTTCTACCCTCCAGTGTGTTTTGATTCCTGCACGTTATTTCAGGACACATTTAAAGCCCTCCATTAGGCTCCCGGATGAAACTCTGCAATGTTGAAACTGTAGCCTGTTCGTGCCACATCAAAGAGGTTTGTTACCTCTCTGGCGGTCCTGTTAATATTTTTCAGGCAGTGCGATCCCTCCACGGCCGGAACTGCCGTGATTTGTATTACTACAAAGGTGCTCAAATTTGAGGCAGCACACCACTCGCAGGTTGTTCACAAACCATTTATTAAAACATTGCAGCTTTCCATCCCGATATATATATTCCTTTGCCAAAGTTTCCCTGCCTCCATTTGCGAGGCAGGAACTCGTGCTACACAGCAACTTATATCAAAGATTACCCCTCGTCACAGCCGCTGGATGTCAAAATTAGAAACAGCCGTAGGTGTCGGTCCAATGACACGGCATCCTTGAGTTTATATAACTCACGCCATCATGTGGTCGACGGGGAATCTAAACAGCGGTGGTGCCAGCAGCATATAGTAATCTTCCTTTGCCAAAGTTTCCCACATAGCCACCTCACTCAGGACGGTTGCATCCATTCGCAAGGCGGGAACTTGCGTGCTACACAGCAACTTATATCAAAGATTATGGTGCACTCACTGGGTATTTTAAGATGTAATAATTTGTAGCAGTTACATCGCATGACGCGTTTCGGCGTTTTGCCTTCTTCAGATGCCGTTGACTGCACTCCATCCGATGCACTGTCCATAATTGGCTGAAATACCGCATCAACCCTCGTCATAGGTCGGCCCTCGTCCAATAAGAGAACCAAATTTCCGAATTTCTGTTTGGATGTGTCTCCTCCCCTCGAGACATCACTTCGTCATCCACTGTGCAATGAATCTGTATACGGGCTCCAATGCCCCATTTACTTTTCACCCCTATGGGACGGCTTGGATGCACGCAAAGTAGTCTCTTGGGAAAGGATCACCATTTTTTATTAATTCGGGTCCCCTCATCATTTGACTTGGATAGTCATAAAACCTCTAAGTAGGTTAAGTCGTTCAGTGCATACAAGTGACCCCTCGTCACAGCCGCTGGATGTCAAAATTAGAAACAGCCATAGGTGTCGGTCCAATGACATGGCATCCTTGAGTTTATATAACTCACGCCATCATGTGGTCGACGGGGAGTCAAACAGTGGCGGTGCCAGCAGCATATAGTAATCTTCCTTTGCCAAAGTTTCCCACATAGCCGCTGCACTCAGGACGGGTGCATCCATTCGTGAGGCGGGAACTCGTGTGCTACACAGAAACTTATGTCAAAGATTATGGTGCACTCACGGTCTTTTTTTTTGATAATCAAATTTATTGAATTTTTCCCAAGAACAACAATACGTTGGTAGCATGACAGACTCAGTAATTAAAAGCATGATAGACGATAAAGACAACAAGGATTCGCAAGGCATTGATAATGTGAATATAGCACCTGATGACGAGCAATCACTTATCCGGCCCATCTAACCCCTCAAACGGGCAGTGAGTTGAACCATTTGCCCCATATTTTAACAAAACGTTCAGGGCATCCTCGGGCCTCAAAGAGGGTTCTTCTTGGGCTCCACACCAGTCCACCCCCATCTCCATTGCCGCATCGTAGGTGGCTTGGCCTGGGACCAGAGCGCAGCAATATCACGCTTTGCCACCGCTAATGCCGTTCCTAGGAAGCGCTTGTCAGACCGGGATCCATTAAGGCCATCAAACACCCCCAGGAGCAGGCGCCGCGGGTCATGGGGGACCTCCCAGCCTAGGGTCTGTGTGAGTTCACCTTCCACCCCTGCCCAGAACGGCGCAAGGGCGGGACACTGCCACACCATGTGGTAGAGATCCGCCGGGGCGTGGCTGCATCGCGCACAGGACGGGGAGGGCCGCATACGGGAGCTATATAAGCGTGCTGGGGTGAGGTACGCCGTGTGAAGGTAGTAGAGTTGGACTAGACGCAATCTGGAGGAGGTCGTCAGAGTCTTGGGAGCCATAAGGGCATCTCTCCAGTCCGCGTCGTCTAGGGAACCCAACCAACCCTCCCAGCGGGTACGAAGCAGGTCCAGGGATGCAGGGCCATTGTTCACCAAGGATCGATAGATTCGCGATACGCCCCCTCTACCCAGGTATCCCATCATCACTTGGGCCTCTAGGGGGCTAAATTCGGGAGGGAGGTGGGGGATGGAATGTGGGTGTGGAGGGCATGTCTTAATTGTAAATATTTGTAGAACTGGGAGGAGCGAAGGGAGTAGCGGTGCTGTAAATCTGCAAATGATCTGACATGGTCCCCCGCCCAGACATCCCCCAGTAGCGAGATCCCGATGTGGTCCCACCGACGGAAGTCCTGGAGAGCCGAGACCTCTCCCAGCCAAGCCCCACACCACAGAGGCGTTTGCCTAGTAAGTTTACGATCCCACTTTACGTGGCGCAAGGCAGTCCGCCAGGCCATTAGCACGGCTCTAGTGGCGGGGGAAGGGTCTGCGGCACAGGGCTTCCATACAGGTAGGCTTGGATTTGAGCAAAGTCCATTGATCTGGTTTCCACTCAATACGCCGGGTCGGACCAGCCGCCCGCGAACCAGTCGTGGATCACGATTAGCCTCGTGGCCAGGTAGTAGAGGTGAAGGTTAGTTACTCCCATGCCCCCGTCGTAGGGGGTATGCGGCAATGTGCTAGGGACAGTCGTGATCTCCCTCCTCCCCATAAGAAACGGGTGAGTACCCCGTCCAGTTCCCGAAACCAGCTGCCCGGGAGGTGGATGGTAATGTTTTGTAAGGTGTACAGGAAACGGGGGAGGACCATCATTTTGAAAAGGGCACTTCTGCCAAGGGGGTTGAGGGAAGAGATTGCCATTTCCTGAGGTCTGCCTTGGCCCTAGTGACCAGGGGTGTAATGTTCAGGGCCCATTCAAGTTCGGGAGAAGAGCAACCCATATCCCCAAGTACTTAAATGACTGCCTGCGCAGGGGATAGTCGTCTGCCAGTCGAAGCATGCTCGTGTCGGGTGTAGGGGAACCAATGTGGACTTCGCCGGGTTAAGTCTAAGGCCGGGAAACTCGTTCAAAGGCAGAGAGGGCGTCCAAGCATCGCGGGCCGGAGCTTTCTGGATCTGCCAAATAAAGGAGGGACGTCATCGGCATACAGGGCGATCTTATCGACCTGATTCCGGTCCCAGGTCCAACCACGGATGAGGGGATCTTGGCGGATCGTTTCGGCGTTTTGCCTTCTTCAGATGCCGTTGACTGCACTCCACCCGATGCACTGTCCATAATTGGCTGAAATACTGTGTCGACCCTCGTCATAGGTCGGCCCTCTGCCAATGAGAGAACAAAATTTATATATATAGAACAAAGTTCGTTACTGTACACAACGCACTCTCAGGACCAGGCAGGGTGGTTAAACAATCCGTTTATTTCCAATGACACGTTTCAGCTGCGTGGCAGCCTTGATCACATACAACATAACCAAGTGTAAGGAGCCCTAATGACTCCGTGAAATGAAATAAACAAAGGACTGTTAATGCACATGAGACACTGCAAAGGGTAACTGTTTCGGCCATTTTGGAATGTATACCATGTCACAGTTACAATAAGGCGATGCCACAATAAAAGCAGTACATTTCGACCGAAAATCACAGTAGTAGAGCAATGAGGCAATGTTAGCAATGATGCCACATGTCTTGTGACTACCAACAAATTGCTGGGGCATGAAAATCGGAAATACAAACACTGTACATTCAGTAAAGAATACCACGTGAATGCTCAAACATGTAAATAAAAATGTTTGTCGCCATGAATATAGCGCAGAAGCAGCCGTGGTGAAAAATGCTGTGCAGCATAGTCCTAGGTGATGACATAGTGTCAGAGTGAGCCTGCACAGTCATGATGTGTATAAAGGTGGAGATGCAGCTGGTCAGAGACGATGCCGGTGATGACCTAGTGTAAGAGTATCAACTGGCTCCCAGCTCTCGAGGGTGCTTGAAGGCAAGTGCCAAACATGATACTACCCTCCCACACACATGCAATGAGTCAGCCAAGTGGCATGGGGGACAACAGTATGAGAAACATCCTGCCCCTGGATGCTCTACAATGTTGTCCAAGTGGTTGCAACCTTGTCTTGTGCATTAGCCCAAAACAAAACCATAATAAGTGCAAGAAATTAATGAGGTGAATCTTATCTGAGGCAAAATGTTCAATCGGTGCCTTCGAAGAAAAGGGTAGGAAACCCGTGACTTGTGTTTCTCAGGAGTGAGTGGGTCCCTTCTTTTCCTCCTGTTGAGCGAAGAGAAACCGACAAAAGAATCAGTGCGCACATCATGACATGAAACACAAATATACTTTAAATGTAAAATACATCTAGAATATATCAGATCTGGAGGGGTGGAGAGAACTCGGTAGATGAGGGGAAAAAGGAGGAGAGGGGTGGGAGTGGGAAGAGGAAGGGGGAGGGGAAGGGGAAGGGAAGGGGGTGAGGGAAGGGAAAGGAGAGAGAAAAAAGGGTACTGGAAATACAGGAAATAGCAGACAATTACTCTTCTTTGAAATGTATACCCAATTCCTCATCCATATTCAAACCCCCTGGGCTCTTGGTTTGGAGATCAATGATGTACTTTGACTCCTTCTTTCTGAGTTTAAGGACCCTGTCACCCCCTCTGGTGTTGTTCATGACTTGTTCTATGGCAAAGTAGGACAGGAGGAAAGTGTTGGAGAAATGTCTGTCTTGGAAATGGCGGGCAACCAGATAGTTAGGGTCCTTGTTCGTGATGGCCCTCATATGTTCTAATATTCTTTTCTTGGCCATCAGCATCATGCTCCCTATGTACCACAATTTGCAGGGGCATTCAAAGGCCGATATCACGAATGTCGTGCTGCATGTGAGGAACTGGGAAATGTGTTTCGTGGTTTTGCCAACAGTGAACTCCTTCCGCATGAAGCTGTTTTTGCAAGCCTTGCAGTGGCCACATGGGAAGAAGCCTTGTAAATTGTATTCTCTGTTGGTGACCTGTGTGGAAATGTCACTGTGGACTAACGGGTCCCTCATGTTGCGTCCTCGTCTGTATGTGATGTTGGGTCTGTCCCTGACAGAACTACCTATGACATTGTTGCTGGTAAAGATATTCCAGCTCTTAACTAGAATCCTTTTTATCTCCCTGAAATTCTTATTGTGTATGAGGATGATTCTGGTGTTATCTTCACTGTTCCCGTCTAGGGTTTTGTCAGTGTTGAGGAGGGTTTCACTTCTTTTGATATGATTGGCTCTCTCCTTGGCCCTATTTAATACCCATAGGGGGTAGCCCCTTTCCCTGAATCTTCCAAATCATGGTGGCCTCTTCCAAGAGGTAAGCGTCCTAGAAGTTGCAATTGCATTTGGCTCTCAGTAATTCCCCGAAGGGAATACTCCATTTGAGATTTTCAGGATGGCTGCTCAAGGCATGCAGGATACTGTTGCCTGCTGTCTCCTTCCTGAAGAGTCTTGCATGAATGGTGTCCTGCTTGATTTCAATCCTTACATCTAGGTAATTGAGAGTCGTTTTGCTTATGGTGCTGGCGAGGTTGATATTGTGATTGTTGGTGTTAAGTTTCTGAATGAACCCCACAGCTTCTTCTTCAGTACCCTTCCAGAAGATGAACAGGTCATTGATGTACCTGAGTCAAAGTACGACCTGTTCAGTCTCGGGAAGTCTCTCATTCTTCTTGAAGATTTCTTCCTCCCAGTATCCTAGAAACAAATTTGCTAAACTGGACGCGAAGCAAGAACCCATGCCAGTCCCAAGGATCTGTTTGTACAGAGTACCGTCAAAGAGAAAAATATTGTTCTCAAGACAGTACTGTTTCATTTCTAGGATTATGTTGGTGTGATCCCTGAATCTGACATGTCGTGATTGGAGAAAGTGTTGGCATGCTTCTATCTCCTGGGAGTGATCTATGATGGTATAGAGGGAATTGACTTCAAGCGTGATGAGGAGGAAACCCTCCTCCCATTGGGTGCCCTCGAATTTCCCCAGCAAGTCCTTGGTGTCCCTGTCTTTCCATTCTGTAAGCATATTCTATTCTCTTTGACGGTACTCTGTACAAACAGATCCTTGGGACTACCATGGGTTTTTCTTTTTTTTATATTTTTTAGTCCTCATTCTGCAATAGATTGTATATGGAGTTTTCGGGGACCCTTTCATTGCTGGTTCCGACCCTTCATTGCCCCATATGTTCGCCTCTGGTTTGGGGAGTTTCTCTCCGTTTTTTGTAAGGGTCCCTTTGTTTCCATTACCAATAGATATTTTCCGAGGGGGAGCTAGCCATCCTGGCTACTCAAACAAGCATTCTGCTTGTTATTTATTGCTATCGCGTAATCATTGGACTTTATACATTCATAATTTCAAGTAGGTGTAATTAAGGTGACTTATTGGACTGATTAAACTGTTCCCAAATTTCCCAGAAATTGTACTTTTACTGGGTCTCCCACTTCTATCCAACCTGTTTATCCTGTGGATGGATGCCAGCCATTCCCAATGTGTAGGTGGTACGGGACTTATCTATTTAAAACAAATTTCCTTCTGGCTAATAATATTAACAAGAAGAGTAGGTTTTCTTGTTTCTTATTGAGCTTGTGTATGCCTTCTTCTATTTGACCCACCCCAAATATAACAAGGTCAATACTTACTTCGATTGGTCGTTCTAGTAGATTCTCTAATACCTTACCCACTTCATGCCAGAACTTATCGAGCTGGGGGCACTGCCGAAACATGGGCAAGTCGTCTGCTTTCTCCTTTCCACATTTGGGGCAGTTTTTCGTTTTCTGCCTGCTGAACTTGGATAACCTCTTTGGAGACCAGTAGGCTCTATGAGGGTCATTACGATGGCGGGCGGACTTTGTCCGCCCGCCACCGTAACGGTGAATGGGACCGTCCGCCATAGGAGCGGCGGTCCCGCCGTGAGTATTAGGATGCCACGGTGGCGGTGGCATCCCCTACTCCCAACATTGTGGCAGGCGGTGTTCACAGCACCGCCCGCTACAATGCTGGGAATGCACGTTGGGCATTCATATGGACAAGGTGACAGGCACCGCACGGTGCCTGCCACCTTGTTCATGCCAATGCAGGGGGGTACCATAGGTACCCCCCATGTGCACCACCCACCCCCCCAATATCCTGGGGGCCCGCTACGGGCCCCCAACAGCGAAGACCATACGCCTTTCCATGGAAAGGCTGCTCTCCGCGATCATCATAATATGGACGGCGGTGTCTTGAAGACACCGCCGCCATATTATGTATGTTTTCCGCCCGGTCGACGAGTCAACCGGTGGAAAAGCGGCGGGCGGTCTTTCCGTCCGCCGCGGACCCCCCAGCCATCGTAATATGGCGGGGGGAAATGGCATGCGGGCGGTCTGACATGGCGATCCACCCGTCATCGTAATGACCCCCTATGTGTGGTAAATACATGGTTTCTCCTTAAAGCAGCAGATTTTACAATAAACCAACATTTTTCCATAGATACTTGCCATGTTTTTTGAACATCCAGCGTCAGCAGTTCTTTCCCCCAGGTCGCGTCTGGTATTGTGAAGTGCTCCTCACCAACTAATATAAGGGCCCAGTACCATCGTGAGACTTCTTTTTTTAAGGTCCCGCTCTCCTGCATTTCCTTCTCCATTTTTCTATTTCCTTTTTACAATCTACTAGAGTCTTCACCCAGCTTGAAAGTTGATAGAATTTAAATTTTGATAAAGTGCCATTCGTTATATTTACAAGTTGGTCCCAATCGATAATGTTGTTGTCTGTTATCAATTGACCCCATTTGAGTATTCCTGCTTGCCTTAAAGGTATTGCAAGTCTATCCTTGAGACATTCTGGAGTCCCTGGTGAGTCCCATATAGGAGCATATTCACTATAGTATGGTATCTTCAGTGTACCTCTTATGTGGTACCATAATTTTGCTGCTGACATAAGAACCTTCAGTTTAACCTTTTTAAAATACTTTGGATGCCCAAATTTGTATAGAAGTTTCCTTCTGCACCAGTCATGGCTTGCAGATAGGCGGGATACAGCTCATAATTATTTAATAGAACCCTCATGTATTTGAACTGGAAAGCTCTATAGTATTCTGATATGTCTGGGCTTGCTATCCCACCTTGTTCTTTTTTCCTCCTTAACTTTTTCCAAGCTATTCTTGTCCCTTTGATGACCACATAAAGCTATTTAGTTCCCTTGTAGTTTCTTTATTAACTCTCTCTTAAATTCTAATGGAATTGAACTAAAAATGTAGGTAAATCTAGGTAACATTGACATTTTTATTATGTTTGATCTTCCCATGAAGGTCAAGGGAAGACCCCATACTTTAAGTAGTTTTCTAACCTCTACAAAAATCCTGTTAAAATTTATCTGGGCTATTTTATCTATATCTTTAACCAGTTCCAGACCCAGATATCTTATCCTCTCCTTTACTAGTTGATTATTACTATGGATGTTCCATTCCATAATTTCCGTTTTTGACTGATATCCAGAGACTCTCCCATATTGCTCCAGAGTTTTTTCTATAGTGTTAAAAGACCCTGCCAAATTGTTCGTAAAGATCATTAGGTCATCCGCATAAAGAGCGACTTTTTTCTCCCACCCTTGATAAGAGAAAGGGGCTATTTCTGGGTTGTTTCTGAGATTTTGCGCTAGAGGTTCGATGTATAAATTAAAAAGCAGAGGAGACAAGGGACACCCCCTGTCTCGTACCTCTCTTGATCTTTATCATTTCTGTGAGGTTGCCGTTAATTAAGATTTTGGCCCTTGGATCTCTATATAGTCTCTTAACCATTTCTTGAAAGTTTTCCCCCAACTTGTTTTTTTCCAGGACGCTATTCAGGAAAGACCAGTTTACCATATCGAATGCTTTGGCTGCGTCGAAAGTAATAATGGATAGGGGCATCTTTTCTTGTATTGCTATGTCTATTGCTCCTATTACCTCGTGTGTCAATTCCTGGATCTGTCGCCCTTTCACGAAACCCTTTTGATTTATGTTAATTAGAGATTCCGCAACTTTACCTAACCTCTTCGCCATAATCTGCGTGAATATCTTGTAGTCGCAGTTTAGGAGGGATATAGGCCTGTATGATTCGCATTTCACCGGATTCTTTCCAAGCTTTAGGAGAATGTTGATTACTGCGTCATTCCATGAATCTGGGAAATCTCCTTTATCTACAAAAATATCATTTATCAACTCTGTCAGGGGGGGACCAAGACATCTCTTGGTTTGGTGTATAGTTCGTTAGGTAGAGCATCCGGACCAGCGGCCTTTCCTTTCTTTAACCCTCTAACGACTTCCTCTACTTCTTCATTTGTAATTTTTTCATTCAGATCTTCTCTTTCGTCTTGTGTTAGTAATGCGAGATCTAATTTTTCAAGTTAGCCGTGAAGTTGTTCTATTGTTGGAGTAATTTCTTCTGTGTATAGCTCTTCAAAGAATTTCACAAATTCCTGCATGATCACAGTATCTGCAGAACTTATTTCTGCAGAATTCCCAGTCTGGATACTTGCTATCTTATTTCTTGTTTGATCTGTTTTTGTCTTCCAGGCCAGCATCTTACTACACCCCTCTCCATATTCGTAATGGGACAGTTTACTTGCCTCCCATTTTTCTCTCACTATACTCTCCAGGGTTTCTGCGAGGGCTTCTTTCTTTGCTTTCCTTTCAGTCTCTATTCTTTTTCTCTCTAATGTTGAAGTTTCTTTTTCTAATTGTGTGTCTAGGAGTTTTATAACATCTTCCATTTGGCTGATTTTGTGTTTCGTTTTTTAGATTCATATACTGCGATGCTTAATATCTTTCCTCTGATTACTGCCTTATAGGCATCCCAGGCAAATAGCCTGGAGGTGCCCTTTTTATTTGCTAGAAAAAATTGTTCTGTCTCTGTTGTAAGAGCTTCTAAATTTTGAGGATCCGCTAGAATTGTACGATCGACTGTCCACCTTGGAGGTGCAGTAGCATGCCTCATCTGAAGTTTTAGCAGGACCGCAGAGTGGTCGGATAAATGGGCTGGCAGATGTTCTACTCTTTGTGTGCCATCAATTAAATTTCTATCCAACAAGAAATAATCTATTCTAGAAGAATGCCCTAATTTTTATTTTGAAAAGTGTAGAACATTGCCCTTTATCTCCTTTCACCTTCCAGATGTCAACTAAACCCAAGTCTCTTATGCATAGTCCTAGCCACTCTCTCATTTTTAAGAGATTTGCTTCTTTTCTAGCCGGAAGACGGTCCACCTTAGGGTCTAAAATTATATTAAAATCTCCTCCCATAATTATTGGGGATGAGGCCGTTAGTAATTGTGTATATATCTTTTTTAATGGTTCTGGGTCGTCAGTATTTGGACCATAATAACCAACAATCGTGTGCTGTTTATTAGATATTCTTACTCTTGTTATCACCCATCTCCCTTTCCTGTCCACCTCGGATGACTCAATCCTTACCTTAAGAGATTTTTTAAATAATATAGCTACCCCCTTAATACAACATTCTTGATTAGTACAGGCATATGAGTCCACCCATCTTTGATTCTTTATTATTTCTTCCCATTCCTTTTTCAGGAGATGTGTTTCTTGTAATATTATAATTTCACTATCTATTGGTTTCAGATATTCTAATATTCTCCTTCTACGGCTCTTGGTTCTGAGGCCGTTAACGTTCCAGGAAAGGATATTAACTACTGCTGGGTCTTTCTTCATCACTTTTTTCTTATAGAAACTGGGGTCTTCCTGCCTCCTTACAGGTCCCTATCTCCTTCATTTTGCTTTGTGGAGGACTCTTTTTTGTTTTTCCCCCTATTATGCTCTCCACCCATGTGCATATATTTTTTTCTTTTATCTTTATTGATTTCTCCCACCCTGGAGAAGCCTCCCTCCTTTCTTCACTGGGCAGTATTAATAGCCCTTTTTTTGAGCTCCATGCTCTCCGCATGACTATTCTATTCTTACTGTTGCGCTCGCATTTGTTCCAGGAAATGCTCAACCTCTTTTGGCTCTTTAATGTTGTACATTTTGTTCCTCCACATTATTCTCAGAGCAGCAGGGAAACGCATCTGGACTGTTGCACCTAGGGATCTTAGATGTTGCATCTGCTGGCCAAGCTCCCACTGTCTGTCCTGTGTTGCCTTTGAGATGTCTGACCGAATTCTGAATGACCACTCGTCTTTATTGTAGGAGCCTTTTTTAGGGCTTCACTCAGAATTTTTTCTTTGAGGGTGAAGGTTTTAAAATGTATCAAAATTTTCCTCGGGGTTTTCCTCATCTTGTTTTTACCAAAAGGGTCTTGGTGCACCCTCTGTATATCTTCCACTAAAGCAGCTGCTTTTGCCCAGGGAAAGTTATCCTCTAACAGCGAGATTACATAGTTTTTGATGTCGTCCCCTTCTAATCCTTCCGGCACATTCAAAATTCTTAAATTATTCCTCCTCGCTTGATTTTCCAGGGATTATAACTTATCTCTAAGGCTTCCTTCATTTGACTTGAGTGCTTTAATTTCCTTTTGATGTAATTCAACTTCTTTACTCAGGGTTTCTACTGCTGCCTCTACTGTTGTTACTCTCTCCCCTACTGCATTCAATTTAGTATCCAACGTTTCACAAGCCTCCTGTATCTTAATTTGATTTTCCTCGGAGATCGCAAATTTAGCCCTCATTTCTTCTAACATTCTTTCCAACATTTTTTCTGTCGAGTTTTGGGGGGGTTCAGAGGGTTTAAGTTGTTGCATGCTACGTTCTGAGTTGCCTCCATTTGCATTTGTAATTGATGTCTGGCTCTCTTCTGCTGTATTACCCTCTATTACTTGTACTTGTGGTGTATCTTCCTCCATTTCAGCCACCTTGCCCTCACTCTTATTGTCAAAGAGGTTATATACAGGGTGTATTTTATTGGAGGGTAGAATTTTGTGGCCTTCTTGACCTACTTGTGTTTGTTCTTGCACTTGTACTTTAAAAATGATCTTAGAGAGGGGGTAACTTTAACCTTGAGCCCTAAGTCTGCACCTGATCCTCTCCCTTTGTTTTGTTTCCCTCTAGTTCTGGAGGGAGTGTTGCAGCCGTAACCTGTTTTCTTCCCTTCTTTCTTGTACTTATGGGGGCTATACTGGGCTTAAGGGCAGCAAACGGGGTGTTTCCAAGAAACTGCCTATTCCTTAGACAGTAACTTGTACCTCTATTTGTGTCACAATCTGCTGTTGTGACTAGCTCAGAGGAACAAGTGATATTTAGATTTTCCCCCCACTCCTCTCCAGATGATATCAAACTGCCTTCTCCCCGGGCTTGAAACTTTTTACTTGAAATTTTGGCCCCCGCTGGCTTGCTTACCCTTTTCATGCGCTTTCCTTCTCCTTCCTTTCCTCCAGCTTCGTATGCTTCGTATGTTTCATATGCTGCCGCTTTCCCAGTTCTTTGTGGCGCACCATTCGCTTTCGTCGGAGAATATGGACCGCTGAGAGCCGCGATCACTCTTCCCAGATTGCCCCGGAAGGAGATTCTAGTGGCCGCCCTGCGGTAGCTCCGTTGCGCCTCCGAGGCTTCAGCCCACACTCCGAAGAGGACACGCCGCGCACTGCAGCCGACTGACACAGCCTCCTCACCTTCTCCACTCCTTCGAAACTCGGCAAGTTCGTTTTTTAAATCCGGATCAGAAATAAAAGTTACATTTGTGGCCAGCATGTCTCCCTAGTTCCATTGTTCTCTTTTAAGCGCAATATTTCATGTAAGTCGAGTGCTTCACGATGTTTTCCGCTTGGAGAGCATGGGGCTCCCGACCGGTCACTTTAGCCGGCCGCCATCTTCTCCCTCCTTCAAACCATAGATGACTGCCATGGATTCTTGCTTCGCACCCAGTTTTTCACATTTGTTTCTAGGATACTGGGAGGAAGAAATCTTCAAGAAGAATGCGAGACATCCCGAGACTGAACTGGTCGTACTTTGGCTTAGGTACATCGACGACCTGTTCATCATCTGGAAGGGTACTGGAGAAGAAGCTGTGGGGTTCATTCAGAAAATTAACAACAACAATCACAATATCAACCTCACCAGCACCATAAGTAAAACGACTGTCGATTACCTAGATGTGAGGATTGAAATCAAGCAGAACATCATTAATACTAGACTCTTCAGGAAGGAAACAGCAGGCAACAGTATCCTGCATGCCTTGAGCAGCCATCCTGAAAATCTCAAATGGAGTATTCACTTCGGGAAATTACTGAGAGCCAAACACAATTGCAACTCCAAGGAGGCTTACCTCTTGGAAGAGGCCACCATAATTGGAAGATTCAGGGAAAGGGGCTACCCCCTATGGGTCTTAAATAGGGCCAAGGAGAGAGCTAATCATATCAAAAGAAGTGAAACGCTCCTCAACACTGACAAAACCCTAGACAAGAACAGTGAAGATAACACCAGAATCATCCTCACACACAATGAGAATTCCAGGGAGATAAGAATGATTCTAGTTGAGAGCTGGAATATCCTCACCAGCGACAATGTCATAGGTAGTTCTGTCATGGACAGACCCAACATCACATACAGATGAGGACGCAACATGAGGGACCTGTTAGTCCACAGTGACATTTCCACACAGGTCACCAACAGAGAATACAATTTACAAGGCTTCTTCCCGTGTGGCCACTGCAAGGTTTGCAAAAACAGCTAAATGCGGAAGGAGTTCACTGTTGGCAAAACCACGAAACACATTTTCTAGGTTCCTCACATGCAGCACGACATTTGTGATATATGCCATTGAATGCCCCTGCAAATTGTGGTACATAGGGAGCACAACGCTGATGGCCAAGAAAAGAATATCAGAACATATGAGGGCCATCACCAAAAAGGACCCTAACTATCAGGTTGCCCGCCATTTCCAAGACAGACATTTCTCCAACACTTCCCTCCTGTCCTACTTTGCCATAGAACAAGTCATGAACAACACCAGAGGGGGTGACAGGGTCCTTAAACTCAGAAAGAAGGAGTCAAAGTACATCATTGATCTCCAAACCAAGAGCCCAGGGGGTTTGAATCTGGATGAGGAATTGGGTATACATTTCAAAGAAGAGTAATTGTCTGCTATTTCCTGTATTTCCAGTACCCTTTTTTCTCTCTCCTTTCCCTTCACAACCCCATCCTCCTCCCCTTCCCTTTCCCCCTTATTTTCCCCCCTTCCTCTTCCCCCACCCCTCTCCTCCTTTTTCCCCTCATCTAACGAGTTCTCTCCACCCCTCCAGATCTGACGTATTCTAGATATATTTTACATTTATGGTATATTTGTGTTTCATGTCATGATGTGCGCACTGATTCTTTTCTCTGTTTCTCTTCGTTCCACAGGAGGAAAGGAAGGGACACACTCACTCCTGAGAAACACAAGTCACGGGTTCCCTACCCTTTTCTTCAAAGACACCGATGGAACATTTTGCCTCAGATAAGATTCACATCATTAATTTCTTGCACTTATTATGTTTTTTTTTCGACTTAAGCACGAGACGTGGTTGCAACCTCTTGGACAACATTGTAGAGCATCCAGGGGCAGGAATTTTCCCATACTGTTGTCCCCCATGGCCACTTGGCTGACTCATTGCATGTGTGTGGGAGGGTAGTATCACGTTTGGCACTTGCCTTCAAGCACCCTCGAGAGCTGGGAGCCAGTTGTTACTCTGACACTAGGTCATCACCAGCATCGTCTCTGACCAGCTCCATCTCCACCTTTACACACATCATGACTGTCCTGGCTCACTCTGACACTTTGTCATCACCTAGGACTATGCTGCACAGCATTTTTCACCATGGCTGCTTCTGCGCTATATTCATGGCGACAGACATTTTTATTTACATGTTTAAGCATTCATGTGGTATTCTTTACTGAATATACAATGTTTGTATTTCAAATTGTGATGCCCCAGCAATTTATTGGTAGTCACAAGACATGTGGCATCATTGTTAACATTGCCTCATTGCTCTATGTAGTGAGGAGGTCCACGCATGAGGTAGTAATTCAGGATGTTTTATTCAAGTTGTGAAGGAGAGCCCCACCAGGAGCAGCCTGTCTGCTGCTCAGCCCATGCTCAACTGTCACATCACCTCTCTGTGTCCCAACATTCCAAGGCTCATCCAGACTCCAACATTCTATTGAGTTCAGAGCACAGGCACTGGCTGAGCAGGTGGAGGAAATTACATTGCAATACAAATGCAGGATACTACACTCTACTACTGTGATTTTCGGTCGAAATGTACTGCTTTTATTGTGGCAACGCCTCATTGTAACTGTGACATGGTATACATTCCAAAATGACCAAAACAGTTGCCCTTTGCATTGTCTCATGTGCATTAACATTCCTTTGTTTATTTCATTTCATGGAGTCATTAGGGCTCCGTACACTGGGCTATGTTGTATGTGATCAAGGCTGCCGCGCAGCAGAAACGCGTCATTGGAAATAAACAGATTGTTTAACCACCCTGCCTGGTCCTGAGAGTGCGCTGTGTACAGTTCGACATGAAATTGCCGGTTTACTCCGCCGGAGTGCACACCACTTCCCGACGGGTCTGCTGGGTTCAGAAGGAGTGTGACTTTGTTGGGATATATATATATATATATATATTCACTGAAAAAACCATATGTTTCAGGCACGTTATAGTTAGAAATTTGCATTTAAAAACCTTAGAAATTCACTGAAAAACCATAAGGTTTTAGGGACAGTTATAGTTAGTTGGACATTGCACTCGTACAAAACCCGTGAAATTACCCCGTTATAGTTAGTTCAGGTAACTATAACTCGCGCTTCGCAATGCACTGCTGATGACGTCACATATTACATCACTCATGACATGGTCAGTGACATCACTGATGACATCACTGATGACATCTCAAAATGACATCACTGATGACATCATCCAGTGACTGTGTGTTTGTGTAAAGTTTAAATATGTTTAATATATATAGGGAAAGGCGTATTGAAGAATGAGTGGGTGTATAAGTGTCTGAATGGATGATTTAGTAGGTGCGTGACTGAGTCTATAAGTGAGTGATTAAACATATCTTACTGGATGCATGGGTGAGTGACTAAACTGTGTGAATGTCTGTATCCGTCTGTCTGTTGTTGTGTAAGCAGCTGCATGGGTTTCTGACTAGCTAAATGAGTGTCTATATGGGTTATGGATTGGTTCTCTGAGTATCTGTATGGGTGCCTCAGTATTTGTGTGGGTGGGGTGAGTGTGACTCTGTGCATAGATGTGTGAGTGGGTGATTCACTGGGTGCATGGTTTCAAGAGTGCATCTGTGATGGACTGTATGGGTGGGTGAGTGTGTGTATGGGTGTGTTAGTGATTGAATGTATATCTCAGTGGTACATGTGTGAGTAACTACATATGTGAAAGGCAGTATATATGTGTGTTGGAGTATATAAATGGCTATAAGTGAGAGTGTGTGATTGTGAGAGTGGCTATATGGATGAGTGTGTGCTTGCATCAGTGATTGCATAGGAGCGTAAGAATGTGCTAGTATTTTTATGAGTAAGTGAGCTGGTGTGTATAACTGTATAGGTGAGTAAATTGGAGTGTGATTAATTATTTGCATGACTGACTAGGTGTGTGAGTACCTCTATGGATGAGTTGCGTTGTGTGAGTGTTTATATAGGTATATGAGTGCATATGATAGTCCTGTACTGAGTGACTGTAAGTATAAGTGATTGTACGGGTGAGTGAGTAGATGTGTGTGTGTAGATCTAAGAATCAGTGAGTGGGTATGTACTTATTGGTATTGGAGTGTGTATGGTTTTGAGAATGGCAGTCTGTAATTTAGAGTGGGTGTTTCAAAACTTATATTAGGGTGTGAGAAGATGCATTAAATTCTCACATGGATGATGTCATCAGTGATGTCATCAGTGATATCATTTGAGATGTCATCAGTGATGTCATCAGTGATGTCACTGACCATGTCATGAGTGATGTAATATGTGACGTCATCAGCAGTGCATTGCGGGGCGCGAGTTATAGTTACCTGAACTAACTATAACGGGGGAATTTCACGGGTTTTGTACTGAGTGCAATGTCCAACTAACTATAACTGTCCCTAAAACCTTATGGTTTTTTCAGTGAATTTCTAAGGTTTTTTAAATGCAAATTTCTAACTATAACGTGCATGAAACCTATGGTTTTTCAGTGAATTTCAAAGGTTTTTTAAATGCTAATTTCTAACTATAACGTGTCTGAAACCTATGGTTTTTCAGTGAATTTCAAAGGTTTTTTAAATGCTAATTCCTAACTATAACATGTCTGAAACCTACGGTTTTTTCAGTGAATTTCAAAGGGTTTGTAAATGACAATTTTTAAATGTATTAATTGTTATATTTATTTTTTTCATACTGATTTACTACATTTTTAGAAACAATTTTTTTTACATTTTTATTTTTAAAATTACATTGTAATTACATTATACATTACAAAAATACTTTCTCAGAATGAATTACTTTAGTTTAAATACTTTGCACATAGGCAATAGACTTTTAAGTACAGTAGTTACAGTTGTTGCAATGGGCAACACATTTTTCAAACACAATGCAACATTCAGCTCAATGTGAATTTCTAGTTAAATGCAATTAGTTACTTTATGGATTACTTTTCTAACCACAGGACTGGATCCTAGATTCAGTCCTGGGACATCTCCTGTAAACAGTTGAGTAAAAGCGTTTTGGTTACAGTAGTGATTTTTAAGGAATATTATTGTATTTTAAAAGTTGACACTTTGAAACTTTTTCTCATAGAATCACCAATGTTATCCTATGGAAGGAAATTCACTTAGCAGGTAAAAACTGTTATCGTTACTTTTTCTTACTCAGTGTTGGATCCTGGAGTCATACAGGCGATTTTTAAGGAATATTTGTAGTTTGTGAAAATCGACACTTTGAAACTTTTCTGCTGAAAACCAGACAATGGATTCCTATGGAAGAAAATACAAGTTACTGGTAAGTACGGTTAAAATTACTTTTCAGGGTCAGTGCTGGGCTAAAAGATGCAGCACTGAGGTCTCTCCTGATAACAGGTGAGTAAATCGGAATTCAGTATTTCGGCTGATTTTAGAGGAATATTTTAAAGTTCCAAAACTCCACACTTAGAAGAATTTCCAAGTGAAACCAGTCAATGTTAGCCTATGGAAGGAAATTCAAGTTACTGGTAAGCTACGGTTAAAATTACTTTTCAGGACCAGTACTGGGCTGAAAGATACAGCACTGAGGTCTCTCCTGATAACAGGTGAGTAAATCGGAATTCGTATTTCGGCTGATTTTAGAGGAATATTTGTATGTTTCAAAATCAACACTTAGAAACTGTTTCAGCAAAAAGCAGGCAATGATATCCTATGGAAGGAAATTCAAGTTACTGGTAAGTACGGTTAAAATTACTTTTGAGGTTCAGTACTGGGCTGAAAGATGCAGCACTGAGGTCTCTCCTGATAACAGGTGAGTAAATCGGAATTCGTATTTCGGCTGATTTTAGAGGAATATTTTAATGTTCCAAAACTCCACACTTAGAAGAATTTCCAAGTGAAACCAGTCAATGTTAGCCTATGGAAGAAAATTCAAGATACTGGTAAGTACGGTTAAAATTACTTTTCAGGACCTGTACTGGGCAGAAAGATACAGCACTAAGGTCTCTCCTGATAACAGGTGAGTAAATCGGAATTCGTATTTCGGCTGATTTTAGAGGAATATTTGTATGTTTCAAAAATCAACACTTAGAAACATTTTCAGCAAAAAGCAGGCAATGATATCCTATGGAAGGAAATTCAAGTTACTGGTAAGTACGGTTAAAATTACTTTTCAGGATTAGTACTGGGCTGAAAGATGCAGCACTGAGGTCTCTCCTGATAACAGGTGAGTAAATCAGAATTCGTAGTTCGGCAGATTTTAGAGGAATATTTGCACAATGGTGAAGGGAGGGGCGGGGCCTGAGGTGACATCTGTGCAAACGCGCCCCGTGGCGCGTTTTAAGTTGGGGGATTAAGTCCCCTTGAATCATGAGGGTCCCTAAGGGCCAACTAGCCCACCAGGAACCTCCAGTATGCGCCAGGGGCTGCGTTGCAGAGACGTGTAGAGAGGCCACACCCCTTTTACACCTCTCTGCAACGCAGCTCTGTGGCGCTTTCTGGATGTACCTGTTGGGCTAGTTGGCCCCAGAGACCCTCAGTATTGAAGGGATTTAATTCCCCATCTTAAAACGCGCCACGGGGCCTGTTTACACATGTCACCTCAGGCCCGCCTTCCCTTCACCACTGTGCAAACGCGCCCGTGGAGCATTTGAAGTCGGGATTAACTCCCTTGAATCCTGAGGGTCCCTGGGGTGCAACTAGCCCACCAGCTACCTCCATTAAGCGCCACAGAGCTGCGTTGCAGAGAGGTGTAAAAGGGCGTGGCCTCTGTACACCTCTCTGCAAGGCAGCCCTCTGGCGCATACTGGAGGTTCCTGGTGGGCTAGTTGGCCCTCGGGACCCCAGTATTCAAGGGGATTACTCCCTTCTTAAACGCGCCAGGGGCGCGTTTGCAGAGTACTGCAGGGAGGGCGGGGCCTCCGGCACGATGCCGTTTTTTATGGGAGGGGGCTGCGTGGCCCCCTTCCCTCAGCCACTTTGGCCCCAGGGACCCCATCCCCCGGGGCCTGAGCATTTTTTTGTTTTATTTAATTTAAAAAAAAAAACGGGAAGGGGGCCGCGTGGCCCCCCTTCCCTGGGCCTCTATTGGCCCCGGGACCCCATCCCCGGGGCATGCCCTGTTTTTAAATAAAAAATATGGAGGGGGCTGCGTGGCCCCCTCCTCAGGCCATTTAAGGCCCCGGGGACCCCATCCCCGGGGCCGGCCTTGCCCTTATTTTTTATTTATTTATTTTATTTTTATTTGGGGAGGGGGCTGCGTGGCCCCCTCCCAGGCTACTTATGGCCCCGGGGACCCCATCCCCCGGGACCTGGCCTCTAGTTGGGCACTGTGGGGGGGTCCCCAATCCCCCCACAGTCCCGCCGGCTCCACGCGTCCTATGGGAGCCGGCATTGCTTTCCACATGGGGAGCAGCTAAGATGCTGCTCCCCATGTGGAAAGCAATTGGTTTGCATTTTGAAAGAGAGAGCAGGTTTCCTGCTCTCTCCTTCAAAATGCAAACCAAGATTTGCTATGACAGGGCGGGAGCCGCGAGGCTCCGTCCTGTCATAGCAAACAGCAGTGTCCCGGGGTAGGCACCCGGGACACTGCAGGAGCCGGCCCTGGGGGTGGCGGTCCCCAGGGCCATCAAGGGCTCCAGGAGGGGGCCGCGCGGCCCCCTCCCTACATTTTGAAAGCCCCGGGGAGGTGGTGGTCCCCGGGGCTTGGGGTCCAAAACGGACCCCCATTTTTCAATTTTCTTAGTGCCCCGGGGAGGTGGTGGTCCCCGGGCCTGCGGGAGGGCTCAGAGCCCTCCCGCACCATTTATGATAAAGCCCCGGGGGGTGGTAGTCCCCAGGGCTTGGGGGGCCCTTAGAGGCCCCCCATACATAAAATAAACACCCCCCCAGCATGCCCCCGGGACTTGGTCGCCAGTAGATAGTTATAGTTAGGATCTATTTTCCATAGGAAATCCACAACATTCTATTTGAAATAATATTTGGCGCCGGTTGACGAATCTTTGCGAAATTTTCAAAACTTATGGCCCGCTCCGGTCCGCTCCTATCCTGAAAGTTTCGGGGTGATTCGGCAAGCGGGGGCCGAGAAAAAAGGGGGGTCCCAAAACGTGTTTTCCCCATGCAATTTTCCATAGGAACATTTCAACGCAGCTACAGCCTGAACTGCTGAACGGAATTACACCAAATTTGGCAAAAAGGTAGCCCTTGGTTCAGAGTCGTGCCTTTTGGTTAAATGGTGTAAATCCGCTCAGTAGTTCCTGAGAAATTTGAAAAAGAAAACACATATATATCTGGGCGGAGCCTAACCACACATGTCATCGTGAGATCTGATTGGCTGTCAGCACTTCATCCTGGAATTGCTGGCAGCCATCTTGGGACCAATATAAATGATAGTACCTCATTGAAATGCATTGTAGTGACTCGAAGATTTTGAGGGTTACCAAAAGGAGAACTATAAAGTGTGATAACAGACTTTAGTTACATTAGAATTCATTTGTTGATTGTACCATACTAATTTCAGGAATTGTGGTGTGTTCTAAGGTGATTTTACCCTGTGAAAAACCTTCTGCTGGGATATCATGAATCATGTTTGAGAGAAAACTATTTTCACATGCTTGTCCCATACAGTTTTGGAAGGTGCTCCAGAAGCTAAAATGAGAGCATATTTTCTGTAAATTCACATTATCTTTCTCAGTCATGTGAGAATGAAGTCTGACATTCTCAGTAAAACATGTACATCCAACAAGGGCAGAGACTGTCAGTTGTTTCCTTTGTGTTCTACTGCAGCTTCCCAGAGTGTTCTAAAGAACAACTAGAGTGCTAACAGCCTTACTTATGACAAAAGTATGGCACACCTGAAGCCATCTTGATTGGAATAAACTGGTAACACTTAAAACATTTAATTTAAAAAGGAACAAAATGATGGGGTTCATTTTGTCATAGAAATTATGGTTAGTGCTGTAGAAAGAAAAATTAGGACATGTTTCAAGTGTGATCTCAAATATCTTCCTGTTATATTTCAACAGGAGCAGCCTGTCAGTTTATGCTTTTGTGTTCTACTGCAGCTTCCCAGAGTGTTCTAAAGAACAACTAGAGCGCTAACAGTCTTATTTATGACAAAATTATGGCACACCTGAAGCCATCTTGATTGGAATAAACTGGTAACTCTTAAAACATTTAATTTAAAAAGGAACAAAATGAGCGGGTTCATTTTGTCATAGAAATTATGGTTAGTGCTGTAGAAAGAAAAATTAGGACATGTTTTAAGTGAGATCTCAAATATCTTCCTGTTATATTTCAACAGGAGCAGCCTGTCAGTTGATGCCTTTGTGTTCTACTGCAGCTTCCCAGAGTGTTCTAAAGAACAACTAGAGAGCTAACAGTCTTACTTATGACAAAAGTATGGCACACCTGAAGCCATCTTGATTGGAATAAGCTGGTAACACTTAAAACATTTAATTTAAAAAGGAACAAAATGAGGGGGTTCATTTTGCTATAGAAATTATGGTTAGTGCTGCAGAAAGAAAATTTAGGGCATGTTTTAAGTGAGATCTCAAATCCTCTTCTATTTCATTAGAAAATTCTGACATGCAGACTGAAACAATCACTTTCAATACCAGCAGTAGACTTCCAGTTAACTCCCTGGTGAGCAGTAGCTTTACTACAGTGATCTAATGAACAACTAGAGTGCTAACATTCTGAATTTATGGCAAATGTGTGACACATCTGAATGCCTTCTTGATGGAATCAAAGTAAAAACTGAAAGCATTTCCTACTGAGGAGACTGCAGTAAATGACGAAATTAGGAAACTTCATAACAAATAAGTCTCCCAAGATGGCCACCAGAGAAAAAAGAGCCCAAATGTAGCACAAATATCACCCAGATGTAGCCCACATATAGCCCAATGACAGAAGTGTGCAAAACACTTTTTATTTTTAGGTTTTCTGCAGTTTTATATAGTGCAAACTGGTCAGGTATTGGAGCGTTACATCTTACTTGGACCCCTTATTGCGTATTTTGCACGAAGTACATGAGATTGATCTTGCGAAACATTGAACTTTACGATTCTGTTAACCTGAAGTTGCTCTGAACCGGGCTTTGTAACACCCGTTTTTACCTACTAGTTTTAATTAATTCTCACTGTATTGTATTAGGAAAGAGGATTTACTGTTTTTATGTACACTTTTATGATCTATGTTTCTAAATCAGATCAAATAAAGTTTAATGAATTCTATGGCAGGACGGAGGCGAGGATTATGCATATCTTTCCTCACTTTATTTGCATAGCAGTTCAAAGAAAACGTAACACAACAATCATTAAATAAAAGACTACACAACCCATGAACCATTAGGGGGGTAGTCTCCAAGGCAACTATAGTCCAATCATATCACAGTACATCGTATATAATATCGTGACGTCCCTTCCGCTTCCTCTTTCTTCACTGCTCGTCAGGTAAGTGCATTCCTTACATTCTTGGCTTAATCTGACGTTGTTGCTGTTTGTATAGCGGTTTCTTGTGCACGTTATTAGCATTATTGCCTTGGTATTGTTTCATATTCCCTGCGCAGCAGGCTCTTGCCCGAGTGCGTTCTCCCCTCGCAGTTTCTCCCGCTGTGTGCTCTGCGCGCGGTGAGATCCTGTCAGGCGCG
Organism: Calotriton arnoldi; assembly: GCA_963921515.1. NCBI lineage: Eukaryota > Metazoa > Chordata > Amphibia > Caudata > Salamandridae > Calotriton > Calotriton arnoldi. The sequence continues at coordinate 422,119 of CAWUFW010012126.1, forward strand.
TCTGGTCCGAGCGAGGCAGCTCCGTCGAGCGCTCCCGCTGGTCTTTACGCTCATTTGGGAATCCGTTCACTCCTTTAGTGTCCGCTTGATTCCCGACCAACCCTCACCTAATTTTGACACCGCTACGCGGTGATTTCCCCACACGGCCACGTTAGTAATTGGTATTGCGCCTCAGTCTATTCTTATAACAGCTTCGGGAAAGCCCAGCTGTTGGAGCACCGGCGAGGGGCTGTCTTAAGGATTTTAAGGGCATTTGTTCTGTGCTCACACCCTCTGCTATCATGTCTTCTCCAGAAGACCATTTTTACTCCTCCTACCAGGAAGTGGAGGAGGAATGGCCCCCAACTTCTCCCTCCAGCAGTGGACCAAGCCCTCTCTCTGGCTATTTCTAGGGCGCTGGCTCCTCTTAGGGATCAGGTTGATAAGCTGGCGAAAAGCATCCCTGGGGTGTTCAGTGACCCAGATCTGGTGGTGGCGGGTCCAAGTAGCTCCCAGATGGGGAATAAAAGGGCCGTTAAGCATAACGCGGGCACTTGGAAGGATTTGATAAACTTACGGAGACCTTCCTCAAGAGTGCGCGAACGCTAAAACATGCACCCTGCCGGGAGGAGGAGGGACCCGGAGAAAATTGCGACACTGTCACCACTATTGTAGACCCCGACGGCGGGTCTCCCTTAGAGGGAGAGGGTGTATCGGAGGACGATTTCTCCTCTGATGAGGATAAGGACTCGGGGCGTCCCTGGCGTCCAGAGTCCCACTCCTCTCAGTCCCCGGTTGGGGATGGGGTCCACTCGGACATGTTCGAGCCTACCCAAATTTACCATCCTAGGCCGGCAGAGTGGACACCTGACGCCAAAGTGGCAGAGTATGTGGTGGGGAAAATCCATCAACCCCTTGAAAGGGAGGTCAGGAATAGGATGAGGGAGAATACCCCAGGCCCTCACTGAAGGGGAAGGTGGCACACACGCCTGAAATTGATGAGAAACTATGTACCTTTTTCTCCAAGTATATGAGGGATCCCAAGAAAGGAATTGATAGGTCTTGGACGTGGTAGGGCCCTTGACCCAAATTATTCAATTGACGGAGCGTTCCAAAGAGTCAGGATCCCCTTTGTCCATGGATATTGTGGCTGGTTGGGCGCACTACCCTAAACCCTAAAATACTACCCTCCACTACCCAAACACCACTGCACTACCCTAAACCCTAAAACACTACCCCAAGCACGACACCCTACACTACCCAAACATAACTGCACTACCCTAAACCCTAAAACACTACCACCAGCACGACTCCCTACACTACCCAAACACCACTGCACTACCCTAAACCCTAAAACACTACCCCCAGCATGACTCCCTACACTACCCAAACACCACTGCACTACACTAAACCCTAAATATACCCCCAGCATGACCTCCCACACTACACAAACACCACTGCACTACCCTAAACCCTAAAACACTACCCCCAGCATGACCCCCTACACTACCCAAACACCACTGCACTACCCTAAACCCTAAAACACTAACCCCAGCATGACCCCCTACACTACCCAAACACCACTGCACTACCCTATACCCTAAAACACGACCCCCTACACTACACAAACACCACTGCACTACCCTAAACCCTAAAACACTACCCACGGCATGACCCCTTCACTACACAAACACCACTGCACTGCCCTAAACCCTAAAACACTACCCCAGCACTACCCCTACACTACCCAAACACCACTGCACTAACATAAACCCTAAATCACTACCCCCAGCACAACCCCCTACACTACCCAAACACCACTGCACTACCCTAAACCCTAAATCTACCCCCAGCACGACCCCTACACTACCCAAACACCACTGCACTACCCTAAACCATAAAACACTACCCCCAGCATGACCCCCTACACTACACAAACACCACTGCACTACCCTAAACCCTAAAACACTACCACCAGCATGACCCCCTACACTACTCAAACACCACTGCACTACCCTAAACCCTAAAACACTACCCCAGCATGACCCCCTACACTACCCATACACCACTGCACTACCCTAAACCCTAAAACACTACCCCCAGCATGACCCCCTAAACTACTACACTACCCTAAACCGTAAAACACTACCCCAAGCACGACCCCCTACACTACCCAAACACCACTGCACTACCCTAAACCCTAAAACACTACCCCCAGCACGACCCCCTACACCACCCAAACACCACTGCACTACCCTAAACCCTAGAAAAGAAACCCCCACCCCATGCCCAATCCCCTTACCTCTCACTCCTCATGGTTCCCCTCTCCTCGTGGTTCCTCCTTCACGTCATCTCTGAGGGGCGGTGCACGTCGTTGTGAGGAAACGGAACAGCCTCTGTTTCCTTACAACAACATGGATCGTCTACATGTTTTTTAGAACGCATGGTCATTTACCATACATACCTTTACAACAAAATTCGTTGTAAAGGCATGCGTGGTAAATGACCATGCATTCTAAAAAAATGCGTAGTAATGACTTCGTGATGTACAACGCATGCGTGGTAATGCAAGCGTTGTAATGGTATCGCAAAGTAAAACAGTCGTCGTAACGGCGGTTTACCGATCGAAGCTGGCCCCCGTTCTTCAGTGAGAAGTTTATTTGATTAATTAGGAGGAAGGCATGTGTTTTTTTTACCGCAAACTGCATTCCCTGCTGTTGTATTGAGAAAGTGTCCGCGTGGCCTGGTTTCACTTCCGGTGAGAGAGTGGAAGAGTCTGTTTGGATCTAAAGGAGTTCTGTTGTTGGACGGGGCCGGCGCGACATGTCATCAGAAAACATAGCTAATGGAAAGTGTCGTCCCTGAAGTGTGGAGCAGTGCCATGGAGAGGTCAACGAGTGTGCGTCCCACCGCAGTATGACCGTACCGCGTGACCCATGTGCCGCCTCCAGGGTACGAGAGGCAGAAGCGGCATCGCAGGTCCTCTTGAAGACCGTTGTAGCACTAATTCTACATTTTGGTACTAGGACATTTTAACTTTGTTGTTCCTGCCAGATACAAAGAGAAGATCCTGTGTTATTCAGTGCCCTCGTTACCTTTTTTGTGGGTTGTGGTGCTTGTCACTTCGCTGCCCCGCCGGTGCACATGACTGGGCACCCCACCTCATGTGCCATCTGCAGGGCCTCTGCCCTCGGATCACTGGTTTTGGTTTCTGGAGTGGCAACATAAACAGTTGCTCCCAAAGGACTAGCCTGAACACTTAGGTGAATATCCCCTGCACCAGCATTCCACGAAAATTCTTTCCTAGCTCTCCCACGTCAACGAGCGCGGCTCCGCTCGTGACACCGTATGACGTCATCGGAGCCATAAGAGGACCTCGTCGGCGTGCTGACGTCAGTTCCACCCATTTTTTCCGTGCCACTGAGGCAAACAGGGGACCGAGACATTTTCACATGTATACATAGTATAATAAATATATATATATTCACTGAAAAAACCATAGGTTTCAGGCACGTTATAGTTAGAAATGAGCATTTAAAAAACCTTAGAAATTCACTGAAAAAACCATAGGTTTCAGGCACGTTATAGTTAGAAATTAGCATTTAAAAAACCTTAGAAATTCACTCAAAAAACCATAGGTTTCAGGGGCGTTATAGTTAGTTGGACATTTCACTCGTACAAAACCATAGAAATTCCCCCGTTATAGTTAGTTCAGCTAACTATAACTTGCGCGCCCGCAATGCACTGCTGATGACGTCACATATTACATCACTCATGACATGGTCAGTGACATCACTCATGACATCACTGATGACATCTCAAATGACATCACTGATGACATCATCCAGTGAATGTGTGTTTTTCTGAAAATTAAATATGTTTTATATATGTATAGCTCAAGGTCGATGGAAGAATAAATGGGTATATAAGTGTCTAAATGGATGATTTATTTTTGTAAAATTGATTGTATAACTGACTAAGTGTATCTTAGTGAATACATAGGTTAGTGAGTAATGTTTAAATATGAAAATATCTGTATCAGTCTCTCACTTTGTGTATAAGTGGCTGCATGGGTTGGTGAGTAGCTACATGAGTGTCTATATGGGTTATTAGTTGGTTTTTTGAGTATCAGTATGAGTGTCTGAGTGTCTGTATGGTTCGGTGGGGGTATTACTTAGTGCATAGATGCATGAATGAGTGACTCACTGTTTGTATGTGTTGAAGACAGCATGTGTGCAGGACTGTATAGGTGGATGAGTATGTGTATGGGTGTGTTAGTGAGTGAATGACTGTCTCAATAGTGTCTTTATGAGTAACTACATATGTTTTAAACTAGTATATGTGAGTATTGGTGTATATAAGTGAGAGATTGGAAGAGTTCCTGTACAAATAAGTAGGTGTTTCTATAAGTGATTGTTTAAGAGAGTAAGTATGTGTAAGTTTCTGTAGAAGTAAGTGTGGTAGTGTGTGTATAACTGTATATGCAAGTAAATGGATGTTTGATACTTTGTTTGCATGTGTGACTATGTGTGTGAGTAACTCTATGGATGAGTGGCGGTGTGTAACAGGATGTATAGGTGTATGAGTACATATGATGAGTGAGTACATGTATGAGTGACTGTATAGGGACTGTTGGTGAATGAGTGGATGTGTGTGTAGATCTTGGAATTACTGAATAGGTGTGTTGTAACTGGTATTGGTATGTCCATTGTTTTGAAAATGTTAGTTTGTATTTTTGAGTGTGTGTATCAAAGGTTATATTAGGGTGAGAGGAGGTCTGCCACTCTATCACAAGGATGATGTCATCAGTGATGTCATCAGTGATGTCATGAGTGATGTCACTGACCATGTCATGAGTGATGTAATATGTGACGTCATCAGCAGTGCATTGTGGGCGCGCTGAGTTATAGTTAGCTGAACTAACTATAACGGGGGAATTTATATGGTTTTGGACGAGTGAAATGTCCAACTAACTATAACGCCCCTGAAACCTATGGTTTTTTCAGTGAATATATATATATATATATATATATCCAACACCTCACCTCCGTTTCCGTTTCTTGAGAAAGATAAGTGCAGCAATCTTTACTTTATTTCACCATCACCGGTGTCTGCCATGACGCGTTTCTGCCATCTGCGCAGCCTTGATCACATGATATATATATATGTCTTTTTCCAGCCGTTATAGTTAGCTGAGCTAACTATAACTCACGTCCCAGCAAAGCACTGCTGATGAAGTCACATATCACATTTTACATCACCCATGACATGGTCAGTGACATCACTGATGACATCTCGGATGACATCTCAAATGACATCACTGATGACATCATCCAGTGACTGAGTGTTTCTAAAAAGATTAAGAATGTTATATATAAATATATATATATATATATACGCCAAGGTGTATTGAAGAATGAGTGGGTGTATGAGTGTCTGAATGGATGATTTAGTGAGTATGTGACTGACTGTATAAGTTAGTGATTAAACGTGTCTTAGTGAATGCATGGGTGATTGATTAATCTGTGTGAATGTCTGTATCAGTCTGTCAGTTGGTGTGTAAGTGGCTGCATGGGTTGCAGAGTAGCCACATGAGTATCTATATGGGGTAATGATTGGTTATCTAAGTACCTGAATGGGTTCCTGAGTGTCTATGTGGGTCGGTGGGGGGTGTGTGACTCCATGCATGGATGTGTGAGTGGGTGATTCAATGGGTGTATGGGTTTATGAGAGCATCTGCAAGGGGCAGTATGGGTGAGTGAGTATGCGTATGGCTGTGTTGGTGAGTGAATGGATGTCTCAGTGGTATATATGTGAGTAACTACATTTGTGAGTGTTGGCATATATAAGTGACTATTTGTGAGAGTGAGTGATTGTGAGTGTGGCTGTATGGATAAGTGTGTGCTTGTGTCAGTGATTGTAGAAGAGAGTAAGTATGTGTTAGTATCTGTATGAATAAGTGAGGTGGTGTGTGTATATCTGTATAGGTGAGTAAATGGTAGTGATATTTATTCATTGGGTGACTGACTAGGTGTGTGAGTAACTCTATGGGTGAGTGGCGGTATGTGAGTGTCTGTATGGGTATATGAGTATATGTATCAGTGGCTGTATTGATGAGTGACTGCGTTTATGAGTGACTGTATGGGTGAGTGAGTGGTTGTGTGTGTATAGACCTATGAATCAGTGAGTGGGTATGCACTAACTAGTATTGGTGTGTCTATGGTTTTGAGAATGGTAGTCTGTATTTTAGAGTGGGTGTATGAAAGGTTATATTAGGGTGTAAGAGGTACATAAGATATTAAGTGGATGATGTCATCAGTGATGTCATTCGTGATGACATTTGAGATGTCATCAGTGATGTCATAAGTGATGTCACTGACCATGTCATGAGTTATGTAATATGTGACGTCATCAGCAGTGCATTGCAGGGGCACGAGTTATAGTTAGCTCAGCTAACTATAACAGCTGAATTTCTCTGGTTTTGTACGAGTGAAATGTCAGCCTTACTATAACGTCCCTTTTTCAGTGAATTTCTAAGGTTTTTTAAATACTAATTTCGAATATAACGTCCCTCAAACCTGTGTTTTTTCAGTGAATTTCTAAGGGTTTTTAAATGCTAATTTTTAACTATGCCTACATAGGTAGGGCTTGTGCAGAAAGAGGAAGAAAGGCACAGAAAGAAGCCAGAGAAGTGCAGAAAGAGGCAAGAGAGGTGCAGAAAGGGGAAGAAAGGTGCATAAAGAAGCAAGAGAAATGCAGAAAGAGGCAAGAGAAGAGCAGAAAGAGGAAGAAAGGTACAGAAAGAAACAAGAGAAGTGCAGAAACATGCAATAAAGGTGCAGAAAGAGGCCTACTTCAACTCTACGGTTCCGCAGACTCATACAAAGTAGCTTAATCACTACTCCTTCTCCCAAGATGTCTTAAACCTCACTTTTCTCTTCAAGGTTCACTATTCATCGACTGCTCAGAATGTTAGGTCTACCAAATGTAAAACATCAATCCTAACCATATCACTGTTGTAAGTCTCACCAACTTTGTGAAGGTATGCATGCATGTGTCTGTGCTTTTACCTAGTGATATGTTACCTAAAAATAAATATACAAATACTTCAATACCTGCATTTCAAACATCATACTCTGTAAATTTTTGTACAAGAAGGTGTATGTATTTCTTTCTGCTCATAATACAAGGCACATAGGGATTCAATAGTATATTTGAGGGGCTCTATAACACCTATATACGTAAGACATGTCTGCCTGTGCAACCGAATGACAGAGCAGAACTGAGAAGATTTGACCACCTATAGGAGAAGCTACCCGCTTTTTAAGCTACCATCTTCAGATGCATAACACATGTGAGAATACATGTACAAGTAGACATATGCCTCAGTCAAGAGAGCACGCAGACCTTTAAACTTGACAGCTTGCACTTCCCGTTTGAGCACAGAAAGAGGCGAGAGAAGTACAGAAAGAGGCAAGAGAAGTGCTGAAAAAAACAAGAGGTGCAGAAAGAGTAACTAATGTGCAGAAAGAAGCAAGAGACGCACAGAAAGGTGCAATAGAAGTGCAGAAAGAGAAAGAAAGATGTAGAAAGAAAAAAGAGAGGTGCTGAAAGAAGCAAGAGCAGTGCAGAAAGAGGCAGGAGAAGTACAGAAAGAGGCAAGAGAGGTACAGAAAGAAGCAAGAGAAGTGCATAAAGAAGCAAGTGAAGTGCAGAAAGAGGCAAGAGAATTGCAGAAAGAAGCTAGAGAAGTACAGAAAGAGGCAAGAGAAGTGCAGAAAGAGGTAAGAGAGGTACAGAAAGAGGCAAGAGAAGTGCAGAAAGGAACAAGAGAAGTGCAGAAAGAGGCAAGAGAGGTGCAGAAAGAAGAGTGTGAGGTGTGGAAAGAGGCAAGCAAAGTGCAGAAAGAGGCAAGTAAGGTAGAGAAAGAGGCAAGAGAGGTACAGAAAGAGGCAAGAGAAGTACAGAAAGAGGCAAGAGAGGTGCAGAAAGAAGCAAGAGAGGTGCAGAAAGAAGCAAGTGAGGTGCAGAAAGAGGCAAGACGTGCAGAAAGAGGCAAGTGAGGTGCAGAAAGAGGCAAGAGAGGTACAGACTGTGAGAAGTTGGCCTGGCATATGCTGTCCACTAATTATAGTGGGCACCTTGCACCAGTCCAAATCGACTCTTATGGTAGGTAGGTTAAAGACAACCTTATTGAAAGCTATCCTAGTGGTAGCTATGGAGAGCAGCCTTCAGGCTAAGTCTTGAAGGAATGTAAAGCAGCTTGTTTTACCAGTCTATAATCTCTTGAGTGACCAAATGAAAGAGCACCACACCAGGTATATATTCAAAATATATGTATTTATTACTAAACACACCCCTCTAGTCTCTTTATGAGGCTAGAGTTCGAAGTACATAGGTTATAAGATCTTAATTCACAGTAATAGCACAAATACACGTTTGGGCCCTAGGGGCGTACCAAACCATATACCAATAAAGTGGTATGCGAACCACGACTGAACTAGACACTAGGCCTAGAGCCTCTAGAAGTGCTTGGACCACAAGGAACCACCCAAGGTAGTGACACAGGGGACCCACGGGAGACGCGTGCAGTGTAAATACACAACCGCGATACGCCGTTAACTTCTATGGAGAAAGTCGGGATCGGGAAAATAGAGGAAAGGGACACTTAGAAGAGGACTAGGACAAAACCCTTTGAGATCTAGGACTTTGAAGAGTCTCTACCCACGGGAGCACCGGAGTACTCGTGTTACCTCACCCAGGGAAGCCGGGTGCATAGGTGCCTTTCGGGGTCGGGTTTCGTCGTCGGTTCTTATGGCGATCTGCTGCAAAGTGCTGCTGGCGACCAGGAGAAAAGTGTCCGGGTGGATCCAAGAGTGGATCGGAGTTCTGAAGAACCTGAAAGCAGAGGGGACAGAGTCTGGGTCACTAGCCAGTGACCAGGAAGGCGATGGACCGATGCCCACCGATGCCGAGTGCTTCAGATTCGATGACGGTCGTCTTGACTCTTCAGCCACGAGGTCCAGGAGGCGTTGTCGGCGACCAGGAGCAGGATTCGGGCTGTTGCTCGATGTCTGTCGAGTGCAGAGGTGTCGGCGACCAGATTGGACCCAACAAGCCTTGGCAACGGCAAGTCTCGAGTAAGATGTAGATCGTCGATGATGCAGACCAGCAAGGTCTGGGGAACTCACCCAGCAAGGGTAAGTGAGGGCAGGCCTGGAGCAACCAGACTGCCAAGTAAAGAAAAGATTGGCCTTCGGGAAGGGCTACTAGCCAACGGGCTAGCGACCGCGAAGGAGCCTCGTGACGCCGCACGTGGAGCTGGCTTACAGGACACTCGTGGAGTGGGGGCCAGTGATCTTCGGTGCAGGTGGTGCTGGAGGCTAGGGCTACTCGGAGCCCAAAGCACGACTTCTTGGGAGACCCAGAAGATGGTGCACTTGCAAATGTGCTCGGTGTCCAGGGGTCACGGTCTCACGTTACCCACGATAGCCACGGGCCTCAGCTTTGCTGGGGACTCAGGGTAGCCTCGGAGAAGTCTGAGAATCCACCTCTGGTGATGCGATGACTTCGGCGTCCGACGGGAGCTTCAGTGATGCGAACCGGACAGATGCTTCTTTGGTGCCTGCCAAGCAGGGGAGTCACTCCTTGACCCCAAGGGAGATTCTTCAGTCCTCTAATCGTGAGTAGAGCGTCGAAGGTCCAGGATTCTGTTTCAGAGTTTCGTCCAGGTATAATCTAAAGTCCTAGGGACTGGGTTCCTACCTTTATTCTAAAAATAGGGGATGGACTACTCTGTGGCCCCACCTATGGGTGGGTCAGGGCAGAGGGTGGCTACACCCCTTTCCCTTTGTCCAGTTCGCGCCAAAGCAGGGGCTGCAAGCCCCTGATCCGGTTTGAACTGGGGTATGCACAGAGGACACCAAATGTGCCCCCAGTGCAGGACTTCAAAGCACCCGAAAGTGCTCCCGCCCAGCCCCAATACACATTGTCCTGTCTGGGGAGGTGGTCACACCTCCCTGGGACAGGAAACCTATTGTCCAGGCCTCCCCTGCCGGAGTTTCGTCCAGCAGCAGGAGGCCAGACTCGTGTCTGTGGCAGCAGCATCCATTTTGTGATGCCAGGCTCTGGAAAGAAGTTACCGGACTCGTCAGAGTTAACATGCCTTTCCCTCTAGAAGGGTGGAATGCTACCCCCGCCACCAGGATTGGCGGGGGGTAGTATTCCAAGATGTTTGACACCAAACACGACATGTTTAGGTGCAGCCATTCCATAGTTAGCATTTTACCGCGAGGATATAATGCGCTTAAGAGTATATGGTCAGGCTGCACTACAAACAGCATCAGAGATGGTCTCCGAACGCTGCAGAGGGCCCTGCTCATGCAGGGGCACCCTCTCACATAGGAACCATGCACTCTGCCTTTAGGATTGATAAGGCCTGCCTTAGGAGTGACTTATAGGTTTACTAGGTGTGTATGTATTTCGTGATATAGGTAACCTATATCACAGTAAGGGGTGCATGCACCACCTTACCCAGGCTGCAGTAGCAGACCTGTGGTGTCAGTTTGGATGGCCTTCCAGGGGTGGCATAATACATGCTGCAGCCCCTGGCAGGCCTCTGAGGTACCTATGCCCTTGGTACATAGTATACCATATACTAGGGACTTATAAGGGCACTCCAGATCCCAATCAGAGATGTGCCTAAGGCACATGGAATCCATTTTACAGAGAAAGCAGATAGACTGGGGCCCTGAATAGCAGGATCCCAGTCCAACTAAGTCATAAACCAGCAAAACACCATAAAAAAAGTGGGGGCAACCATATAGTCAGATTCCACCTTCCTACATAACCCCCCCAAACGAAAGGAGATAAGGCTAACCTTGGCCAGTTGAGCCTATATTGACTAAGTGGCCATATAAGGAAGCACCTGCACTAGCATGGTTGCCCCCTATGTTATGGTCCACTAAGCAATCCCTCACCCTAAGGGTATGAGAGGGTCTCCACCATGGGGAATCACTACCTCTGGTGTGCTTAGGTAAAGTACAAGGCTGGTGAGGTGTCTGAGTAGGGAAGTGAGGCCCTAGGAATGTTGGCCTCAGTTTCCTCAGATCACTGGTCACCATGTATGCCTGTCTTTCCATGACTGAGTTGCACTTTGCTCTAAGGGTCAACCTTTGGCTGCCTACAGCTGGGGGTTGGGTCCCTTTGGATGGAACACTGGAGGGACATGGCAGGTTTGGAACCTTCTGGTCCCAGGTTTGCCCTTGCCTACCAGAGTCCTTCTGGGGAGGTCCCTACATAAAGGTATGGGGGATCCCTCAGTGTGTAGAGGAATTTTCACCTGGCTAGGGCTACTAGACTGGCTGCCCCTAATCTGCTGATGGGGGCTTCCTCTGGACAGGGGGCCCGGGGGGTCCACTGACCTCCCTGACCTCTGCAGCCCTGGGCTGACTGAGGCAGGGTAGAGAGGAGCAGGTTACCTGCTCCAGACTGGGTACCACCTTGGAAGGGTCCTCTGCCATCAGGGGTGTGGCCAGGCCAGGCCTGACTACCTCTGTGGCAGTTCCTTCACTAGGGGTAGGGTCAGTTCCCTGAGGAGGCTGACCCTTACCTACTGTCTGGGGGAAGAAGACTTTTCTTCAACCCTTGTGCTCTCTTTTGGGGGAGAGTGGGCCATTCTTTCAGGCTCCATCTCTCCAAATTCTTGGGCTGGGGCTGTGGCCATCACAGCCCCACTAACTTTACAGGGACGCCCAACATCCTAAGATGGGTTTGGTGTTCAACTTCAGCCCAGGCTGAAATTTCCAAATCATTGCCCATCAGGCAATCTACAGGTAAGGTGGGGGACACTGCCACTCTCTTTGGGCCTGTGACCCCCTCCCAGCTGAGATTGACTATGGCCATGGGGTGATCTGTTCTGACACCATCAATGTTGGTCACCTGGTACTTAAACTCAGGTAAAAACTGGTGAGGGGGACTAGTTTCCCTGCCACCATGGTGACACTAGCCCCTGTGTCCCTAAATGCCACAGCTTTCTGACCATTAATCATTGGCTCCAGTCTGTACCTGCCCAATGCTATGGGACCCATGGTAAAGGTGGCAAATCCTATACCACCATCAGAGTCAGAGGAGTCTGTTGAGGGGTCCCTGTCTAAACTAGGGCCCACCTCTGTTCCTCTTGCAAAAGCACCTAACTTTTTGGGTGCACTACTCCCAACTGGAGGATTACTACTGGTAGTACCAGGAGGGGTGGTAGTAGTTGTGGGAGGAACATTTTCTTTATTGCCAATCCTGGGGCAACTGGGATCAGTTTTCCAGTGCCCAGGCTTTTTACAGACATGGCAATATGGTTTCTTTTCAGGAGAGGAAGGAGTTTGGGACCCACCCCCAGAAGAGGAATTTTGGGGCCCTGTAGGGGACTTATCCTTAGATTTATCCCCACCTTTCTCTTGGGACTTAGTAGAATCTTTCTTCTGGTCACCACCCTGATTTCTAGTTTTTACTCTGGTTCTGACCCATTTGTCTGCCTTCTTTCCCAATTCTTGGGGAGAGGTCAGATCAGAGTCCACCAGATACTGGTGCAAAAGCTGGTTTTGACAATTATTAAGGATCTGCTCCCTCATAATCAAATTGTACAATCCTAAAAAGTCATGCACTTTGTTGCCATGTATCCAACCTTCCAGAGCCTTTGTAGCACAATCTACAAAATCAACCCAGTCTTGAGTCTGAGCTTTTTGGGTGTCTCTGAACTTCAACCTATACTGTTCAGTGGTTAGGCCAAACCCATCTATCAGAGCACTCTTCAAGACTGTGTAATTGTCAGCATCCTCTTCTCTTACAGTGAGGAGCTTGTCTCTACCTTTGTCTGCAAAGGAGAGCCACAAGATTGCTGCCCACTGCCTCTGGGGGACCTTCTGAACTTTACAGGCCCTCTCCAGTGCAGTTATCCATTTGTGGATGTCATCCCCACTCTGGTAGGGAGGGACAATCTTGTTTAGGTTTCTATGGTCATAAGACCTGTCCCTATCTCTAGGGATATTGCTGCCACCATGGGACTCTAGTCCCAACTTTCTTCTCTCTCTAAGGAGATCTAGGGATTCTCTATCTAAAGCCAATTGCTTCTTCCTGATCTCCAGTTGAGTTTCCTCATACTGGACCAGTCTCTTTCTTCTCTCATGAGAGGATTCCCTCCTGTGAGAAGAAACAGAGCTCCCTATTGAGGTGCCAGAGTGGTTAGACTCCTGAGAAGGAGACCTAGACTTTCTGAGCACACTCATAATCCTTCCTGGGGGACAAAGGTGTGGTTCTCAAGATCCTCATCTTCATCTTCCCCAGAAGGGATTGGGTTTTCCAGGTCAGGGTCATTGTCACCCTCCTGGTCAGTTTCAGAGGGGGCTGGGGGTAGTAGTACCCCTGGCCCCTTCCTCATCTGCTGGCCCACTCTCTGCTCCTACCCCTTCAGTCTCTGAAGACTTACTAAGATCATAAGCCACCAACAACTCCTGGAGGTGTTGGGTGGTGGGACTTTGGCCTGTCCTTAATTTCCTCACGTTACACAAAGCTCTCAGTTCCAAGAATGGGAGTGTGTCATACTTGGAGGGGGAAGCTCAATGGCTTCCTGCAGGGCATCTCTAGATCCTGCTTTTAAAGACATTACTAGTGTGGTGTGGTGTATGCACTACCTACTCTAGTGTGGCCTACTAAACTCTCTTGAGTTGTAGAAAGGGTTGTGCTATCCCTTAACACACAACTCTAAGTTCAGTAGAACTTACTGATATTCTAAGCTTAAATTATATGTACCTTAGGTACCTTTAGTGGTTTTCAGTTGATCAATTCAATTGAGATTATCTGGTAAAACAATAGCAAGCTGGAATCCCACACGCTGCACACCAATGTGAGAAGTTGGCCTGGCATATGCTGTCCACTAATTATAGTGGGCACCTTGCACCAGTCCAAATCGACTCTTATGGTAGGTAGGTTAAAGACAACCTTATTGAAAGCTATCCTAGTGGTAGCTGTGGAGAGCAGCCTTCAGGCTAAGTCTTGAAGGAATGTAAAGCAGCTTGTTTTACCAGTCTATAATCTCTTGAGTGACCAAATGAAAGAGCACCACACCAGGTATATATTCAAAATATATGTATTTATTACTAAACACACCCCTCTAGTCTCTTTATGAGGCTAGAGTTCGAAGTACATAGGTTATAAGATCTTAAATCACAGTAATAGCACAAATACACGTTTGGGCCCTAGGGGCGTACCAAACCATATACCAATAAAGTGGTATGCGAACCACGACTGAACTAGACACTAGGCCTAGAGCCTCTAGAAGTGCTTGGACCACAAGGAACCACCCAAGGTAGTGACACAGGGGACCCACGGGAGACGCGTGCAGTGTAAATACACAACCGCGATACGCCGTTAACTTCTATGGAGAAAGTCGGGATCGGGAAAATAGAGGAAAGGGACACTTAGAAGAGGACTAGGACAAAACCCTTTGAGATCTAGGACTTTGAAGAGTCTCTACCCACGGGAGCACCGGAGTACTCGTGTTACCTCACCCAGGGAAGCCGGGTGCATAGGTGCCTTTCGGGGTCGGGTTTCGTCGTCGGTTCTTATGGCGATCTGCTGCAAAGTGCTGCTGGCGACCAGGAGAAAAGTGTCCGGGTGGATCCAAGAGTGGATCGGAGTTCTGAAGAACCTGAAAGCAGAGGGGACAGAGTCTGGGTCACTAGCCAGTGACCAGGAAGGCGATGGACAGATGCCCACCGATGTCGAGTGCTTCAGATTCGATGACGGTCGTCTTGACTCTTCAGCCACGAGGTCCAGGAGGCGTTGTCGGCAACCAGGAGCAGGATTCAGGCTGTTGCTCGATGTCTGTCGAGTGCAGAGGTGTCGGCGACCAGATTGGACCCAACAAGCCTTGGCAACGGCAAGTCTCGAGTAAGATGTAGATCGTCGATAATGCAGACCAGCAAGGTCTGGGGAACTCACCCAGCAAGGGTAAGTGAGGGCAGGCCTGGAGCAACCAGACTGCCAAGTAAAGAAAAGATTGGCCTTCGGGAAGGGCTACTAGCCAACGGGCTAGCGACCGCGAAGGAGCCTCGTGACGCTGCACGTGGAGCTGGCTTACAGGACACTCGTGGAGTGGGGGCCAGTGATCTTCGGTGCAGGTGGTGCTGGAGGCTAGGGCTACTCGGAGCCCAAAGCACGACTTCTTGGGAGACCCAGAAGATGGTGCACTTGCAAATGTGCTCGGTGTCCAGGGGTCACGGTCTCACCTCACCCACGATAGCCACGGGCCTCAGCTTTGCTGGGGACTCAGGGTAGCCTCGGGGAAGTCTGAGAATCCACCTCTGGTGATGCGATGACTTCGGCGTCCGACGGGAGCTTCAGTGATGCGAACCGGACAGATGCTTCTTTGGTGCCTGCCAAGCAGGGAGTCACTCCTTGACCCCAAGGGAGATTCTTCAGTCCTCTAATCGTGAGTAGAGCGTCGAAGGTCCAGGATTCTGTTTCAGAGTTTCGTCCAGGTATAATCTAAAGTCCTAGGGACTGGGTTCCTACCTTTATTCTAAAAATAGGGGATGGACTACTCTGTGGCCCCACCTATGGGTGGGTCAGGGCAGAGGGGTGGCTACACCCCTTTCCCTTTGTCCAGTTCGCGCCAAAGCAGGGGCTGCAAGCCCCTGATCCGGTTTGAACTGGGGTATGCACAGGGACACCAAATGTGCCCCCAGTGCAGGACTTCAAAGCACCCGAAAGTGCTCCCGCCCAGCCCCAATACACATTGTCCTGTCTGGGGAGGTGGTCACACCTCCCTGGGACAGGAAACCTATTGTCCAGGCCTCCCCTGCCGGAGTTTCGTCCAGCAGCAGGAGGCCAGACTCGTGTCTGTGGCAGCAGCATCCATTTTGTGATGCCAGGCTCTGGAAAGAAGTTACCGGACTGCGTCAGAGTTAACATGCCTTTCCCTCTAGAAGGGTGGAATGCTACCCCCGCCGCCAGGATTGGCGGGGGGTAGTATTCCAAGATGTTTGACACCAAACACGACATGTTTAGGTGCAGCCATTCCATAGTTAGCATTTTACCGCGAGGATATAATGCGCTTAAGAGTATATGGTCAGGCTGCACTACAAACAGCATCAGAGATGGTCTCCGAACGCTGCAGAGGGGCCCTGCTCATGCAGGGGCACCCTCTCACATAGGAACCATGCACTCTGCCTTTAGGATTGATAAGGCCTGCCTTAGGAGTGACTTATAGGTTTCTAGGTGTGTATGTATTTCGTGATATAGGTAACCTATATCACAGTAAGGGGTGCATGCACCACCTTACCCAGGCTGCAGTAGCAGACCTGTGGTGTCAGTTTGGATGGCCTTCCAGGGGTGGCATAATACATGCTGCAGCCCCTGGCAGGCCTCTGAGGTACCTATGCCCTTGGTACATAGTATACCATATACTAGGGACTTATAAGGGCACTCCAGATCCCAATCAGAGATGTGCCTAAGGCACATGGAATCCATTTTACAGAGAAAGCAGATAGACTGGGGCCCTGAATAGCAGGATCCCAGTCCAACTAAGTCATAAACCAGCAAAACACCATAAAAAAAGTGGGGGCAACCATATA
The DNA here is from genome assembly GCA_963921515.1 of Calotriton arnoldi. NCBI lineage: Eukaryota > Metazoa > Chordata > Amphibia > Caudata > Salamandridae > Calotriton > Calotriton arnoldi. The sequence continues at coordinate 438,723 of CAWUFW010012126.1, forward strand.
GTCAGATTCCACCTTCCTACACAGACGGTGGTAAGAGAAGTGCAGAAAGGATAGAGTGAGGTGCAGAAAGAGGCAAGAGATGTGCAGAAAGAGGTAAGTGGGGTGCAGAAAGAGGCAAGTTAGGTGCAGAAATAAGCAAGAGAGGTACAGAAAGAGGCAAGAGTAGTGCAGAAAGAAGAGACTGAGGCCCAGAAAGAGGAAAGAGAGGTACAGATAGAGTCAAGAGAGGTACAGAAAGAGGAAGAAAGGCACAGAAAGAAGAAGAAAGGTGCATACATTGGCAAGAGATGTGCAGAAAGTAGCAAGAGAACTGCAGAAAGAGGAAGAGGGGTATAGAACGAGGGAAGAGAGGTGCTGAAAGAGGAAGAAAGGTGCAGAAAGAAGAAGACAAGCACATAAAGAGGCAATAGAAGTACAGAAAGGGGAAGAAAGATACAGAAAGAAGCAAGAGAAGTACAGGAAGAAGCACCAGAGGTGTAGAAAGAGGCAAGAGAAGTGCAGAAAGACACAAGAGGAGTGCACAAAGAGGGAAGACAAGTGTAGAAAGAAGCAAGAGAGGCACAGAAAGAATAAAGAGAGGTGCAGAAAGAGGGAGAAAGGTGTAGAAAGAGGCAAGAGAAATGCAGAAAGAGGAAGAAATGTGCAGAAAGAAGCATGAGAAGCAGAAAAAAGGAATAGAAGTGCAGTAAAAGAAAGAAAGATTCAGAAAGAAAAAAGAGAGGTGCTGAAAGAAGCAAGAGAGGTGCAGAAAGAGGCAGGAGAAGTACAGAAAGATTCAAAAGAGGTGCAGAAAGAAGCAAGAGAAGTGGAGAAAGAAGCAAGTGAAGTGCAGAAAGAGGCAAGAGAGTTGCAGAAAGAAGCAAGAGAAGTACAGAAAGAGGCAAGAGAAGTGCAGAAAGAGGGAAGAGAGGTACAGATAGAGGCAAGAGAAGTGCAGAAAGGAACAAGAGAAGTGCAGAAAGAGGCAAGAGAGGTGCAGAAAGAAGAGTGTGAGGTGCGGAAAGAGGCAAGCAAAGTGCAGAAAGAGGCAAGTGAGGTACAGAAAGAGGCAAGAGAGGTACAGAAAGAGGCAAGAGAAGTGCAGAAAGAGGCAACAGAGGTGCAGAAAGTGGCAAGAGAGATGTAGAAAAAAGAAAGTGAGGTGCAGAAAGAGGCAAGAGGTACAGAAAGAAGAGAGTGAGGTGCAGAAAGAGGCAAGAGAAGTGCAGAAAGAGGCAAGTGAGGTACAGAAAGAGGCAAGAGAGGTACAGAAAGGGGCAAGAGAGGTACATGCAATGGTAGGAGAGGTGCAGAAAGGATAGAGTGAGGTGCAGAAAGAGGCAAGAGAGGTACAGAAAGAAGAGAGTGAGGTGCAGAAAGAGGCAAGAGAAGTACAGAAAGAGGTAAGTGAGGTGCAGAAAGAGGCAAGTTAGGTGCAGAAAAAAGCAAGAGTGGTACAGAAAGAAGCAAGAGTAGCGCAGAAAGAAGAGACTGAGGAGGAGAAAGTGGCAAGGGAGGTGCAGAAATTGGCAAGAGAGGTACAGAAAGAGGAAGAAAGGAGCAGAAAGAGGAAGAAAGGTACAGAAATTGGCAAGAGAGGTGCAGAAAGAAGCAAGAGAACTGCAGAAAGAGGAAGAGAGGTGTAGAAAGAGGCAAGATAGGTACAGAAACAGGAAGAAAGGTGCAGAAAGAAGAAGAGAAGCACACGAAGAAGCACCGGAGGTGCAGAAAGAGGCAAGGGAAGTGCAGAAAGAGGTAAGAGAAGTGCAGAAAGAAACAAGAGGAGTGCACAAAGAGGGCAGACAAGTGCAGAAAGAAGCAAGAGAGGCACAGAAAGAAGCAAGAGAGCTGCAGAAAGAGGAAGAAAGGTGTAGAAAGAGGCAAGAGAGATGCAGAAAGAAGAAGAAATGTGCAGAAAGAAGCAAGAGAAGCAGAGAAAAAGGCAATAGAAGTGCAGAAACAGGAAGAAGAGATGTAGAAAGAAGCAAGAGAAAAACAGAAAGAGGCAAGAGAAATGCAGAAAGAGTAATAAAGGCGCAGAAAGAACCAATAGAAGTACAGAAAGAAGCAAGAGAGGTGCAGAAAGAAGCAAGAAAAGTGATGAAATAGACATTAGATTTGCAGAAAGAAACAAGAGAGGTGCAGTAAAAAGAAAGAGAGGTGCAGAAAGAAGCAAGAGAGGTGCAGAAAGAGGCAAGTGAGGTGCAGAAAGAGGCAAGAGAGGTGCATAAACAGGCAGGACAGGTGCAGAAACAGGCCAAAGACGTGCAGAAAGAGGCACGAAAGGTGCAGAAAGGGGACACAGAGGTACAGATAGAGGGAAGAGGGGTGCAGAAAGAGGCAACAGGGGTGCAGAAAGAAGCAAGAGAGGTGCATAAAGAAGCAAGAGATGTGCAGGCAGAAGCAACAGAGGTGCAGAAAGAGCTAAGAGGGTTGCAGAAAGAAGAAAGAAAGGTGCAGAAAGGAGCAAGAGAAGTGCAGAAACAAGCAACAGATGTGCAGAAAGAGGCAAGATGGGTGCACAAAGAGACAAGAGAGGTGCAGAAAGAGGGAAGACGAGTGCTGAAAGAGGCTAGAGGGGTGCAGAAAGAGGCAAGAGAGGTGCAGATAGAAGAAAGAGAATGCAGAATGAAGCAGGAGAGGAGCAGAAAGAGGCAAGGCAAGTGCAGAAAGACACAAGAGATGTGCACAAAGAGGGAAGACAAGTCCAGAAAGAAGCAAGAGAGGTACAGAAAGAAGCAAGAAGGGCACATAAAGAGCTAAGAGGGTTGCAGAAAGAAGCAAGAGAGGTGCAGAAAGAAGCAAGAGAAGTGCAGAAAGAAGCAAAAGAGGTGCAGAAAAAGGCAAGAGAAGTGCAGAAAGAGGCAACAGAAGTGCAGAAAGCAGCAAGCATCAAGAGAGGTGCAGAAATTGGAAAGAGAGGTACAGAAAGAGGAAGAAAGGAGCAGAAAGAAACAAGAGAGGTGCAGTAAAAAGAAAGAGAGGTGCAGAAAGAAGCAAGAGAGGTGCAGAAAGAGGAGAGTGAGGTGCAGAAAGAGGCAAGAGAGGTACAGAGAAAGGCAGGACAGGTGCAGTAAGAGGCAACAGAGGTGCAGAAAGAGGCAAGACGGGTGCAGGAAGAGGCAACAGAGGTACAGAAAGAGGGAAGAGGGATACAGAGAGAGGCAACAGGGGTGCAGAAAGAAGCAAGAGATGTGCAGAAAGAAGCAAGAGAGGTGCAGAAAGAAGCAAGAGATGTGCAGGCAGAAGCAACAGAGGTGCAGAAAGAGCTAAGAGGGTTGCAGAAACAAGCAAGAGAGGTGCAGAAAGAAGCAAGAGAAGTGCAGAAAGAAGCAACAGATGTGCAGAAAGAGGCAAGACGGGTGCACAAAGAGATAAGAGAGGTGCAGAAAGAGGGAAGACGAGTGCAGAAAGAGGCTAGAGGGGTGCAGAAAGAAGCAAGAGAAATGCAGAAAGAAGCAAGAGAAGTGCAGAAAGAGGCAAGAGACGTGCAGAAAGAACCAACATTGGTGCATGCAGAGGCAAGAGGGGTGCTGAAAGAGGCAAGAGAAATGCAGAAAGAAGCAACATAGGTGCAGAAAGCGGCAATAGAGGTGCAGAAAGAGGAAACAGTGCAGAAAGACGCAAGAGGGGTGCAGAAAGAAGCATTAGCAATGCAGAATGAAGCAACAGGGGTGCAGAAAGAGGAACGAGGGGTGCAGAAAGAGGCAAGAGAAGTGCAGAAACAGGCAAGAGAAGTGCTACAAGAAGTAACAGAAGTGCAGAAAGAGGCAAGATAAGTGCTGAAAGAAGGAACAGAAATGCAGAAAGAGGCAAGAGAAGTGCCAAAAGAAGTAACAGGGGTACAGAAAGAAGCAAGAGAGGTGCAGAAAGAAACTAGAGAAGTACAGAATAAAGCAACAGAGGTGCAGAAAGAGGCAAGAGGGTTGCAGAAAGAGGCAAGAGAAGTCCAGAAAGAAGCAACATAAATGTAGAAAGATGTAAGAGAAGTGCAGAAAGAGGCAAGAGAAGTGCAGGAAGAAGCAAGAGAAGTGCAGAAAGAAGCAAGAGAAGTACAGAAAGAGGTAAGAGACGTGCAGAAAGAAACAAGAGGAGTGCACAAAGAGGGAAGACAAGTGCAGAAAGAAGCAAGAGAGGCACAGAAAGAAGCAAGAGAGGTACAGAAAGAGGAAGAAAGGTTTAGAAAAAGGCAAGAGAGATGCAGAAAGAAGAAGAAATGTGCTGAAAGAAGCAAAAAAGCTGAGAAAAAGGCAATAGAAGTGCAGAAACAGGAAGAAAGATGTGGAAACAAGCAAGAGAAAAACAGAAAGAGGCAAGAGAAATGCAGAAAGAGTAATAAAGGCACAAAAAGAACCAATAGAAGTACAGAAAAAAGCAAGAGAGGTGCAGAAAGAAACAAGAAAAGTGATGAAAGAGACATGAGAGTTGCAGAAAGAAACAAGAGAGATGCAGTAAAAAGAAATAGAGGTACAGAAAGAAGCAAGTGAGGTGCAGAAAGAGGCAAGAGAAGTGCATAAACAGGCAAGAGAAGTGCTATAAGAAGTAACAGAAGTGCAGAAAGAGGCAAGATAAGTGCTGAAAGAAGGAACAGAAATGCAGAAAGAGGCAAGAGGCAAGAGAAGTGCCGAAAGAAGTAACAGAGGTGCAGAAAGAGACAACAGATGTGCAAAAATAGACAAGAGAGGTGCAGAAAGAAGGAAGATGAGTGCGGAAAGAGGCAACAGGGGTGCAGAAAGAAGCAAGAGCGGTGCAGAAAGAAACTAGAGAAGTACAGAATAAAGCAACAGAGGTGCAGAAAGAGGCAAGAGGGTTGCAGAACGAGGCAAGAGAAGTCCAGAAATAAGCAACATAAATGTAGAAAGATGTAAGAGTAGTGTAGAAAGAAGCAAGAGAAGTACAGAAAGAAGCAAGAGAAGTGCAGAAAGAGGCAAGAGAAGTGCAGAAAGAGGCAAAAGATGCTCAAAAAAGGCAAGAGAGGTGCAAAAAGAGGCAAGAGAACTGTAGAAAGAGGCAAGAGAGGTGCAGTAGGAGGCAAGAGAGGTGCAGAATGAGGCAAGAGAGGTGCAGAAAGAGGGATGAGGGGTGCAGAAAGAGGCAGGAGAAATGCAGAAAGAACCAACAGAGGTGCAGAAAGAGGCAATAGAAGTTCAGAAAGAGGCAGGAGAAATGCAGAAAGAATGAAGAGAAGCGCAGAAAGAAGCAAGATAAATGCAAGAGAAGTGCAGAAAGAAGCAAGAGAAGTGCAGAAAGAGGCAAGAGATGCGTAGAAAAAGGCAAGAGAGGTGCAGAAAGAGGCAAGAGAACTGCAGAAAGAACCAACATTGGTGCAGACAGAGGCAAGAGGGGTGCTGAAAGAGGCAAGAGAAATGCAGAAAAAGGCAAGAGAGGTGCAGAAAGAGGCAAGAGTACTGCAGAAAGAACCAACAGAGGTGCAGACAGAGGCAAGATGGGTCCTGAAAGAGGCAAGGGCAGTACAGAAAGAAGCAACAGAGGTGCAAAAAGAGGCAAAATAATTGTAGAAAGAGGCAAGAGAGGTGCAGAAGGAGTTATGAGAGGTGCACAAGGAGACAAGAGGGTGCAGAAACAGGGAAGAGGGGTGCAGAAAGAGGCAAGAGGGGTGAAGGAAGAAGCAAGAGAGGTGCAGAAACAAGCAAGAGAAGTATAGAAAGAAGTAACAGAGGTGCAGAAAGAGGCAAGAGGGGTGCAGAAAGAGGCAGGAGAAGTACAGAAAGAACCAACAGAGGTGCAGAAAGAGGCAATAGACATGCAGAAAGAGGCAGGAGAAGTGCAGAAAGAAGCAAGAGAAGCACAGAAAGAAGCAAGAGAAATGCAGAAAGAAGCAAGAGAAGTGCAGAAAGAGGCAAGAGAAGTGCAGTAACAGGCAAGAGAAGTGCAGAAAGAGGCAAGAGATGCGTAGAAAGAGGCAAAGAGGCTCAAAAAAGGCAAGAGAGGTACAGACAGAGGGAAGAGAACTGCAGAAAGAACCAACAGAGGTACAGAGGCAAGATGGGTCCTGAAAGAGACAAGGGCAGTACAGAAAGAAGCAACAGAGGTGCAAAAAGAGGCAAGAGAACTGTAAAAAGAGGCAAGAGAGGTGCAGTAGGAGGCAAGAGAGGTGCAGAAAGAGGCAAGAGAGGTGCAGAAAAAGGGAAGAGGGGTGCAGAAAGACGCAAGAGGGGTGAAGGAAGAAGCAAGAGAGGTGCAGAAACAAGCAAGAGAAGTGCAGAAAGAAGGAACAGAGGTGCAGAAAGATTCAAGAGGGGTGCAGAAAGAGGCAGGAGAAGTGCAGAAAGAACCAACAGAGGTGCAGAAAGAGGCAATAGAAGTTCAGAAAGAGGCAGGAGAAATGCAGAAAGAAGGAAGAGAAGCGCAGAAAGAAGCATGAGAAATGCAGAAAGAAGCAAGAGAAGTGCAGAAAGAGGCAAGAGAAGTACAGAAAGAGGCAAGAGATGCACAGAAAAAGGCAAGAAAGGTGCAGAAAGAGGCAAGAGAACTGCAGAAAGAACCAACATTGGTGCAGACAGAGGCAAGAGGGGTACTGAAAGACGCAAGAGAAATGCAGAGAAAGGCAAGAGAGGTGCAGAAAGAGGCAAGAGAACTACAGAAAGAACCAACAGAGGTGCAGACAGAGGCAAGATGGGTCCTGAAAGAGGCAAGGGCAGTACAGAAAGACGCAACAGAGGTACAAAAAGAGGCAAAAGAACTGTAGAAAGAGGCAAGAGAGGTGCAGAAGGAAGTAACAGAGGCAGGAGAAGTACAGAAAGAACCAACAGAGGTGCAGAAGGAGGCAATAGATGTGCAGAAAGAGGCAGGAGAAGTGCAGAAAAAAGCAAGAGAAGCACAGAAAGAAGCAAGAGAAACGCAGAAAGAAGCAAGAGAAGTGCAGAAAGAGGCAAGAGAAGTGCAGAAACAGGCAAGAGAAGTGCAGAAAGAGGCAAGAGATGCGTAGAAAAAGGCAACAGAGGTGCAGAAAGAGGCAAGAGAACTGCAGAAAGAACCAACATTGGTGCAAACAGAGGCAAGAAGGGTGTTGAAAGAGGCAAGAGAAATGCAGAAGAAGCAACAGAGGTGCAGAAAGAGGCAAGAGAACTATAGAAAGAGGCAAGAGAGGTGCAGAAGGAGGCAATAGAGGTGCAGAAAGAGGAAAGAGGGATTCAGAAAGATGCAAGAGTGGTGCAGAAAGAAGCAAGAGAAGTGCAGAAAGAAGCAATAGAAATGCAGAAAGAAGCAACAGGGGTGCAGAAAGAGGCAAGAGGGGTGCAGAATGAGGCAAGAGAAGTGCAGGAAGAGGCAAGAGAGATGCAGAAACAGGAAATAGAGGTGCAGAAAGAGGGAACAGGGATGCAGAAAGAGGGAAGAAGGTGCAGAAAGAGGGAAGAGCGGTGCAGAAAGAGGCAAGAGAAGTGCAGAAAGAAGCAACAGAAGTGCAGAAAGAGGCAAGGGGGGAGCAGAAAGAGGCAAGAGAAATGCTGAAAAAGGCAAGGGAGGTGCAGAAAGAGGCAAGAGAAGTGCAGAAAGAGGCTAGAGAGGAGCAGAAAGAGGCAAAAGAAGTATAGAAAGAGACAAGAGTAGTGCACAAAGAGGCAAGAGAGGAGCATAAAGAGGCAAGATAGATGCACAAACAGTCAAGAGACCTGCAGAAAGAGGCAAGAGTTGCAGAAACAGGCAAGAGAGGTGCAGAAAGAGGGAACAGGGGTGCAGAAAGAGGCGAGAAGTACAGAAATAGGCAAGAGAGGTACAGAAAGAGGGAACAGGGGTGCAGAAAGAGGCATGAGAAGTGCTGAAAGAAGTAACAGAGGTGCAGAAAGAGGCAAGAGAACTGCAGAAAGAGGCAAGAGAGGTACAGAAAGAGACAACAGAGGTGCACAAAGAGACAAGAGATGTGCAATAAAAGGCAAGAGAGGTGCAGAAACAGGAAAGAGTACTGCAGAAATAGGCAACAGAGTTGTAGAAACAGGCAAGAGAGGTGCAGAAAGAGGCAAGAGAGGTACAGAAAGAGGGAACAGGGGTGCAGAAAGCTAAAGAGGGGTGCAGAAAGAAGCAAGAGAGGTGCAGAAAGAGGCAATATAACTATAGAAAGAGGCAAGATATGTGCAGAAGGGGGCAAGAGAGGTGCAGAAAGAGGCAAGAGAGGTCAGAAAGAAGCAAGAGAAGTGCAGAAGAAGCAACAGAAGTGCAGAAAAAGGCAAGAGGGATGCAGAAATATGCAAGCAAAGTGCTGAAAAAGCAACTGAGTTGCAGAAAAAGGCAAGAGAAGTGCAGAACGATGCAACAAAGGTGCAGAAAGAGACTACAGAAGAGCAGAAAAAGGTAAGAGAGGTACACAAACAGACAAGAGAGGTGCACAAAGAGCCAATAGATGTGCAGAAAGAGGGAAGACAAGTGCAGAAAGAAGCAAAATGTGTGCAGAAAGAGGCAAGAGGGGTTCAGAAAGAGGCAAGAGAAGTGCACAAATAAGCAACAGAGGTACAGAAGGAGGCAAGAGAGGTGCAGAAGAAAGAAGCAAGAGATGTGCAGAAATAAGCAAGAGAGGTGCAGAAAGAATGGGGAAGCAGAAAGTAGAAGAGATGTGCAGAAAGAGGCAAGATAAGTGCAGAAAGAAGCAACAGAAATGCATTAAGAGGCAAGAGGGGTGTAGAAAGAAGCAAGAGAGGTGCAGAAAGAAGCAAGAGAGGTGCAGAAAGAAGCAAGAGAGGTGCAGAAAGAAGCAAGGGAAGCTCAGAAAGAAGCAGGCGAGGTGCAGAAAGAGGCAAGAGGAATGCAGAAAGAGGCACGAGCGATGCCAAAAGAGGCAAGAGGGAAGAGGATGCAGAAAGAGGCAAGAGAAGTGCAGAAAGAAGCAACAGATGTGCAGAAAGAGGCAAGAGAGGTGCAGAAGAAAGAAGCAACAGATGTGCAGAAAGAGGTAAGAGAAGTGGAGAAAGAGGAAGACATTTGTAGAAAGAAGCAAGAGAAATGCTGAAAGAGGCAAGAGAGGTGCAGAAAGAAGCAAGAGTGTTTTGCACACCATTAGTACCAATTTAACACCCACATTTAGCAATAAGTAACAGGTGACCATTCTAGGTTTACAATGGGCCTTCCACCACGCTGTAACACTTGTCGCTGCCTTTTTGGTAACGTTTGAGCTAGAAACAAGGCTTTTTTTGTTCAAATCTGCAGATTAGGCAGCAGATGATGAATTATGTGGCTAATGTGGGAAATGTATAATTGTGCGACAGTCGGTGCAGCCAAACAGTCGCATATTTCCAGTGGCCCTGCTCATACCTCTGACTAGGTCCAGAAGTGCTCCTCAGTGATTCCTTCTTTTTTTTGTCTCATTGAGTTCATAGTTCAGCTTCTATGGAAATGAGGAAGACTAAACCTGAGGTTACCACTCCACAACACAGAATACCATACCACATAATTACTCTCCATAACACATAATCCCACTCTACATAATTCCTATACACTAAATACCACATACTTTCTATCCACATAATTTCACTGTACAACATACCACATAATTACACTACATACAACGCACATCCACTCCACTCCAAAAAACATTAGTTAAAAGCTTTTACATTTACAACGCCAATAGCTCTAACTCTCACAAATGCGTAACCTATTACATTGCAAATGCTTCTTTACCTAGTAGTCGCATTTGCAGAGTGTTGGAGAAAGGGTGCTGGGCCTCCGACCAGCGATCAGGAATTCCACTGCGTAGGACTTACAGGAGGTGCCAGGAGGGCTTCTTAGCCCCCAAAGTCCCTCAGGAGTAAAGTGGACTTCATTCCCCAACCCGTAGTGTGCCAGGAGGAGCGTTTGCAGAGTGGTGGAGAAAGGGGAGTGTGGCCTCTGAAGACCTCTTAGCAAACCCACTGTGTGGGACTTACTGGAGGTAACAGGAGGGGTTGTTGGCCCTCAAGGGCTCTGCAATGCTGGATGTGAGGGATGTTGAAAATGACAGACACTCCCTGGTACACAGAGCACACAGAACGTATGCCGGTTCCTCGTCGCTCCAGGCTTATCAGGGCTTGGCGCTGAGTCGCTTTCGGTGCTGTGCTTTTTCATATTTGAAACTGATGGCATTTGTCGCATGTACCAGACTATACACATCATTTAAATTTAACTGTGTACAACAGATACGGCTTCGTGTTATTGACGTAATTGTCCAAAACGTCCTGTTAATTTGCAATCCCTACGTGGAGTACCTATGCTTGCAGGTACAGATCCTTGGTTTTGACAGCAATGGGCCACAGGCATAACTGTTACAGTTATAGACCTTGAACCATTCCCATTTTTAGGATACAGTTAACTAATGTGAATGGCTATATGATCGGCGCTAGGAATTGGTCGTCTACCCAGAGATACTCAGGTCCCTTCAGAACATAGAAACCATCGCATTGACACTATTACCTCCGACACTTTGCCTTTGGAGGTGCCGGGTGTCCCTTAATATAATAACTAGCCTTGAAAAAGTCCTTTGGACGAAACACGTGTCGGCTGCCAGTGTGTTTTATAATTGGATTTTGAGAAGAAAATAAAGAAAATAACGAGAAAAGAATTTCTTACGGACTTCCTCTGCTTATTATATTGGACACTACCTATATTACAGTATGGACTAAATTTGGTGTGCCTCGGCATATGTGCAGAATACTCAATAATACTGCCCCTGATAGGATTGCCACATGGGGACCCGATCTCTATCTTTACATCTGAAGAATTATCAGCATGGACCAGCGTGGGGTTAGACACGGTAGAAGATCTCTACCATCAGAATACCTTACCTCCCTTTGAAGACTTAGTGGAAGATACTCGCCTCCTTTCTGGACAATTTCTCCAGTATGAAGCCCTAATACAGACATTTAGAGATCTCTGGGGGTGCTGTAGAGAGGAGCCCAGTGTTACATTACCTGCTGACCTTGGGATAAGCAGGCCATTTGGTGAAGTGGTATGCTGCTCCTTGTCCGATGCAACCCGTAAGCCCTTGACCAGATCGTGTGAGTGTTGGGAGTTGCCGCTGGAGGGGGAGCTTACAGATCCAGAATGGAATATGGTCCTTGCTTACCCCAAAATAGTTTCTCATTCCACAAGGTTGAAGTACACACAGTTCAATTACCTGCATATTATCTATATGACACCACATAGTATGTGGGTTGCCTATGGTGGCAACGCCCGCTGTTGCCCCAGTTTGCGAGGGCGTGGTTTTCATACATATGAAATGTACATGTTCTGGTCTGAAGCCATTCTGGGATGAGGTGGTAGCGGTGGTAGGTCCGACGCTGGGACGTGCACTTTGCCGCATGGTTGAGTTCTACCTGCTGGGGCTCTTCCCCCACCCGCCCAAGCGGAAAGTTGGGAATAGATTTATAGACCTAGCTCTAGCCCTTGCCAGACAAAGGATTGCCATGACTTGGAAATCCACTACCGGTCCAGTGGTGGGAATCTGGAGACAGAACGTCACAGTTTGGGCTGGGGCGGAGGGCAGGGCTTTGGCTAGGTAAAAGGCAAAGGGCCTGCAAAAGCACCCTATTGCAGCGCAGTGGAGAGAATCTCCGGAGGTCGGGGAACACCATGAGTGAGAACAAGATTCGGAGGGCAGTGGTTGGGACGGGTCTCTGATGGGAGTCTGAGGGTCATTTACAGACCAGAGATCAGGACAGAGAGATGGCACACACTAAAAGATAATGACAAGCGATAGAGGGGGTAGTTTCTGGGGGACAGGATGGATGGGCCGGATCTGGGATGGGTCGCATGTAGGTGGGTACCTCTGAAGGGTTTCTTTACAAGAGACAGGTTCTGGAGAGAGACAGGGATGGCAGCCAGTTGATTGCAGCGCTCCCCTGCCCCCCCCCATCTGGCTACCATGCCACATGTCAGAAAGGTGTTTTTCTTAGCTCCTGGGAGATAATATATCACCCAGAATATGTTCATTGATAGTGACATTTAGGAGGCATAATAAGGGAGACCTCCCGGTTGGAGCACCTATTTGAGATACGTCAGACCATAAACCGTCCATAGGTGCCAGCAGTTTGGAGAAGGTTTTGTAGCGGAGGGAAATTCTTACAATGTACACAACCCACAATGATTTCTATCACTATGTATGATATCTAAGTTGTTATCCTTAGATGGATACTGCGGTTGACGAGCCTGCATATGGTGGAATGGCAGTGTCTAAATTTCAAATGTATAGTTTCCTATCACATTGGATAATCGAAAATTGGGAATAACTGCATCTGACTTAATGTGATTATGATAAATGTCAATAAAAACATGTTTTTAAAAATAAAAAAAACGTTATTGGCAAAACAAAAACGCATTCCGTACTGGAAACTTTGGTTCTAACTATAACTACCTACTGGCTATCCCCATACATATGCTTTTTATATTAGTATATTTAAAAAAAAATTAATATAATGTTAAATATATTTTTAATAATAGTGGTATAAGTATGTATTTATGTTTTAATATGAAATGTTACTTATATTTATTTCATGTACATTATATTCATGTTATGTATTAAAATAGTTAACATTATTGAAAAACAATATTTTGTTTTATGTTTTCGATATTAGTGTAAACAATATTTTTTTCGATATTTTTGTACCTACCTTTATACCTGTAGGGAAACAATACTTGTGTCAACGAGATTTTTGACACTATATTTGTATGTCACAATATTTGAGGAGTTGATGTTATGTCAGTGATACTCTATGTCACAACACTCTATGCTGTGACACTCTCTGCCACAACATTCTACAACACAGCACTCTACGACAGGCCACTATATGCCACTCCACAGTACCCCACGACACTCTACGCTACAACACTGCACCCCACGGCACTCTATGCCACAACATTGTGCCCCCTGAGCATTCTATGCCACTACACTCTACGCCACGGACACTCTACAACATGATACTCTAGAACTCAACTATCTATGGGCCCGAGTCACAAAAGTAATCTGAGACAAAATCCTAACTTTACGACTTTGGGTATTCACAAAAGGCATTTAGTAATAGTAAAGTTAGGATTCCTAACTTTACTACTACTAAACTGAGAAAAATCCTAACTTTACGACTTTCGGTATTCACAAAAGGCATTTAGTAGTTAAGTTAGGATTCCTAACTTTACTACTACTAAATGCCTTTTGAGGTTGCTTCATGCCGTAAGAAAAGACTGCACATTCCAACACTTCCTAATAGCATATTATTGAATCATGGTAAGATGTCATTCCTTTCCCTTTGAGGAAAGAGACTGTTGTAAAGGTCAGTGATGTTAAGAACTTATTGTTGATGCCGCAAGAAGTATTACGTATGTACATACAATCTAACTTATAGAGGTTGCGTGATGCAATCAGATGGTCAGAGACTAAAATCTTGATTTGCAAAGAAGAAATAATATCGATATACTCTAGGAAAAAGGGAGTGTACCGTGATCAAGGAAATGATGTAAACTAAGCATTTTTATCACAGATTTTAAGTGTTATCACAGATGTAATCCCTACTTCAGTTTTTCTTCCACAGGTAATGAGTATGTAAGATATAGAGCAGAGGTCTTCAAACTTGTTGATGCTGAGACCCCCTGTCAAAAATTTTAGGCATAAGGACCCCTTCTGACAAAAGTTTCTAGAACTTGGTACTCCTCATCATTGATAACTATCGACAACCATAAACACCCCCAATTCCCACAGCAAATCATTTTTACGGTGGGGAAATAAATTAAACAGTGTTTAGCAAACCAAAGGTCAGTGAGCGTGGGGGTGTGGTGAAAGGTGTGGCTAAAAACAAAGGACCTCATTTATGAGGAATTGGCATAGGGCAGCACCACAAGCCTTCTTGGTGTGCCCCCTATGCCAATGTGAAAGGGCAGGAATGCACCTTATTTATGAAATATCATGCATTCCTGTCATTTACTCCTGCGATAGCGCACAAATTGCTACCTAGCGCCAACATAGGAAGGATTGTTTCGTGCAGGAAAGGGCACTTTCCTGCTCAAAAACAATCCAGAGAGGAGTTTCCCTCTTTCTATCTGTGCTGCAAAATGCATCACACATGGAAAGAGGAAAAAATGAGGAGAAATGAAAACATTTCTCCTTGTTACGCCTGCTGTGGGGAGGCGTAAGGTTTTGGCGCTGCCCCAGGTTTACATGGCTTTGTAAATCTGAGGCAGCGTCAAAATCCATGAGTGTTGCGTGGGAACACCCACCACAATGCCTATGCAATGCTTACTTGATATAGAGTAAGGCAACGCCAGGGCTTGTGCTGCTTTGTCTTATTCCATATATATGAGGCCATGCAAAGCCACGCAGGGTGACTTTGGTCGCCTCATAGATATGATTGAGACGCTTGTGCCACCGGAGCTTCAAAAAAAGTGACGCTCCAGTGGCAGAAGCCTCTCATAAATCAGCCCCGAAATATTTTGTTCATTTTTTTAGGTCAGCATCAGGTAGCTACATATAAAATAATGGGTAGCTTAAATGAAAAATGCATTTTAAAAAAGTTGTTAGTGGTAAATGCACTGTAGTACATTATGAAACCTGTATTAGTTAATGCACTGCAGAGGTCTTTGTTTATCCAGAGAGCCACAGAATTAAATTTGGTTGGTGCAGTGGAGAATAGTGACGTGTGTATTTTCAGTGCTACAAGGTCACAGCCTGTGACAGAAAGCAATGTGAATGTGTAAGTCATATACATGCATTACACACATTATAAGATACACTGCTACAAAATGTGCAAATAGTTTTAGGATAAAATGGAGCTTTCAAAATGTAGATTTTAGTAAATCCAGACAATAAGTAATGCAATTTTATTTTTGCCTAACTGTCCCTTCAACACCTCCTCAGGGGTACTAAGTGCTGTGTAAATACAATTGTGATTAAAAGCATGCACTTCACAGCCCAGTTTTTAACTCTTCCTACTACCACTCAAAAAAAAAAAATCTTTGCCATCACAATGCTTGGAGTGCTTCGAGCAATTGAAGCCAGAACCACTCCCAAGCACCCTTTACATTTGCAATTTAGTCATAGTGCACATTTGCACTTCATTCAGGCAAGCAGGCACCCTGGCCCAAAGGATTGTTTTACCTGTCTGCCAGGCGTCTTTGTTTCACAGCACAGGAGACTCAATTAACTTCAGCTGAAGCATTTTAATGATTGGAATGAAGCATCCCGGACGGTTGTCGTTGTCCAAATTGTACTGCACATGGTTTGCATTCCAGGCAGAAATGAGGCCTGGAAATGCGCGACCCCCTTAACAGGACTCCAAGGCCCACCTGGGGGTTGCACCCCACAGATTAAAGACCTCTGATATAGAGGGACCAATATACTGAGTGTTGTCATAAAACATGTTGTGACTGTATATAGCATACAAAGTAAGATAATTGTGGCACATACGACTCCAACCTCATAACCATGATCTTCACCTCGTTCCAGATCTCCCTCCCTGCAGTACCCTCCCTAAAACCCTTCCCCTCTTCTGGCTACTCTGAACCTCTGCTACATTATGCTACAGAGTCGGTGCTGCAGGAAGGTGGGCATATTGAGGTCGCTGCTCCCAAAGATCTATTAATCCTGACAGAATTGCAAACCTTTAACAACTTGTGTTTCTCATGAGCAGTGCCTCCAAGATGTCTTCCTTTGATAATTCATGTCGAATGCTAACTAGCATGCAGAGTGACGTAGCTGCAGCACAGTTGGAACAGCTGTCCTAGCTACCCATGTAGCCAAATTGCAAATTCTGATGGGTTCTAGAACCCCAGCATCTCCTGTTGCTCATCCCATGCATGTGTCAGGCAGTCCAGTCTTGCCCACAGTGTCTGTCATTGTTCCCACGCCTGTGACTTTGGCTTCACCAGAGCGCTTCACAGGAGACCCTTCTAGTGTAGAAACCTTTCTCATGCAGGTGCAATTGAACTTCATGGTTCCTCCTGCTGCCTTTTCTGATGCACAGTCTCGCATCACCTTCTTGATTTCCTATCTGAGCAGAAATGTAGCCATGTGGGCAGTACCATTAGCCAACTCAGATGACCGTCTGTTGTACAATTGGACCAATTTGAATAAATATTTGATTGACGCACTATCACGGTGTCAGCTGATTGTGAATAGAGCTCAAACAAGGAAACATAGACATGGTTGCTTATCTCACACAGTTTAATCGACTGGTTTCAGAGACTAACCACCCCGAAGAAAAAGGAGCTGCATTGTATCAAGATCTGAAAGAAGACATCAAAGATCTTATAGATCAGATCAACCCACAACCCAGGAGTTGTGAGGATCTAATAGCCCTTACCATACCTGTAGATCACCGGCTCACAGACCGAAAAGGTGGGTGATTCTCCTTACTACAGAATTCTTCCATATTCCTTAGTTTTTAAGCTGGGCCCTGCTTTTGTATCAAAAATGTTGTGTTTGGCTGAGTTGTGTTTCATGAACTGCCATTAACTATTTTCATGGAAGTGGTTACGGCTGGGTAACACTCGGAGCTACCTATTCCCCACCTCCTTTTCCTTGCCCTCTTTCTATCAGTTAATTGTCTTCATACTTGTAAATGGGCCCACCACCATGTGTAAAACAATTTCACCCCACTATTACAAGCATATTATTTAACAGTTATTGTAGAAAATGTTAAAAACTGCAAATTCTGATTTGTAGTAGTGCTTTTCAGTTTACTACAAACATATATGCAATGTAAAATATTGCAAGCAAGCCAAACGTCTGGGAGCAGGTAACCTCCCTTCATTCCCGTACCCGAACAAAGGCACACATTTCTAGTGTTCAGTATGGTCCGCCTGGAAATGAAGGATCTTTTCCATTCCAACTCACAGTGTAAAATCAATACAATTATTCAATTAGTGTGGTAAGATAACATTCTAAAAGTGAAACAATGAACTAGTCTTCTAGCTATCATAGATCGTTAGATACCTACAACAAAAAGAAAATGTGAAAGAGTTTCAGGTGGACATGGAGAGATAGCAAAACCTCCCTCTGTCTTTTATGGAAACACCCATTTACTGTGCCACCGACAGAGTCAAGTACAGTCATGTCACTGAACTCACCTAGTCTGACCAAGCCATTGTCAACTTTACCATCGAGGGATCCCCATGCACTACCATCAAGCCTCCCAGCTCCTCCCACCACTTCTGGAACAAAGCGATAGAGATCCAATGGACAGACTCCCTTAACACCATCCATCCCGACTCCGCAACCAACTTTGAACAGCCATCAAAAACCTCTCCACCTAGATAACCAACTGCGCTGACAGAGTTGCCCCTGTCAAGCCCACCAAAACCAGGAGATCCAGCACACAAGCCAGCTGGTATACACCAGAACACAGGACCATGAAACGCAACTGCAAATGCTTAGAAAGACATTGGCGCACCAGCAAAGATCATACAGACCGAGCCACTCTTTTAGTCTGCCCTAAACATATACCATCAATGCCTGAAAGCTCGAAAAAATGTGCCCTGGTGGACTGCATCGAAGCTAGCTCCAACCACAGCAAGGAACTCTTCAACATTAGAGTATTTCTGCGCATCAGCCAGCGAAAATATGATCTCCCCTCCCCAGGAATTCTGCAACGCCCTGGCTGATTGCTTCCACAATAAGATAGCCACCATCTTCAGAAACTTCAAACCCCAACCCATCAACTTCGACAGCCTCCTCACACCAATGAACACCACCCACAACCATCCGCTCACTGCATGGAAACAGTTCACCACTCAGAACACCACAGTCATCAAGAACTCCATCCACTCTAGAACACCCATGTACCGCTGTCCATCTACCTCTTCAAACTCTGGAGCAAGGAAATCAGATGCCAACACACCTCCATTCTCAAAGCATCCATGACCGCAGCCCCCTTCCCCGATCAAAAGAAGCACACCTAAGTCAGATCCCTGTTTATAAAACCCTCTGCTATAACTGAAAAGCTGCAAGTTGTGGAATATGTTGGTTTGTAAGCACAAAAAGATTGTACATACTGCATGCACTGTATCATTTTATTATTCATTGCTAATAAGCTGTTTTCTTCATTAATAAAAAAAACCCAGCAAATTCAATAACTATCACCCCGTCTCGCTCCTCCCCTTCCCCGCCAAAATCCTCGAGGTCACCAAACACCTTGAGAGCAACAACTTGATGGAAACCTCCCAATCTAGCTTCCACACACCAACCACAGCACCGAGACCGCCCTGATCGCTGCCACGGACAACATCAGGACTCTCCTCGACTGGAGAGAGACAGTGGCCCTGATCCTCCTCGACCTTTCCTCTCAGCAGTGTTCGATACTGTATCCCACCACACCCTTATCAAGATACGCCACCACATCAGGATCCAGGGAGATGCCCTCAAATGGAATACCTCCTTCCTCACAGGACAAACTCAGAGAATCCATCTACCACCCTTCACTTTGAAAGCCAAGAGCATCATGTGCTGCGCCTCTCAAGGCTCATTCCTCAGCCCCACCCTCTTCAACACGTACATGATGCCCTTAGCCAACATCATCAGAACCTGTGGCCTCAACATCATATTCTATGCAGACAACACACAGCTCATCCTCTCGTGCTCATTAGACCCCCTTCACTTCTAGGACCAACTTCCACAACTGCATGACGAGCATCGCTACTCGATGAAGACCAATTGCCTGAAGCTCAACACGGACAAGACAGAGGTACTGATTTCTAGGAACAACGCCACCCTGTGGAATAACACCTGGTGGCTCACCGAACTCGGACATACACTGACAGACTATGCAGTCACCTTGGCATCATCCTGGACAGCAAACTCACCATGAAATGCCACATCAATGCAGTCACCTCTGTCTGCTTCCATACCCTTTGCACGCTCCGAAATATCTTCAGATGGCTCCCCGTCAACACGAAGAGTGCCGTCAATCAAGTCCTAGTCACCAGCCGGCTTGACTACGTCAGCTCAATCTACGCAGGACTCACCACCCAACTCCTAAAGAGACTCCAGATGATACAAAACTCAGCATCCAGACTTATCCTCGACCTCACCAAGCAGACCCACATCACCCCGACCTCAGAAACCTCCACTGGCTCCCCATCCAGAAAAGATGTCAATTTAAGATGCTGATACATGCCTGCTAGGGCTCCACCGCCTGAACTTTCACCGACCCTCCAGACACCTGCACTCCACCTCCCTTGCCTTGCTCGCACATTCTGCATCTGCCGAAGCAACAGAGGAGGACATTCTTTCTCCTACCTCTCCGCCAAGTCCTGAAACTAACTTTCCCTGAACCTTCAAACTTCATCCTCTGGACCGGAAATCATGAAGGGACTCAAAACCTGGTGTCATGTGGCCCGGTAAGAACAACGCCATTTTCATGCTCATGTTCCTTAACTTGCCTTCTTTCTGCAACGCAGTGGCTTTTGACATACATTTGCACACATGTCAGTGCAGAATAACATTCTCTGGAACTGCATATGCTTACATTCCTATTTTGTATTCACACTATCACGACACCTTGAATATTTTGTACAAGGGATAAAGTTCACAGAGCAAATGTTGTTGTTTTGTTATTGTCCATGTGGCGACAGAGCTATCATACTACCATAAACAATAGCGGCATAACTAGGGATTCAACATGGTAGCATGAGAGTTGTTTATTATATAACAGTGCAACCACATTGTTCATTAGAGGAGCACTCAGCGGACACTGAGAGGTCACTGCATGCCAAAATTCCAGCTCAGCTTATTCCCTCCTTACAACACGAGAGATGTCCAGTTTCAGACCAAGACGGACAGCCTGTTGACATTTACCCACAGGTAATGGGAAGTTAGTCCCCCAGCAGGAATTTCTTCGGCAGATCACCGACCCTAGGCCACACTACTCTTATAGAGCGTCTGTACCTGTCCTGGCTGTTGCAGGCATACAAACTGTCCTTTCACCGCATTTCGCTGGCTGCAAGAACAAGATATTTGTGTCAATATATCTTATCAAACCACTTTAAGTGGCCGGTTCTACACAGTAGACCACACAGGCTCTAGGGTAGTTACCTGTCTCCTCTCTACCATACAGAAAAAATCCTATTGGAAGCTTTGATCAGTGATGAAGCTTCTTCTCCCTGGTTGGGGATAGCTGGTAATGAAGTATCTCTTCTACCTACTACATCAACAACTACCATACCAACAACTTGTACGGAAACACAGATTTCAGTCTTGAAACCACAAATGAATGGTGTCTATGTCAATGTACCACAGTCCGAGTCAACTCCAAGTTCTGCAGAGGCTCCAGAGCTGACAAAAATAGTTTGAACATCCTCCGGCTATTTTATAAGCTATGATGACCTGAATTCACCTGAGTCACCTCTGCATCTACCTGCATGAAGTAGACTGTGTGTATTCTACTTATGCGTGAAGAAGACATACTTTGTTGCTCCATGGCTCTACCTGTGGATTATGATTAATTTACTTTTCCTCATAATTTGGATTTGTTTTGTGAAAGTCTTTTTCTTGTTTCTCAATGGACACTATCTCCCAGAACGCTCTGCTGTTGAACTGGTGAACTTGGTTTTTATGCCCCATTCTTCATCACACAATGTGCCAAAAGAATTTTCCCTGGTGAACATTTCTGCTGTTCCCATTCCTGATGGCATTGTTTGGGATAGGGTATTGTATGAAATATTTGTTCCTACTGAACTTTTACAAATTGCATATCTGTTCAAATTTTCATTGAATGATTTTATTACCCCTAGATTTATCTTTGATGATTGGGACATTAACATAGTGCATGAAATACTAGAAGATCTAGAACATTCTACTGTTTATAACTCTGATGAACTGTATATTGGTACTGCTAACTTTGATGAAATGTCCTGTTTTCAGTATCACGCTCACTATTTTGTGCATGAAGCAAGTACTCCATGTGTTGTATTTAATTATACACAATGGAAACACTGCTGTACACCAACACGGGGTAGCTCCAAAAACAGGTGCTCAGAAGTTTGCATATTTTTCAGGCCACAATGCATCCGACCCAGGGTCTTATTATTATAAGCTCACACCAATGCCAGCTAAGAAAAATGAGCTCACAGACACCAAGTTGATTTATTCTGCATCTTTTATATCCCAGTTGTCCACAAAAGGGTTTGACTTTTGGAGGGACATAGTTAATGTGAAATTGATTTGGAGAACTAAGGATTGGCAAGCTCAGGGAAACAAGGCTTTATTAGAGCATGCCTTATACTGTCATAAGGTTTCTGCACATACACAGAGCTATGCACAGGAAAATGGGACCCCGGAATACAGTGGTTTGCCACCATATACCGTAGCACCCAAAAACCCCAACCCAACTAGCTTAGCATCCCATTAGCACCCAAGCACTAATGTTTGGACAACCCAGAACACGGTATCTTTATCTCAGGACTCACTGAAGCAAGAACACTCTTTCGCCACTCACTCGTACTTGTCCACAAGGTGCGTAGGAAGAGACACTGGATAGGTTAAAATGTTTATTCCAACTTACGTGCTCTAATGTACAGTACACGTGTCAGTACTAATAGCATAATGCATATTACTAATATAAGCAGCATGGTTACAATTCCATAGAATACAAACGGGGAAAGCATCTCAGAGCTCAGTGGATAAACGTATAAATAACATTACCACCCTCCCCTTGCAGTAAGATAGTTTATTATAGTAATAGAAGACCTCTGGGCTTTGACTAGCGAACCCCCATACCTCAGTCTCTAGATGCAGAATTACATCAGCAGGACATCATAGCTCTTCTCACTGAAAGGGATTTCTCCAAGTGTGTTTAAGCGCTAGTAAACCACAGTATTAAAAGCATATCAAATTCTTCATGGCAATTGCACATAATGTTATGTCTGGGTGCGCGAGACTGGCCATATCAGGAAGAACCAGAATACATTGTTATGCGACCTTGTACATGTTTGTGCAGACTGAGCCCAAAAAGGTGAACAACAGAAAATGCAGACAGTGCAAAAGAACTTGGCACGAGCAAAGGGCGAGGAAGGCCCGGCTCAGTGTAACGTGCGCAAAGAGAAGCAGCATGGCAGCCAGGCCTAGGCCAACATAACAAGGCAGGTAACAATCCACAAGACACCCTCCCCTGGACAGTCCGGCGGCCAGGACAGAGGCCCATCAGAGGAGAAAAACAGATGTCGGAGCACAGGGAGCGCCCAAACGGCGAAGGGCAGGTCAATCCATGAAAGTGAAAGTGCAGAAAAAAGCCATACCCTCCAAGAGTTCATCATTGGAATCGTCAAAAAACATAGATGCCATCCAATCCATGAGTTCGAAAGAGCAGGAATGCTCCTCAGCAAAGGGAGCATCCATAAGCAATGCGGGACAGCTTGCGTGATAAATAAAACAGCTTCGTTGTAGGAGATCCTGGGCAGCCGCCCAGATATCCCATTGCGCCAAAATCCCCAGTGCAGCCGCACGCGCCATACAGCCAGCGACGGAACAGTCCTGCTCATGGGCCTCTAAGGGACCCATCAACTGAACAAAATCCGGAACAGACAATGACGAATTGGAGAGGCAATAATCCAGAGTCCAGGTGAAAGGACAGCGGACACAAGTCATCACAGGTTGCACGCAAGTGAAATACGCAAAGCGAAATGAAAGAGTATATGACACGCTCAGTGTCGCCAATGGCAAGACACCAAAACCGGCCAAAAGGCGCTCACGGAGCAGCTGGAGGCGTTCTGGATCGAGCAGGTCCCATCGGGGAGCAGCCATTGCGCAGAAAGCAAATTAAGAGCAAGACACCAGCCGCTAAAGCGAGGATCAATGGGAAACCGCCAAAGACACTGGAAAATATAGAATGTATGAAAGCCGGGATGACACCAAAAATAGTTTGGAAGGAGGACACCAAGCCCGACCCAACGACCTTAAAAAAGTGTACTAGGCCTTCAGTGTTAGATGCGTTAAAAATACGATGTATTAACTCCCCAAAATGTTGTGGGAGATTAGTGTTTAAAAGGGCCTGTATTTCACTGTGGGTACTCGCCACCTGGAGAATGAATGTCTCCCGGGCGGACGTGAGCATAACTTCCTCGTTTAATAATAGTGCCTTTATTCTGCTCAGTCTATTGAAATCTGCTTCCATGGTAGGGATGGAAGGCCAAATAGAGATATCAACCTTGCCATGAGGGGGAGGAAAAAGCACATTTTTGCAGCAGACAACCCTGTGCGAAACTGTTACAATGTAAGGAATGCCAGCCTGCAGGCCACAACAGTTTTCGTTATTTAAAAGTAAATAACTACCATTGGAAAGGAGAGTGAAAGTAGGAGAAATAACAGGAGCAGGAATACCTTTCAGTACACAAGCAAGATTAGGAGAGGAAACGCTACATGAGCCATGCAATTTAATGTGTTTACAAATAAGCGAATGACCTATAGTCGAGTCGCAGTACTCCCCCGTGAGAAAGACTTCCTTGCCGTCCCGAAGGCATTTATACATGAAAGGCAAGGACCAGAGTTCATGCAGGAAAGCACTGCCCAATGGCCGGTAACGGCCCACAGGATAATGTTTCATGCACGAGTCAAATTCAAACAAGGAAAATGGTAAAGCTATAACCCCATGGACTAGCCATACAGCAGAATCGAGTTCTGCAACAGAGAACGGCAATGGATCCACCTTTTCGATATGTAATAGATTGTAAGTTGCATCCTTCATGGACATAAATTGCTGTTTATCAGTTAAGTTAAAAGGTAGAAATAAGGCAGAGGTGTTCAAAAAATGCCAAGGAACTTTACCTAACTTGAGCGTTTGTAAAGTCCATGCAAACTGCATAACTGAACGCAATTGATTCTGACCATGATATAACACAGAAACATCATCTTGTACAATATCGACAACAGAGGACACAATATTCTCTAAAGTGTAAATGCGAGAAGACAGGGTATTAATACTATTGTCAACAACAGCAAGCACCTTTTCCATATTTGCTTGATCTATTTCCCGAAGACGGGAAGCAGCTTCCATTTGTGATAGCTTCCAGAGTTCATTATATGTTTCATAAATGAATCTCTTAGGTCGGGGACCACGAGGTCCCAAAACAAAGTCGGACAGATCAATATTGCCTGTAAGGAGGGACAAATGTTGTTTAACAGAATCAAGGGACGAATGTTGCAGCCATTGTTTGCATAATTTACCAACAGAGTATGTAGTGACTGTACGGGCATCAGTAAACCTCGGATCAGGCCTATTCTGTGTGTAGCTAGCACCAGTATCATGAAAACGCATTTGACATGCATTAGATGATATAGGCCATACTAACCAGGGTGACTGAACCAGCTCAGAAACATTAAACGAATTATTTTGTAACATTGCCTGCAGGGACACGAGGGACATATTGAATCGTGAGCTTTCATTTGGAAAACTCGACAGGGATGGTATTGATGGCGTATTCAATTGTTTAGTGGTTGCTAAGCCCCAACATGTAGTCTGATAGATGGAAGCATTTATGAACATAATTTGGGTAGGGATGAGGCACGCACGATGCAACGCCTCGGTTCCCTGTACCTGCCATGGCTTGGAGCCCCAAATAGATTTTAAATCCACTATATTATCCCAGTACTCATAACCACCCACAGCTAAGGCACTTAGAAAGGAACCTGAATAAAGCAATTTGGTGTGTGTTAACATAATTTTCTGAGTTGATGTGTTATTTAGTCTAAAATAATAGGATGCAGGGTTCGACCGATTAAAATCAGTGAAATAATTAAACTTATTTCGAAGAGTTTGAGAGCTACCTGGCAAGGGGTTTGGACAATGTTCCCATTGGGTATAGTTAACAGTACTACGCAGGGCACTGGGCTTATGGAGAAAATGATTACCCCAATGTTGGTAACAATACAAATCGGCGTAATTAGCAGAATTCATATATAAATCTTCAGCATTAAAAGATGCATAATATTTTAAATCGGCAAACAATGCTTCAACGGCATGCACATCCCAATCATCAGAATGAATATTATTTTGTACTACATCACCCATTGAAACACGAAGGACATTAGGTACATTAATAATTTCCGTCGGACCATGGATTTGATAGTTCACTGCATCCCATACGATGCCATCAGCAACGGGGAAAGCTGAAATGTTCACAAATGTGTGGTCACGCTTCATGATGTGAGACGAGGAATGAGGAGCCAAAGTTCCAGAAACATAGTCTACAGCAGAGCGTTCAGGTAAATAGTGACCATTAATTAGTAGAAAAAACACTGTGACAAAGCCAATGGACATGAACAAAAATATCAAGAAAAGTACCGACCAGATGTATGTCCAGGGGGAATCAAAAAATTGTCTCTAAACCAGGATATAAAAATACTGAACTTGGATGGAACTTTTGAAGATGTGGAATCCGAATCAAAGGAATAACGAGTCGGGCTTAGTGGCGTTGTTGGTTGATGTGCCACCGATTCTGATGCAGGATAAGTATACTCGTCCTCGTTGATATTGGTGGAGAGTTGGGGATCAATCATAGTTTCAGGCAAATCAACCATCTCAATTACAGCATCAGCGATAGTTCGTGCAGATGGACTATGAACATATGTCCGATAAATGGCAGGACAAGAGACCGCTGGTGTGACACTATTCAGGATCGGCCAGGCGCTGTAGCTTGACATTTTCAACTGAGATGTATCTGTTCTCTTTGCGACCAGGAAGCGGTGGTAAAATGACTGTACGTGTTCCCTTCAGGCCAAGAACTGGAACCGGTGCACGAAAAGAGGGGCCAAATTCCTTTTTGTTTTCAACCTTCTCTCGAACCAGTTCTCCAATTTTCGGAAGCCAGCCGGCTACCGGAATCTGCAACGCAGGGTCTGTGGCTGAAGGTAAATGTGTAGTTGCAAGTTTGTCTCGGGCTTCTTGTAAGTCCTGTAACATAGCAGAATGGTTATCTACATCAAACTTGGCGGATTGCGCCGCGATGTCTGGACCCTCAAGGTCAGGCACAAACATTCTTATGCCAAAGAGCATTTCGTATGGGGTCCGCCCACCCAGAGGTCTTCTAGGGAGATTATTAAGTGCACGCTGAACGGTATACAAATGGGCCAGCCAGTTCCTGCCAGTACCTAAAACCCTAGCTGTTAAGGATTGCTTTAAGTCACGGTTCATTCGTTCAACGATAGAGTTGCCCTCAGGCCTATACGGAGACGAAAATTTCACCCGCACCCCAAGCGAAGCCATTGCATCCTTGTAAGCCCTAGAGGCAAACGCTGGACCTTGGTCCGAATGGAAGGTGCCGCATGCGAAAATTCCCACAAAGACACGCAAATCCCTGATCACATTTCGGGCGTCAGCACTCCGTTGTGGCCAGACCCAGAGAAACCGTGTGCACGAGTCCACTGCCACTAAGATGTATTTATAAGCAGTGTCTGATGAGAATGGACCGCAGTGATCCAAGTAAACACACCCAAAGGGTCTGTTAGCAATGCAGAGCGGTGTTTGTGGTGGACGTGTTACCGTGGAAGGCTTAATCTGTTGACAAACGTCGCAAGAAAGCACAAAAGCACGGGTGTCTTTATACAATCCACGCCACCAATAACGCTGCTGCAAGATGGAAACTGTAGCTGACACACCTGCATGAGCCGAAGCCATGCCTTCGTGTGCAGCTGATATCAAGGCACTCCTGCGGTCCGCGTTGGGGATCAGCCGATCTCCAACGTCAGGTATAGTTACATAAGGAACCTGATCGGGACTTAATTTGTAAGAATACTTGGAAGGGAAACCTGTAGGGTAATTATCACCTTCCTTGGTTGCAGCAATAGCTGCTAATATAACAGGGTCTATTTTAGACATGGACCTGGTAACCGCTGCTACTGAACACGTGACTACTGCTGAACGGGCAGCTTCATCTGCCAGATCGTTACCAATAGCGTGTGCGCCCACCCGCTGATGGCCTAAGGTGTGAACCACCTGTGTGAGGGGCAGACGTTGTTGCAATTCTGCCACTCGAACCCAAAGCATTTTATGCTTAATTGTGCTCCCTTTTGCGTCCTTGTAGTCGTTTTTCGACCAGAAAAACAGATTGTCATTGTAAGATTGTACACAGTAGAAGGAATCACATACAATAAGAGTGGTCTCATCCTGAGAAGCGAACTCAAGCGCAAGTAGCAATGCATGCAGCTCGGCCAATTGTGCGGTACTATCTCCAAGTGTGCGAGTGTGCACTACAGAGGATTTGAACGTTCCATTCACAAAGGAACCCGCAACAATAGCACATGCAGCTGAATAAGCGTGCTTGGACCCAGTGGCCGGTTGCGCCGAACCATCGGTGTAGATCACACATTTGTAATCCTCAAGCGGTAGTAAAAACAAAGGAGGAGGATGAACGAATTCATACTGCAAAAACTCCTGAGTCTGAAGAGAAGAATCAAAAACAAAAGTGACGTCCGAAGACGTCAAAGATGTAGCCCATTGTATCCAACGGGGATGCATTGCTTTTGAGTTCGGTACACTTGCCTTTGTTACTGCCTCTAGGGCAGGACAGGGTGTTACCACCAGAATCCGCTTTCCCTGTGCCAGTGCGCGTTCTTTCAGAATCGCCATTTGCACTGCAGTCAGAACTTTTTCGACAGATGTAAAGCGCAATTCAGCGGAAGTGTACAGATGTGACTTGTATGCGATGGGTACTGTATCACCTTCATTAAAGGTTAAATAGGTGAATCCCACCGCCCCCGGAATTATTCTAATCACCAGGTTTGTGTGGTTATCACGAGTCAAAAGATATTTAGACTCTAATAGGTCTGTCTGCAAAGACTGCAAAATTGAGGTATGCTCAGGCAGCCAGCAAGACCTTGAATAAGTAGGTTGTATCAAAGCATACAAAGGCTTGATACGCTGGGCATATTCGGGAATGTAAGTACGCCCGAAGTTCAGGAAACCCAGCAAAGACTGAAGCTTCTTCAGAGTATTTGGGGGGCACAAATGTGCACATTTTTCCAAGAAATGGGGGCTAAGCCCTTACCTTCGTTATTGAGCTCATAGCCCAAGAACAGAACGGTAAATTCAGCAATGTGTGACTTAGCAAAGTTAAATTTGTAACCCTGCTCCGCAAATTCAAGAATAATGCGGTCCACACGGGACAGATGCTGATATAACTCGTCGTCTGTCAGATAGATGTCATCAACGTACGAACATGCGTCTTGATCAATGTCATTTAACAAAGAAACAACACGGGCGGCGAATATACCCGGACTATTTTTATAGCCCATGGGTAATCGCCGGAACTGGAATAATTTACCACCGGATGTGAATGCGGTCCATTGACCACTCTCCGGGGCTAGGTTGTGCGTGTAGAAACCGTTTGAAAGGTCAAGTGTCGTTTTGTATTTTTTACGAACAAGACTGTCTACAAGCGCAGAACTGTGTGTGTTTTGCACCGCAAAGTTCCGACAATGAGTATTTAAATGCCGGTAATCCAAAACTAAGCGGTACGATCCATCGGGTTTAGAAACCACGAAAAGGGGATTGTTCATAGGTGATACGCATGGTTCAATTACTCCCTGATATTCCAACTGTGTCAGAATTTCGGAGACGGGGCCTTTTGCCTGCCGTTTGATGGGATATTGGGGTTGTGGCTGCGGTAGTGACCGCAAAGGTATTGCATGAGGAGGTGATTCTTCATCCCATCCCACATGGTTGCGGTATAACGCTGGTGCCAGGTACACTGCCCACTCAGCTGCAAGTGCTTCAGCTTTGTCTTTTGGGACATGCCGTGAAAAGCTTGGAAGGATTACCTCCTCTCCTTTATGTGCAGCTAAAACGAATGGGGGTGGCCAATCCACCTCTGCTAACAAAATGTCATATGAAGAGGTTAGATTTTCCCAAAAAATCCCTTTTATTTCACGCGGTATGTCACCTTCAATTTGTATGACTATATTATATAGTCTGTCAGGGGGTGCCACTCTCGTGTCAGCTGTCTCTACAGTAACGAATGTTTCAGTTGCTGTCGCCTCCATATGAGGACGTAGCGCCTCCCGCACTATGGTAACTTCCGCGGCGCTGTCTAGGAGGGTCACTGCCCACGTCCAATTCTGGAGTCTCGTTCTCACGGTCTGAGGCATATTTCGCTGTGACAGCGGCAACCTTTTTCTTCTGAAATTGCGGTCGAGGAAGATGAAAATCTTCTGCTTTCCCTCTGACTTGTTGTCGAGGTTGGTCTCGCTCCTGGGGAGCCTCTCGGCCCCTTCCTCTATCTTGCCGTCCTCCTCCACCAGCCTGTGACGACGTCTGGGCCTGTGAAGAACGAGGAGAACGCGTATCAGAGCTCTGAAACCTTTCTGGTGATTTAATCCTTGACCTATCACGTAAATCATAAGTACGTTCAGAAGAAACCGAAACTGGGGAAGCGCCTCTCGACCCCGGCTTCTTTTGTTGCTTACCCTGTTTTTTCTGTCTCCAACTCTTTTTAGTGAAGACCGGTTTATCATCTTTCTCAGATGCACTTTTTGTTTGTATAACTTGTGTTTGCGATTGAGTTTGCATTTTTACAAAAGGCTTGTTGCCTAGGCTATTTCTTCCAATTGTTTTATAAGCCCGGGCTATTATTTTCGGTAATTCGCGAGGCCTGTCCAACTCTGGGACCAAAGCCAAAGCATTCGCTACTTGAAAGTTCATAGCATCGCCCTTGACATTTCCAAGGATCAGCTCAGCTACTACATCAAACACTCCCACTAGTCTCATCCCTAATTCCACAGCCGCTTCAGGGCCATGTTCATCCTGTACTTTTTAATTACAGAGGGTAGAACCGTCATGGAAGGAGTTCCAAAACATTTTGAATAAACTGCTGCGAATACCTTACCCCAGTTTTCACATGATGTCAAATCGGGGATTATGTCTTTTGGCAAACTTATCGTGAGGATGCGGTGTTTATCTACTGGGGATGTATGGGGAAACACTGCTTCTATCTGATCGAACTTTTCTGCAAGCCAATAAGGATAGTCGTCCTTATTTTGTGGACGTTTGCCCATCACAGAATTTACCATGACAGGACTTATAGTCACTCCAGCTGCAATAGCTGGTTGGCCTGCGACTACAGGAGCAGCTCCATGGAGGCTACCTGTAACGTATGTCACTAGGGCTCGATGCACTCGTACCAATTCGGTATGCATAGTGCGCAGTTCCGCAAGCGGTAATGCCAGATAATTTGGATGCGGGGTATACCCGGCCAATACAGGCCAAGTGGCCCCCTGAATTGATAAGGGGCCTAAACGAACTGCGGTAGTTGGTTGTGGTAGGGCGCCATTGAACCAAACACGGTGCTGCCAAGCCGTGAGAGGCACTTCAAGAACAGTATAGGGTCGATAGGCAGCAGGAACAGCGGTGGGCTTATATTCATGAAACAGCTTATCACCTGCATCCACCGCTTCAAAAGTGATCCAAGTGTAAAACACTTCAAAGTGATAAGCCGCATCGGCTTGAACCACAAAGACCAACTCGACCCCAGCATCGGGCACTCCATACACAGCTAAGTGGTCTCGGAGTGCTCCTCGACTATGTGCAGCTATCGCCACACCAGCCATGACCAAACAATTATATTCGACAACCTAACAGGGAGCACAAAAATGGGTCTGTTAACTAACCTTTTTAATAATATCAAGCTTGAAAGAACCTATAAAACATTCAATATAGGAGGTATCACCGTCACATACGCCTCCGGAAGCGTACGCGAGGGGTTTATGGACAAGCACAAGCACTACTCAAGCGTCTCGCAGATAAGCTGCCCCACGGTGGTCGCGCCATGTCATAAGGTTTCTGCACATACACAGAGCTATGCACAGGAAAATGGGACCCCGGAATACAGTGGTTTGCCACCATATACCGTAGCACCCAAAAACCCCAACCCAACTAGCTTAGCATCCCATTAGCACCCAAGCACTAATGTTTGGACAACCCAGAACACGGTATCTTTATCTCAGGACTCACTGAAGCAAGAACACTCTTTCGCCACTCACTCGTACTTGTCCACAAGGTGCGTAGGAAGAGACACTGGATAGGTTAAAATGTTTATTCCAACTTACGTGCTCTAATGTACAGTACACGTGTCAGTACTAATAGCATAATGCATATTACTAATATAAGCAGCATGGTTACAATTCCATAGAATACAAACGGGGAAAGCATCTCAGAGCTCAGTGGATAAACGTATAAATAACATTACCACCCTCCCCTTGCAGTAAGATAGTTTATTATAGTAATAGAAGACCTCTGGGCTTTGACTAGCGAACCCCCATACCTCAGTCTCTAAATGCAGAATTACATCAGCAGGACATCATAGCTCTTCTCACCGAAAGGGATTTCTCCAAGTGTGTTTAAGCGCTAGTAAACCACAGTATTAAAAGCATATCAAATTCTTCATGGCAATTGCACATAATGTTATGTCTGGGTGCGCGAGACTGGCCATATCAGGAAGAACCAGAATACATTGTTATGCGACCTTGTACATGTTTGTGCAGACTGAGCCCAAAAAGGTGAACAACAGAAAATGCAGACAGTGCAAAAGAACTTGGCACGAGCAAAGGGCGAGGAAGGCCCGGCTCAGTGTAACGTGCGCAAAGAGAAGCAGCATGGCAGCCAGGCCTAGGCCAACATAACAAGGCAGGTAACAATCCACAAGACAATACCACATCAAATGATTTTCCTGATCAAAACTGTGTAGCAAGTATCATGTCTTGGCCTGGCTAAGATAAAAGATTTAAATAAACCAAGCATTCTCACATTTGCAAGTTTTACAGACTGGTAACAGTTAAAAAATTACACGGAGGAATCACTAGACACCATACTCACAATGGCACATACAGTTCATTGGGTATCAATCATGATGGATGGTTAGTGTGGCCGTTAGACACTAACAGATGTCAGGCATGTTTCCTAGGTAACACAAAAGTGGTTAAGATCAACAGACCTGACCTACGATATGCTCAGACACAACACTCAGGGGTGGTAACAACCTACAGTGTTGAGAGGTTGAGCCCTGATTGGCTAATAACCTCAACATTGTCTCAGGTGAAACAACACTTGCCCCTTCTTTCTAATGGCATGGGACTACAAGACTTTCTCCTAGGTCCGCAAAAACCACGTCAAAAGCACTTCGGGTCCGATTTACAAAGGTAAAGTAAGACGAAAGTCTAACTTTACAACTTTCCGTATTCACAAAGGGCATTTACTACTCGTAAATGCCCTTTGTGAATACTGAAAGTTGTAAAGTTCGACTTTCGTCTCACTTTACCTTTGTGAATTGGGCCCTTCCTGTATGAAATTTGCAATGAAGTGTAAAAGATTTCCCAGCAGGAGGCTGCTCAGAGACTTTGCAAGATTGACAGGGCAAACCTAGAAAGGACTCTGGTAGTGGATCATAATAGTATGACCGCCTTGTCCACTTATCTGCAATAGACATTATACAGAGTCATGTCTTCTATACAACATGGGCCGTCACATCTTAGGGCTATCATGTTACAGAGCTGGACTCTTCAGACACTTCGCACCGGTCGCTTACCTTGGTGACACCTTAATGCCACAGATCTGTTTTTACCATATAATCTCACAAAATAGTAGATCATGGCAACGAAGGATTCAACATACACCATGTTACACATAGAGAAGTTGGATAAATGATCTTTTACTGTTGCTGAAACACCTTCTGTGGATTGGATAATCCATGGGTTTATTTCTCTGCCGATTTTGGCATTCCACTACCAATTCTGTTTACAACACCATCAAGTAGGTAGATATGAAGCACTAGGAGAAGGATATGTACAGGAGTCATGGATTTTACCTTTTAGTTCCCGCTTTAGGAATGGTGAAGCTGAAGTTTGTTTGAGCAGCACTGACTGCAAGAGTACTTTAGGGCATACCTTACTGTGCAGGAATGTTTGGCTGCTAGGCACATGCAATGAGTCCGAGCTAACTCTTGTCCTGTTATCTGAAGGGTTCTCTAGCTGGTGTGATCTGTCCAGCCTTCAGATTGGTCTTGAATGGGAGTTATTTGATGATGAACCATCAGAGTTGCTGTGGCATGAAATGGTACTAGTCTATCTGGTGAAGGTTTCTGCAGTCGTGACCTGTTCCCCACAAATACTGCTTCCACCTGCCCGCACAGTTAGGGAGGTAACGCTTTGTCCTTTGATTAAGCTTTTGAATGTGTGCTTTGACATTTTAAGCAGAATGAAAGTCTGATTGATACAGAAGGTTCACTGACAAAATATTGATGAAAAAATATAGAATGCAAAAATATCGACTCCTTATACTTAAACAGGTAAGTACAAAAATATTGAGAAACAAATAACGATGTTAAAAATATAGTTGGACAAAATATTGATTTTTATATATATAAAATAAAATAATAAATATTAAATATATTAAATAATACAATTGTTTTTTAAATAAAGTAGATTTAATATATATTTTAACAAATATAACAAATAAACGTAATTAAAAAAGTTAAACACACATACATAATAAATATATATATATATTTACTTTTAAACACGTATTAAAATATTAATTTAAATACATTTTTTTATTTTAAAATTATAAAAGAAATTACAAATATATATATATATATATATATATATATATATATATTATGCTCAGGCTTGGGATCGTTCATTTGAAAAGCACTCGACAAACACCAAAGTGCTCCAAGCATAGCACCTTTATTATACGGAAAGGATAACGTCTGCCTGCTGCTTTCACAGTTCCCACCACATACGCCGACGCGTTTCAAGGCAATCCTCTTCTTCAGGGCTGGTGGCGGAAAAAATGCACCTCCGGTCACTCCCTTCACTTAAAAGCACAACGCGGCACGCCCTCTGATCGGCTGCCATGTGTGTAATAAGCAAAGCATTTTGGGCAATGTAGTGCCGGCTTGAATAAGCATGCAATGTCCTGCTGAACAGAGCCCCCAGATGAGCCCCGGCAGATAGACGTCATCCTCAATTCCTTGATGCTGGTCCCCAAATAGAGGCTGGCAAATGTCAACCCCTCAGGCCCCCAGGTTCTCGGGGTGGTGCTCTTCGACGGCACAACCGCCGCCAATAAATTATGCTCCGGCTTGGGATCGTTCATTTGAAAAGCACTCGACAAATACCAAAGTGCTCCAAGCATAGCACCTTTATTATACGGAAAGGATAACGTCTGCCTGCTGCTTTCACAGTTCCCACCACATACGCCGACGCGTTTCAAGGCAATCCTCTTCTTCAGGGCTGGTGGCGGAAAAAATGCACCTCCGGTCACTCCCTTCACTTAAAAGCACAACGCGGCACGCCCTCTGATCGGCTGCCATGTGTGTAATAAGCAAAGCATTTTGGGCAATGTAGTGCCGGCTTGAATAAGCATGCAATGTCCTGCTGAACAGAGCCCCCAGATGAGCCCCGGCAGATAGACGTCATCCTCAATTCCTTGATGCTGGTCCCCAAATAGAGGCTGGCAAATGTCAACCCCTGAGGCCCCCAGGTTCTCGGGGTGGTGCTCTTCGACGGCACGACCGCCGCCAATAAATTATGCTCCGGCTTGGGATCGTTCATTTGAAAAGCACTCGACAAACACCAAAGAGCTCCAAGCATAGCACCTTTATTATACGGAAAGGATAACGTCTGCCTGCTGCTTTCACAGTTCCCACCACATACGCCAACGCGTTTCAAGGCAATCCTCTTCTTCAGGGCTGGTGGCGGAAAAAATGCACCTCCGGTCACTCCCTTCACTTAAAAGCACAACGCGGCACGCCCTCTGATCGGCTGCCATGTGTGTAATAAGCAAAGCATTTTGGGCAATGTAGTGCCAGCTTGAATAAGCATGCAATGTCCTGCTGAACAGAGCCCCCAGATGAGCCCCGGCAGATAGACGTCATCCTCAATTCCTTGATGCTGGTCCCCAAATAGAGGCTGGCAAATGTCAACCCCTGAGGCCCCCAGGTTCTCGGGGTGGTGCTCTTCGACGGCACGACCGCCGCCAATAAATTATGCTCTGGCTTGGGATCGTTCATTTGAAAAGCACTCGACAAACACCAAAGTGCTCCAAGCATAGCACCTTTTTTATACGGAAAGGATAACGTCTGCCTGCTGCTTTCACAGTTCCCACCACATACGCCGACGCGTTTCAAGGCAATCCTCTTCTTCAGGACTGGTGGCGGAAAAAATGCACCTCCGGTCACTCCCTTCACTTAAAAGCACAACGTGGCACGCCCTCTGATCGGCTGCCACATGTGTAATAAGCAAAGCATTTTGGGCAATGTAGTGCCGGCTTGAATAAGCATGCAATGTCCTGCTGAACAGAGCCCCCAGATGAGCCCCGGCAGATAGACATCATCCTGAATTCCTTGATGCTGGTCCCCAAATAGAGGCTGGCAAATGTCAACCCCTGAGGCCCCCAGGTTCTCGGGGTGGTGCTCTTTGACGGCACGACCGCCGCCAATAAATTATGCTCCGGCTTGGGATCGTTCATTTGAAAAGCACTCGACAAACACCAAAGTGCTCCAAGCATAGCACCTTTATTATATGGAAAGGATAACGTCTGCCTGCTGCTTTCACAGTTCCCACCACATACGCCAACGCGTTTCAAGGCAATCCTCTTCTTCAGGGCTGGTGGCGGAACAAATGCACCTCCGGTCACTCCCTTCACTTAAAAGCACAACGCGGCACGCCCTCTGATCGGCTGCCACGTGTGTAAGAAGCCCCACCGCGTACAGAGCGGGTCCACAGCATCAGAGATAAAGGGACACTGCAGTAGGGATGAATCCGTTCGTGGGATTGCCTTAGTTGTCTGCCAGTTGCTCCTGACATGCCCACTGGGGCAAGACTGTGTACTTTGCAGGTATGGCGGGACCCACAGTGGTCTGGACGTCAGGTGGACTACAAAGACCAACATGCAACCGCGCTCACGCCCACTGGGGTGGGACATTTAAATGAGCGCAGCTGGTTCATTTGCCGCTTTCCCTGCTGCCAGTGATCAAGGGCGGTGGTTACGCTCGAAACGCGTTTGGCTCCATTTGTGTTGGGAGTACCTGGCGGACTGAATCCTTTGAATAAATGGCTCCAATTCATCCAGTGTGGCTTCCTCTTTGTGGGCAACTCTTTCTTCTATATATATACTGGGGTTTTTAATTCCAATTACTATGAGGTACCGGCGGCAACTACAAAGACCAAGTGGCAATGCGCTTCTGGGCTGAGCCCACGCCCACCAGGGCGGGACTTTAAAACATGGAGACACACGTCTCATATTGCTGTTGGTGATCTCTTACCTGTGAGCCTGTGAACAAGGACGAGAGGCGTCCGAAACGCGTCAGGCTGTTGATATCACGATGCGTGGTTGGAAACTGACACCCTGCAGTCTTCAATAAAGAACGGAATCAACCCCCTGTGAGTGGCGTCTTCATTGAGGGCAACCTTGTTTTGTGGATATATATATATGTATATGTATACATATATATATATATATATATATATTATCTACTGGCGGTCGCCAGTAGATAGTTATAGTTACAACCTATTATCCATAGGAAATCCGCGACATTCTATTTGAAATAACTCTCTTGCCGGTTGACGTATCTTCGCAAAATTTTCAAACTTTATGGCCCGCTCCGGTCCACTCCTACCCTGAAAGTCTCGGGGGATTCGTCAAGCGGGGGCCGAGAAAAAGGGGGTCCCAAAATGCGTTTTCCCCATGCAATTTTCCATAGGAAACTTTAGACACGGCTACAGCCCGAACTGCTGAACGGAATTACACCAAATTTGGCAAAGAGGTAGTTCTTGGTTCAGAAAGAACCCTTTTTGTTAAATGGTGTAAATCCGTTCAGTAGTTGCTGAGAAAATCAAAAGTAAAATGATAGTGATATCTATGGCCGAGTAGGGTCCGCGTACCCTCAGCACACCCTGCGCGCACCGTCCCGATCACGAGCTGCATGTTAATTGGCTGTCAGCTGGCTGTCAACATTCCGATTCAGGAAATGTTGGCAGCTATTTTGTCCCTCGGTAGAACCGAGGGACAGAAACAAGTGCGCAAAGCGCACAAAGGGGGCAGGGTAGAAACACCCTGACCCCCTAGGTTTGCTCAGGGGTCCCACAAGGACCCCCTGGGCAAAAAAAATAAAAAAATTTTAAAACAAAATCGGCAGGATGCGCTCAGGGTGCGCGAATCCTGCCGAAAAAAATAAAAATCGAAGCCGGTCTCCCGCGCTTCGATGTTAATTGGCCCCCGGGTGGTCCAAGTCCCGGGGGCATGCTGGGGGGGTTAATTTTATGTGTGGGGGCCTCTAAGGGCCCCCAAGCCCCGGGGACCATCACCCCCGGGGCTTTATGTGTAATGGTGCGGGAGGGCTCTGAGCCCTCCCGCAGCCCCGGGGACCGCCACCTCCCCGGGGCTTCTTTTTTTATTTTTGATTAACCTGTGTGGGGGGGCTCCAGCCCCCCCACACGCCCCAGGGACCACCACCTCCCCGGGGCACTAAGAAAATTACAATGGGGGTCCGTTTGGACCCCCAAGCCCCGGGGACCACCACCTCCCCGGGGCTTTCAAAATGTAAGGAGGGGGCCGCGCGGCCCCCTCCTGGAGCCTGTGGTGGCCCTGGGGACCGCCACCCCCCAGGGCCGGCTCCTGCAGTGTCCCGGGTGCCTACCCCCGGGACACTGCTGTTTGCAATGACAGGACGGAGCCTCGCGGCTCCCGTCCTGTCATTGCAAACTGCTTTGGATATTGGAAGAGAGAGCAGGAAACCTGCTCTCTCTTCCAATATCCAAAGCTGATTGCTTTCCACATGGGGAGCAGCATGTTAGCTGCTCCCCATGTGTAAAGCAATGCCGGCTCCCGTAGGACACGGGAGCCGGTGGGACTGTGGGGGTTCGGGGACCCCCCACAGTCCCCAACGAGAGGCCAGGCCCCGGGGATGGGGTCCCCGGGGCCATAAGTGGCCACGGAGGGGGGCCACGCAGCCCCCTCCCCAAAGGTAAAAAAAAGTTAAAAAAAAAAAAAGTGCAAGGCCGGCCCCGGGGATGGGGTCCCCGGGGCCTTAAATGGCCTGAGGAGGGGGCCACGCAGCCCCCTCCAAATAAAAAAAAGAGGCCATGCCCTGGGGGATGGGGTCCCCGGGGCCAATACAGGCCCAGGGAAGGGGAGCCACGCGGCCCCCTTCCCGTTTTTTTTTTAATTTTAATTTTTAAAAAGGGGTAAGGCCCTGGGGGATGGGATCCCCAGGGCCTAAAAATAGAAAAAGGAAGGGGGCCACACAGCCCCCCTTCAGGGGAAAAAATGATCGGGCCCGCAGGCCCCGCCCCTTCCTTCACCACTCTGCAAACGCGCCCCTGGCGCGTTTGCAGAGGGGGAACGATCCCCTTGAATACTGGGGGTCCCTGAGGGCCAACTAGCCCACCAGGAACCTCCAGTATGCGCCAGGGGCTGCCTTGCAGAGAGGTGTACAGAGGCCACGCCCCTTTTACACCTCTCTGCAACGCAGCTCTGTGGCGCTTTTTGGAGGTATATGGTGGGCTAGTTGCACCCCAGGGACCCTCAGGATTCAAGGGGAGTTAATCCCCCGACTTAAAACGCGCCACGGGGCGCGTTTACACAGTGGTGAAGGAGGGCGGGGCTTCAGGTGACATGTGTACAAACAGGCCCCGTGGCGCGTTTTAAGATGGGGAATTAAATCCCCTTCAATCCTGAGGGTCCCTGGGGGCCAACTAGCCCAACAGGTACGTCCAGAAAGCGCCACAGAGCTGCGTTGCAGAGAGGTGTAAAAGGGGTGTGGCCTCTGTACATGTCTCTGCAACGCAGCCCGCTGGCGCATACTGGAGGTTCCTGGTGGGCTAGTTGGCCCGTAGGGACCCTCATGATTCAAGGGGACTTAATCCCCCTACTTAAAACGCGCCACGGGGCGCGTTTGCACAGATGTCACCTCAGGCCCCGCCCCTCCCTTCACCATTGTGCAAATATTCCTCTAAAATCAGCCGAAATACGAATTCTGATTTACTCACCTGTTATCAGGAGAGACCTCAGTGCTGCATCTTTCAGCCCAGTACTAATCCTGAAAAGTAATTTTAACCGTACTTACCAGTAACTTGAATTTCCTTCCATAGGCTAACATTGACTGGTTTCACTTGGAAATTCTTCTAAGTGTGGAGTTTTGGAACTTTAAAATATTCCTCTAAAATCAGCCGAAATACGAATTCCGATTTACTCACCTGTTATCAGGAGAGACCTCAGTGCTGCATCTTTCAGCCCAGTACTGATCCTCAAAAGTAATTTTAACCGTACTTACCAGTAACTTGAATTTCCTTCCATAGTATATAATTGCCTGCTTTTTGCTGAAAAAGTTTCTAAGTGTTGATTTTTGAAACATACAAATATTCCTCTAAAATCAGCCGAAATACGAATTCCGATTTACTCACCTGTTATAAGGAGAGACCTCAGTGCTGTATCTTTCAGCCCAGTACTGGTCCTGAAAAGTAATTTTAACCGTACTTACCAGTAACTTGAATTTCCTTCCATAGGCTAACATTGACTGGTTTCACTTGGAAATTCTTCTAAGTGTGGAGTTTTGGAACTTTAAAATATTCCTCTAAAATCAGCCGAAATACGAATTCCGATTTACTCACCTGTTATCAGGAGAGAACCCAGTGCTGCATCTTTAAGCCAAGCACTGACCCTGAAAAGTAATTTTAACCGTACTTACCAGTAACTTATCTTTTCTTCCATAGGAATCCATTGTCTGGTTTTCAGCAGAAAAGTTTCAAAGTGTCGATTTTCACAAACTACAAATATTCCTTAAAAATCGCCTGTATGACTTAAACGCATTTTTTCAACTGTTTACAGGAGATGCACCAGTGCTGGATCCAGGATCCAACACTGAGTAAGAAAAAGTAACGATAACAGTTTTTACCTGCTAAGTGAATTTACTTCCATAGGATAACATTGGTGATTCTATGAGGAAAAGTTTCTAAGTGTCAACTTTTAAAATACAATAATATTCCTTAAAAATCACGACTGTAACCAAAACGCTTTTACTCAACTGTTTACAGGAGATGTCCCAGGACTGAATCTAGGATCCAGTCCTGTGGTTAGAAAAGTAATCCATAAAGTAACTAATTGCATTTAACTAGAAATTCACATTGAGCTGAATGTTGCATTGTGTTTGAAAATGTGTTGCCCATTGCAACAACTGTAACTACTGTACTTAAAAGTCTATTGCCTATGTGCTAAGTATTTAAACTAAAGTAATTCATTCTGAGAAAGTATTTTTTGTAATGTAATGTATAATGTAATTACAATGTAATTTAAAAAATAAAATATGTAAAAGAAATTGTTTCTAAAAATGTAGTAAATCAGTATGAAAAAAAATAATATAAAAATTAATACATTTAAAAAACCTTTGAAATTCACTGAAAAAACCGTAGGTTTCAGGCACGTTATAGTTACAAATTAGCATTTAAAAAACCTTTGAAATTCACTGAAAAAACCATAGGTTTCAGACACGTTATAGTTAGAAATTAGCATTTAAAAAACCTTTGAAATTCACTGAAAAAACCATAGGTTTTAGGGACAGTTATAGTTACAAATTAGCATTTAAAAACCTTTGAAATTCACTGAAAAAACCATAGGTTTCAGATATGCTATAGTTACAAATTAGCATTTAAAAAACCTTTGAAATTCACTGAAAAAACCATAGGTTTTAGGGACAGTTATAGTTAGTTGGACATTTCACTCGTACAAAACCCGTGAAATTCCCCCGTTATAGTTAGTTCAGCTAACTATAACTCGCGCCCCCGCAATGCACTGCTGATGACGTCACATATTACATCACTCATGACATGGTCAGTGACATCACTGATGACATCACTGATGACATCTCAAATGACATCACTGATGACATCATCCACGTGATAATCTGATGCAGCTCCTCACACCCTAATATAACCTTTGATACACCCAATCTAAATTACAGACTGCCATTCGCAAAACTATAGACACTCCAACACCAATAACTACATACCCACTCACTGATTCTTAGGTCTACACACACACATCCACTCACTCACCCGTACAGTCACTCATACTTATGGTCACTCAGTACAGGACTATCATATGCACTCTTACTCCTATATAGACACTCAAACACCGCCACTCATCCATAGAGGTACTCACACACCTAGTCAGTCATGCAAATAATTAAACACACTGCCATTTACTCACCTATACAGTTATACACACACCAGCTCACTTAATCATACAAATACTAGCACATTGTTACGCTCTTATACAATCACTGATACAAGCACACACTCATCCATACAGCCACTATCACAATCACTCACTCTCGCTTATAGCTATTTATATACTCCAACACACATATATACTGGCTTTCACATATGTAGTTACTCACACATGTACCACTGGGACATACATTCACTCACTAACACACTCTTACACACACTTACCCACCCATACAGTCTATCACAGATGCACTCTTGAAACCATCCACCCAGTGAATCACCCACTCACACATCTATGCACAGAGTCGCACACACCCCACCCACACAAACACTCAGGCACCCATACAGATACTCAGACAACCAATCAATAACTCATATAGACACTCATGTAGCTATTCACAAACCCATGCAGCCACTTACACATCAACAGACAGACGGATACAGACATTCACCCAGTTTAGTCACTAACCCATGCATTCAGTAAGATACGTTAAATCACTCACTTATAGAGTCAGTCACGCACCTACTAAATCATCCATACAGACACTTACACACCCACTCATTCTTCAATACGTCTTTTCCTATATATATTAAAAATATTTAAACTTTACAGAAACACACAGTCACTGGATGATGTCATCAGTGATGTCATTTGAGATGTCATCAGTGATGTCATCAGTGATGTCACTGACCATGTCATGAGTGATGTAATATGTGACGTCATCAGCAGTGCATTGCGGGGGCGCGAGTTATAGTTAGCTGAACTAACTATAACGGGGGAATTTCACGGGTTTTGTACGAGTGAAATGTCCAACTAACTATAACTGTCCCTAAAACCTATGGTTTTTTCAGTGAATATATATATATATATATATATATATGAAAAATAAAATCTATTAAAAAAAACCATTATCCTATTCAAAAATCTTTAACCTTAAATTTACCACTACAGTCAGTGCAACAGTAGGGAAAGTGTTGGGTAACGGAGGGGTAAAAATTACTATTCCCACTCCAGTGAGTGCAACAATAGGGAAAGTGTTGGATAGCGGAGGGGTAAAAATTACTATTCCCACTCCAGTGAGTGTAACAG
Source organism: Calotriton arnoldi (assembly GCA_963921515.1). Classification (NCBI taxonomy): domain Eukaryota; kingdom Metazoa; phylum Chordata; class Amphibia; order Caudata; family Salamandridae; genus Calotriton; species Calotriton arnoldi. The sequence goes on from CAWUFW010012126.1 coordinate 480,965, forward strand.
TAGGGGAAGTGTTGGATAGCGGACGGGTACAAATTACTATTTCCACTCCAATGAGTGTAACAGTAGGGAAAGTCTTGGATAGCGGAGGGGTAAAAAATTACTCTTCCCACTCCAGTGAGTGCTACAATAGGAAAAGTGTTGGATAGCGGAGGGGTAAAACTTACTATTCCCACTCCAGTGAGTGCAACAGTAGGAAAAGTGTTAGATAGTGGAGGAATAAAATTTACTATTCCCACTCCAGTCAGTGCAACAGTAGGGAAAGTGTTAGATAGCGGAGGGGTAAAAATTACTATTCCCACTCCAGTTAGTGCAACAATAGGGAAACTGTTGGATAGCGGAGAGGTAAAAATTACTATTTTGTCTCCAGTGAGTGCAACAGTAGGGAAAGTGCTGGATAGCGGAGGGATAAAATTGACTATTCCCACTCCAATGAGTGCAACAATAGGGAAAGTGTTGGATAGCGGAGGGGAAAAAAATCACTATTTCCACTCCAATAAGTGTAACAGTAGAGAAAGTGTTGGATAGAGGAGGGGTAAAAATTACTATTAGCACTCCAATGAGTGCAACAGTAGGGAAAGTGTTGGATAGCGGAGAGATAAAATTTACTATTCCCACTCCAATAATTGTAACAGTAGGGAAAGTGTTGGATAGCGGAGGGGTAAAAAGTACTATTCCCACTCCAATGAGTGCAACAGTTGGGAAAGTGCTGGATAGTGGAGGGGTAAAAATCACTATTCCAACTCCAGTGAGTGCAACAGCAGGGAAAGTGTTGGAGAGTGACGGGGTACAACTTACTATTCCCACTCCAATCAGTGCAAAAGAAGGGAAAGTGTCAGATTGCCGAGGGGTAACAATTAATATTCTCACTCCAGTCAGTTCAAAATGAAAAACAAACAAAATATTAACAACAAAAATATTTAAAAAACAAAATAAATAAAAAATATATAAATATGTTAAAAATTAAAATACAAATATATTTAATATTACAATTTTAAAAAACGTATTATAATGTTGAATGCATATGACACATACCTACAAATATTATATTAAATAAAATAAAAAGAATTTTAAAACAAATAAATATTTTTAATTAGAAATAATTTAGAAACAAAAACATTAATTATTACATACATTTACATTTTTTATTTCCCACCCTATAACACCACATAATTCACAACCCACATCTAAATTAAAAAAATGTACTTACATCATTAACATAATTAATTACCAATTAAATAAATATTATTAATTAAAAAACAAATTAAAACTCATAAAAATTAATAAACTTCCCACACTGTACCCATATAATCCCCACAAACCACAGCTAAAATTAAACTGTAAAAACAATAATTACACAATTGAAACTTATTTTCAATTAAAAAACTTATAGTATTTTACAACTAATTATAGAGTAAGTAAAATTAATTTACTCCCCACCCTTTACCCTGTAAAAGTAAAACCCACACACAAAAAATATAAAAAATTACCCTAATTAAATATCAAGTCATTAATAATAATGATCAACTAATTATTAATTAATTAAACATACATTACTTCCCACCATTTATCCCTATAGACCCACAACCCACACCTACAATTAATTACACCATTTCCATATTTCATTTTCAATTAATTAATTAATATTAATTAAGAAATAATTATTAATTAATTAAAAATAAATTACTTCCTGCCCTTTACCCCTATAAACCCCACAACCCTCACCTAAAATTAATTACACCATTTCCATAATTAATATACAATGAATTAATATTTATTAACAACTGATTATTAAATAATTAAACATAAATTACTTCCTACACTTTACCCCTATAAACCCCATAACCCGCACCTAAAATTAATTACACAATTTCCATAATTAATTTTCAATAAATTCATTAATATCAATTAACAACTAATTATTAATTAATCAAAAATAAATTACTTCCCACCCATTACCCCTATAAACCTCACAACCCGCACCTAAAATTAATTACACAATTTCCACATGTAATTTTTGATTAATTAATTAATACTAATTAACAACTTATTATTAATTAATAAAAAATAAATTACTTCCCACCCATTACCCCTATAAACCCCACAACCCGCACCAAAAGAAATTACACAATTATCATAATTAATTAGCAATTAATCAATTAATATTGATTAACAACCAATTAATATTTAATTAATAATAAATTACTTCCCACAAATAACACAATAACATCTCAATTGAATAAATATTAATAAATAAAAAATAATCATCAATGTATTATAATTAAATAACTTCCCACCCTATTCCCCTATAAACCCACAACCCGCTGCGGAACTAAAAAATTCAAAATGTAATTAAAATAAAATTGATAGCTACTAAAGATTTAACACATACATTACAAAACATAAACAATTCTTATACAGAAAAATACATCACATACATTTAAAATATATACTAAAATACATAACACTAATTAAAAAATAGATATTTTAAACAGCTATATTTTTGCAAATGATTTTAATGACTTCTATATTTTTTTAAATGATATTTCTTACCTTACAATCGATATTCTTGACCACGATATTCTTGCCGTCAGTATTTCTGAACGATATTTCTGTAGTTCGACATTTCCAACTCGATATTCTGTCTGCACACCGATCCAGAAGTATGTGGACTTAACATCTGCAAAGGAAACGTTTGATCTTCATGTTGCAAGGTCTTCTTCTGAGATACAGTTGCTACTTCGCACTAATTTACCACACCATTTTGGGGAACTTGCGCACCGCATTTTTAACATGTCTAATACGGCTGGATTAGCGCACTTTTTTAAGATCCTTGGCTCTGGACTGGTTAGTACCTTCCAGACATTCTTTGGAGTTATTTCATCATTCATACACTCTGTCTGCCTTCCCATACAAGGGATGTACAGCTTCAGTCCAAGACGGATATCCTGATGACACTTATTCGCAGGTAATGGGGAGTTAGTCCACCCAGCAGAGATTTCTTCAGCAGATCACCCACCATAGGCCATACTAGGTTAGGGAGCACTAGATTGGAGCGCATTATATTACACTACATATCTGCTAGCATATATTCATTGTTTTAGCACAGGGATGGAATTAGTCCTCTTATCCACTGTTCTTGTCTTGCTAATTATGCTAATATGTTTCATTCTATTAGTAATTGCAGCGCACATATTTTACTCAAAAATCTCACTGCTTCAATAAATATTGAAACTGCAGATCATGTATTTCTTGTGTATTTTCCTTGGGTATGCATGAGAGTCCAAACGAAAAGGTTCTAGATCTGTTACCGCTATTTCTTTGGGGAGTCAGGGTTGTCATGTTCTGAGGTTGCACACACATTTTTTGACCTGCAAGGTTAGGGGTGCAGATGGTGCACTGTGGGCTAGCAGGACTATAGGCTAACATATCCTGATGGAATGCATGAGATCAGTCTGGCACAATCCTGACATGTATGTTCAGTTTTACCAGGGAGGTACAAGCCATAAGACGTGCAGAAGTACAAGTTAAATTTGGCCTCGTGATGGGCCACCCATTGCGGAGCAGAAAAAGTAAATGCACAGTCCCGACAAAAAGGAGCATGGAGTGTATAAACGATGACATAACTATGAAGACTCTCTGTAAGGTACTTAACAGTCCAGAGCCAAGGGTCTTAAAAAAGTATGCTACTCCCACCGTATTAAACATGTTAAAAATGTGGTGCACACGTTCCCAAAAATGGTGTGGGAAATTAGTGTGAAGTAGCGACTGACCCTAGCAAAAACCTAGCGCCTGGATACCCTTGTGGATTAATTGATTGATTTAGAGTCCTTCTCTGACAAGGTGGAGAAATAATTATGGAAGTTCCTCTGGAATGGAGACACACCCAGGAATGCACTGCAAATGCTTTACAGGCAAGTGTACAACTGGGGTATCGCTCCTCTCAATATTAGGCACATTACTGAGCTTCTCAGCACTAGGGTATTAATGACTGGGAATTTAATAAAGAAGCTATCTGGCAAACAGAATAAAAAGACTCCAAATAGGGACTTCCATTTATACCTATTATATATATATGTAAAATATGAACAGGAAATGGTTGCTGGTACCCACCCAGGTGATACTGTATACATGGAACAAAACTACAAAATACTTGGTTTGGGAGGGCAAGGTAACGAAGGCAACACCGTTGTGGAAAGGAACCGCCTTGAAGGAATTTCCAGGTTTTAAACATTGGGACAACATAGGTATAGACACCCGGGCATGGCCGGATTGCAGGTGGACAAACCTGAAGCCCGTCAATGCCAGTTTCAGCACCCAGGAGGCCAGTATTGGTCCTAAGGAGGCTGGTTTCGGTCCCTTGAAGTGGTGGTATAAGTTACGTTATCCTGTGGCAATTTGCAGTTGCTGCCTATTTGACTTTTGATTATTTTTTTGCTGTAGTAGGGCTCATGTGCTTGTCTGCACACGCACATCAATTATGGCTAACTTGGTGCCTGTCCCCATTAACAGAACAAGCACAGGAGACAGCAGAAGTGAAGACAGAGAAGCACATGCATGGCAGTAAAGACAGCCTGAGTCTTGTACCCTCGCAGCATGCAGTTAAAGTCATTGTGCTTGGCTACGGAGACAGACACTTGAGGCAGGCCACATGCATAATTATACCTTGTCCTCACTCTTGCCTGAGGCACTTTATGCTGGGCCCACAATATTTGTGAGTACTCATCTTGATGAAAGCAGCAGGTATTCAACCCAATCCCTGAGCATTTATAAACTCCCCCCAAAAAATGGTAAATCTGGGAAAGCGGCAAAATACATGGGTGGATTTTTGGAACAACCATGCTTCACCCATGGAAAGCCTCCCTGGGGCAGAGTAATGCACTGCAGCGATTTGCACTGTGTTGCGATACTCTAGATTTATCAAGACACACAGGTCCACGCAAGGTGGCTTTGCGTGTCTTCATAAATCTAACTTAGTAGCTGCTTTGCCCTTGCGCCCCTTTGTAGGATGCAAGGGCCAAGCAACTGCTTGATAAACATGCCCCTTTGTCTGTAGCAGTTGCTCATTGTGCTGAGCCGAGGTTTGATACTGCATGAGTCTCTTTACATTCTGGAACTAGTAGCCATAGAATACAAAGTAAAAATATAGACTGCAACAACTACACAGGTACTGCCCTGGAAATCGATTCAACTGTATGCAACATGTGCACCTAGTGATTTGTTGGTTATTCTGAAGAGAGCAATTGTAGATAATTGTAGATAATAAACATCCTGCTTGGATTTGGAGTACCGGGATTTACATAAATGCTCTGTATGTGTTAGAGTAGTAGTCTGGTTGGGGGCTCACTTGATGCATGTGTTGGAGTAGTAGTCTGGTTGGGGGCTCACTTGTTGAAAATGGGGGCTAAATTGATCAATTTTGCCTGGGCTGGCCCTTCACACCAGGGGACGTCCTGGACAGTGGGGAGTTGAAAATATTCCAGACACTACAGGATGACTCACTCCAAATCATATAAACACATGAAACTGAGAGCAGAATGGATAGATTGGACTGAGATACCAGACTGTATTCCCTTAGAAAGTCTGGTGTTGCCAGGAGAAATATCTCACAACCCAGTGTCACAGATATACCGTGCTCTCACTAACAACAAACCTGACAATCTTCAGAGACTTTAAGACACAAGGGAACATGATCTGGGTCCTCTAGAAGACATGGACTGGGAGGCTGTTTTGCATGTTGGGATTTATTATTCCCAGCCAAGATATAGCCAGGATGTGAGGACAGCAGCAAACCCTGACAAAAAAAATGTGTCAAACAGGTATGAATATGTGAATGGGAGCTGAATGAGCAGGGAGCTGCCAGAAGAAAATTGAGAAGGGTTGGGGTACTTTGACAATCTATTACAAGCTATGGTGGGAGTAAATAGAATTGGTCAGCAGTGAATGTTCCACACTTGGAACCCTTATTCCGTGAAAGGTCATTAAAAGTATGTAGGAGGGAATGGGAGAGGGTAAAAGCAAATTAGAGGTGGAATCACCAAAGGATGCATGGAAAACAGTTTACAGGGCCTCAATGGGGGGTTCACCATGTGACATAATTCTATGTGATATAAATATTACTGCTGTATGGTGTACAACAGAAATGTGGTTATTCTGAAAATAAATAAAAGCATTAAAGACAACCATTGGCGAAGCCAATTGGTCTAGCTTTGGCCACCAGCTTTATGGCAATTCCCTTGTTTTGTTTTGTCATAGTTTTATTGTTCACGAAGCTGCTGGGCCCTCATTACATGTAAAAAAACACCTTGATTAATGGCAAGAGTGTTTTTCTGGTCTCAAAAAGTACACATTACCATTATACACTTGACACTGGTTGAGTCTGGTGAAACACCCTCTTAATAACTATGTTATACATAAAATCAAAAGGTCTTGGCTAAAATAGACCTAGAAAAGCCATCAGTCTGGCATTGGCTTATAGCCTCCTTTTGAGAAGAAGGCAAGAAAAAGAGAAGAAAGAAATGAAGAAATGAAGAAAAAAAGAAAGGAAGGCCGACACACAAGGAAGAAAAAAGGCCAAAATAGGGAAGGAAGGGAGGAAGGCAAAAAGGAAATAAGGAAGCAAGGGAAGGAAGGCGAAAAGGAAGAAAGGATGGAAGAGTGTAAAAAGAAGGAAAAAATGAAACAAAGCAAGAAAGAATGAAAGAATGAAAGAAAGAAAGGAAGAAAGAAGGCACAACGTAATAAGTTTATTAGAGAAACATTAGTGAAACCGAGTACAGGAAAACACTGTGGTATGCAGTGAATAATCAGCAGTCCACTTCAAAAGGAATTTACAGCTGCATCTGAAGGAAACAGAAACTGAGCCAGCTGGGATGTGCCCTGTGCTCACTTCAAATGCGTCCTACTATCATATGAGGCAACACTGGCACTAAGGAGAACTAAACAACCTTGTTTACCGATGTGATCATTATGAAAGAGCAATACACAGTCACTCAAATTGGCATTATCCAGAGGCTTAAGGAGGCTGAGCCATTGCCCCATCCTGTATGCTGTAGTAGGTGGACACAAAATATGGATGACACAACACCAGACCAATGGATGAAGACAAAATGGCTGAAATATTTTTTAAGTAAGTATATTATACATATTATTTTAGGAAAACCAAAAGGTCTTGCTAATGCCAGACCTAAAAAAAGGGTGCAGGTATGAATAAAGAAGTTCAAATGTTCCACCGGGTCTCATTTAATGCACTACTCCTAAACAAGATATTAATAGGGGGTAGAAGACTCCTGTATGCAGACACGGGTGCCTTTATTTATTACCAAGATTTGAATGGTCAGACATGGTCAACCAATCAGAATGATTTCTGAGGGGGCAATATCTAGCACAGTAAGTAGCTGTTCAGCAGCTTTGTCACCCCTCACCTGTCCTCCTGCATCCAGCCTCTTTTTCTTTGTTTTCTACTTTGATTGGTTGAGTTTGTTTTTTCTCCAGTTTCTCCATGGTATCAGGTGCAATGGACCATTCATGGCTTCAAGGTCCGGCTGGGGTGGACAACTACGACACTGCCGACTGATGTATGTGATCACGGAGTTCATTAGACCACTTTGAGACCTTCCATTTCTCTGTAAGAAAAGGCAAGGAGTTAATAGCTGCATTGCCCTCATCCTCAGGTTAATAGCAACTCTGAATTTGCCTGCAGCTTTTACCCATAACTGCAGGATTGGCTATTTAAGGGGAGGGTGGGAATCACTCACATGCAATGATTCCCTCCACCAGGATCTATCAAAAAATAAACACTGAAAGCAGGAATCCCTGATTGTCATTTCTCCTCTTTTTTAGTAATACTTATGTCAGTCTTCATCTGTATTAATGCGTTCCATGTAAACTGCGTCCATGCTTCCTGGGCTATTCTGCACTATTTTAAACAACAACAAAAAGAAATAAACAATAAAAAGAGGCGTCACATGCTTAGCAGTACAACAAGCCCCAGGAAGAGCAGTTTGAGGGATACAAGGTGAAATTATTTCATCTCTGGTGGGTTGGGTGGGGGCTAATAAGAGGCAAGGCCTCTTTTCATTTAATTGAATGTGAAAGCCAATCAGCAGACTTGGAGTTTGAGACCTGGAACACCTACCCCTCCACCTCAGACTATCTCCCACACTACCCCAGTTCAGGAAGCACCTCAAGATCTGGCTCTTCGGATGACCCCAGCACTTAGACGGGTCTGCTCCCCAACTCTCCCCAGCACCTTGAAACCCTCACAGGTGAGTAATTACGCTTTACCAACCCTTGATTGATTAATTCATAGTGTTAATTCAGATGGCCGAAGGACGTGGTTTAGTGAAGCCTCCACATATAGGACCTTATTGGGAAATCTCAAGTTTACCTTGTCCATGCTTGAGTAGCTTATCCAGTCCTAGTGCTTGCTTTTGCATTCTGGGGTTTGTAGCCATTTTTTATATTGGCATGAACAGGACTACATTCTCGGACAGCCAAGAAAACTCCTGGACTTGGTAAGCTACTCCTGAATGACCCTGGGAAACCTGAGAGCTCTGGTCTCATAAAGAGTGCCCTTGTAATATCGATGGGCCCAGAGGAGTTACGGCCACCCTCCAAATTACAAATTTCATGGGACACCGAGGGTTCGGTGCACTTATCTGAACATATTGTTGCTTTCAGCAGTTGAAAACTCTGGGTGAAACTCCAGGGAGAAATGTGGTGGGGAAACTGTGTGTATTCCTGATTCCCTCACAACTCCCCGTTTCTGAGGATACATTAGGGTACATCTTGTAATACCTGATAATCCTCCACCCCTGAACTACAAGTGCCCGTTATATTGGTAACTCTTTGGGTGGGGAATATGAGGACATATGAGGACACTCATAATGAAGCCCACAGTTAGGTATGATCAGTGTCTGAGCGTACCACAACTGGAAATTTGACTAGCAAGTGGAAGAGAGGAGTCATGTAAACAATCAGCATTACAGTGATGTGCTACTCTACATCCCTTTCTTTTTCTCACCTAGATGCTGTCTTTCATATATAACTTCTGGCACCAAGATGTATTGCGGGGTCTGATGTTTAAGCTCTCTCCGTGGCTGGGTTGTGAACAGAGCTGCATTTTCTGATGCGACTGATGTACTAGTCACTCACTTTGCAAAACGTACAATAACAAGGGTTCGCAACAAAAAAGAAATGTCCAGCCCTGATAAAGTCCTAGAAGTAAGCGAAACACCTTGACTGTCAACACTTTTATGCTTGATATGTCACTTCAATAAAGTGTTTTCAGAAGATTTGCTTTGGTGTCATTCGGGACCCCAAGAAGACTACACTGGAATAGTAACTTCTGCATGTCGACAACATTCAGTAATGCCATAGCATATATCACACGCCTATGTAGGCATCTTCATCTCTAGTTCTGGTAAATAGCGATTCACGCACTTTATGATCCCCTTATAAGGAAGGATAGGGGACTGTCCATCCCGATCGGAGCACCACATTAAGGAAATTATATTAACTACAAGTGACAGGTGCGAGCGTCCTTGCCTCAGTCTCTTTTTCTGTAAATCACTCTTTGTTATAAACCTACTCAGGAGAATTTATGAAATTGTGTTTTTGATTTAATGACATTGCATTTATCATTCTTTTTCTGGTGTATATTTGTAATATAGTGTGGATGTGAATTTTTGGAGGCCTGGGGGATTCCAGAATGGAATGAAAGACGTTGGCTGGGCTGACCTCACATTTATGCTTTATTACTCATCTCGATAGAGACTTTTTCAATGTCAGAAGATTGGCTATGCTGTTATTTATGTCCACTAGAACATTATACTGGAATACTATCCACTCCTGAATAAGGTATATGGACTGATATTTATTTTCACCAAATGAACAGATTGAGTGCTTGTTCCTGTATGATTAGTGTCAAAAACCAGGTCAGCACATGTAAAGATGAGTGGCTCAAGTGGGTTGCAGTAAATTGTTTGTGTAAAAGATTCTAATCCTCTATGGCATAATCAATAAAGACCCCTATTATATATCTTGGGTGTAAATAGGGTGTGGAATGTGTATGCCCACTAATTACTGCTTCTGCAAGGGGGATTAATATCAAGTGTACAATTTTGATCTAATTCCAATTTGAACTCTCCTGAATTTTGCACAATTTACACCCAATTCCACTTTGGCTAGGGTGGCCCACACCGGAAAATGTGCGTAACTTGCAGCTGAAATTGGCATAGCTTTTGCCTGCCACAAATCATGGGTGTAAACTTCAGAGTCAGGCAAAGTTTGCAACCAAAACAGTGCACCCATCCCAAATATAGTTGTGTCTAAGGGTTTTCTACCTGGGGCAAGCGAAGTAGATGGTTAAACTTGATTTGCATACTCTTTCTTAAGATTTCTAGGACATTTAAATATTTCATACAGTTTCATGCAAGTTTAAATCATATTACCCTGACAGTATTTAAAATCTGGGCTTTCACAAGATAACAACTGTAAATCAGTTTTGACCGACAAGTTACATGGAAAGCTAGGGGTTCTTAATTTAAATATTTTAACAGTGATACTCGGTTTATAAAAGAATCTGAGTTATTTCAAAACAGATAATTGACCCAGAAATCATACCTCATCTTTTTGTGTGCAGAGTCCATAGTGTGTGGGGGGTTATACTCAATTTAAATAGCCATACACTAGTTAGAATCAGTGCAGAAGCTGACTTGGACTAATTCCAGTTGTATAATTTCTAGTGGCATTACTGGGCAGGGCAAAAACATCTTCCAAATTGAGCCCTCTATCTTATCAATTGGTAGACTCAGAGAGAGCACCTAAATTCAGGCACCATGTCTGAAGTCAAAGTCCAAAGCATTTAGAAAGTGACATTACTAACCATGTACTTATGATGCCTGAGGTGCTTTACGACCTACTGAACAATAGATGTTTCATCTTTTTCTATAAAGCCATAGATTTTGTGCCTCATCGAGAGGAAGGTGGTTGAAGAGATGCTCACCAACGACGTGCAGGTTTGAACCCCCCACACTGCTGTTCTGAAAGCTTGGAACAGCCAAAGATGTTACCTCATTCAACTTAAGACCCCGCATGATTAAAAGTGAAAATGTGCCTCCCAATGTTTTGGTCTTGATCAGAAGCTCTATAAACCATTGTCTGTGCTCTGAATTTATTTCATCTGGCAGTTGGAAGCCAAAGAAGCTTCTGGAGAATTGAAGCAGCACATAAATAGTGTGGAACTTCCACCACCACTCTTGCATTATAATTTTAGATTTGCTGGGGAAACTCGCAATTATCTTTCTTGGAACTCCCAAGAAAATTAAATCATACACATCTATATGGGAGCCATTAACAGCTAGCTCTAAATTTTCCTCTAAAGAGACGTAATTCAAAAAGGATATGCAGATAGGAGCTGCAATTTTTGGTTAATTTTTCAGCTTGTTCCTAGAGATTAAGTTGAGGGTAAGATAGACACATAGGGCCTGATTTAAAGGTTGTAGACAGAGTAATCCACAACAAACATGTCAGGTGGTCCATCAGGTTTCTGATGTCAGTGTCACCTTGATCCTACAGTGGAAACCTCAGACCAACAGCCAGAGAAAGTTAAGGCCATCAATCTAAGTACATCAGGAAATATGCCCTATTAAGGGCAGCTGGTCTGGTGGGGCCGCGACCGCCACCAAGATGGCAGCAACCTTGTGAGGCCCTGGCGGCAGCGGGTCTGTAAACGGCTGTGTCCTATACTGGCAAGTGCGGTCTGGCTGTCTGCAGTGGCCTGGAGGCCCGGAGATGCCTGGGCTGTGACTTGGCGGACCGCCTATGTCCTGCGGCCATACATTGAACCTGCACCAGGTGCGGCCCAGCTTGCCTCGGAGGCCTCACGGCAACAGGTGGCGTTGGCGAGCCTGAGGCCGGGACCACCCAGTCCTGCTGGTGTCACCTCGGTGCTGGCCATATGACGCTGGCCTGACGTGGAGCCCTGAGGACAATCTGCACAGAGCGTAGGAAGACGTGGGTGGGGCCCACCTAGGAATGCCCCATATTGGCGGAGGTTGGCCTGGAGGCCCTGACTGGCAGCAGCTGGGTGTGGTCGATGCGTGTGAATCCGGACCCTCCCAGCGGGACATCGCTGAGCCTCGGGCCACGGAATAAGCAGGTACCTCTGCGCATGGTCCTGGGTTGCTGGAGTCTCCCTGGGATACTTATGGGTTAATCCAAGGCCTGCCCACATTGCCAATGACCCGGGACCCTGCTGCCTGCAGCAACTCACGAGGACATCATCTATGAGCCTCCTTTGACTACCCTACGCGGCAATCAGCCTTCCCCCCTTTCACCTGTGGAAGGCGGGCCTCTGGCAGTCTAGCCCCCGGACATCCCTGCCTACGGTTTGCGCCTCTATCTGCCTCTGCTCTGTTATTCAGCACTGTGTGGCTTGCCTTACATGAAGGTGCGGAATAACGTTGAATGAGCCTTGACCCATACCACACAGTGGGGTACCCCGTGAGGCATAGTCTGCAACAATGGGACGGGCAGACCCAAAGCAGCACAACCTGCAATTTGACCAGGCTGGCCCTCCCAGAGGTGGTGGGGTAAACTCAGAGGCCGAAGGCTCTGCTGATGCTCCCACAGAGATGGTTCCTAGTACAGACACCGCAGCCATTAGGCAAAAGCTTAGGGCAGGTTTCCAGGCCATGGATACTCGGTTCGACACCTGATGTATCGCATGGACAGGCTGGGGGAACGTCTGGATTGCCAGGGGATACAACTAGATGGCACATAGGAAAGAATATCGAGCCTGGAAAATGCATCATCCACAGTCCAAAAGCACCTAGAGAAGGCAGAGAGTATACTCAAACAAGTAGCTATAAAAAATTAGGACTTAGAAGCCAGATCCAGACGCAATATTTGCATCTCCGGTACTGCGGAGTCTACAAATATGGGCTGACCTGATTCCTACATCGAACAACTGCTAATTGACTTGTTTGACCGATCCAGTTCCTTCCCAACTTTCTCAGTGGATAGGGCACATCGCACCTGCGGCCTCCTGCAGGCACAAACCACAGTTTCTCATTGCGCGGCTACTAAATTACAAGGACAGGGCACTGCCCTCCATCGGGCTCGAGAGGATGGTGAACTACACCATCAGCGGTCAGCCATCTCCATCTATCCAGATTTCACCCCCACTGTCCAGAAGCCCAGACGTATATTCAGCGATGTAAAAAACACTCTCCGTAAACTGAACATCCGATATGCAATGTTGTACCCGGCCCTCCTGAAAATTGACCACAATGGGAAACCCAGGATCTTCGAGACCCCTCCAGAAGTAGTCCGTTTTTGTAAGAAACTGTCCAGTTGCTCCCCTCTCCGCCCCCTGGGCTCCCCAGTGCCCGACGACTAATTGACGGGATCTGCTCCGCTGCGCATTCAACCCAGACAAGTTGACAAGTTGAGAGTGAGACTGCCCGAGCAGAGGGACAAACACCATGTACTACACATAAATTATGGACCTGCAATGGAGAATCTAGAAATACAGGTTCAGAGGTGGATTAAGCTACCACTCTCAATGGCTGGCTGGGTGGCCACCATCAAAATGATTGTGCTCCCTGGTTTTTGTATCTCTTCCTTAACATCCCAATTCCGCTCCCAAACTCTTTTTTTCAAACACTGCGCAGCCATCTACTGTGTCTGATTTGGGCAGGTCGCCAACCCCGAGTACGTTGGGACACTCTAACATTACCATACGATCGCGGGGGTCTGGGAGTACCCGACCTTCAGCTAAATGAATTGCCAGCTCAATGCCAATATACCCATAGATGGTACCACCCAGATGCGCGCATTTCATATTTGAAACCGGAGCTGGACCAGCTGCAGGGCATCCCACACTCGGCCGTGCTACCCAAGGGCATGTCCCTTGATACCGCAGATATCATGAAAGTATCAATGACATGTTGGGCATGGCGAACACTGCGCCGTAGACTCGGGGTGGCCCTCTCTACTCCGCAGCACTCCCTCTGAAGAACCACCCCTGGCTCCCTCTGACTTGCGAACCACTCACACAGTGCATATTATGCCACTATGACATTCATACAAAGGGAGATTTGTTCCCGCATGGCCATGTATTACAGATCACATATGACCCCAGATTTCAAGGTATAATGTACATGCACCGCTTTAATTCCAGCACCTCTATACAACCCTGCGCTCCCAACTGCCCAACGTTCCCCTTGCCCCGAAGGAATTTTCACCGCTTTCACTTGTAATATCCAACCCAGATGACGCCCACCTGACATCAAAACTATATTGCACGTGCTTGGCACTGAAACCTGATACCACCATCAGGGTGCATGAGGCATGGGCATGAGCCCTTGGCATGCCAATACCGGCAAAAAGTGGTCCTGTTGCTCTGCACAAATCCAGAAAATATCCCTTAATCACACACACAAATTATTACATTTTATATTCCACCATCAGGCATACCTTACCCCAACGGGCATTGCCAAATATGACGCAAATAGCCCAAATTGTTGCCCCAAATGCCAGGCCCCTGTGGCAGATTATGCATATCTCACATGGACCTGCCCTATTATATCCGCGTACTGGACCTCTATATATTGAAATATCACAACAATGATAGGAGCTACTATGCAACCTGATCCAGGGGTAACACTCCTTGGCTACACTGCCAACCCCCCCGATCGGTTCGTACCCTTGCATCTATAAAATGCGATACCTCCCTCCCCTGCCACTTGGCTAAAACACGTCTCACTGTGATAGCATTAGCGCAGATTACGCCGCCCTTCAGCCCCCGACGTTGTGCCCCATCAATTTCTGGCAATCCCTGCGCAACTACCTTTAAACCCTAGAGCAAGACACAGCAATCCACTGAGCGCCCCCCCCCACTTACCTCCATATTGCCATCTCCACCACGCTGCTTGATCTCTCCTTCTATTGATTTCTTCCTGTAACTAATCATACATGCCAGGATATCTCCCCCCTTCTTTCTAAGCCTTTGTTAATTGAATATATTACAGTCATGTATTAAAAAACGATACAACTCTGATACAAAATGTAGACGTGTATTATGCTTTATTGGCGCATATCATATCCTGTGTTTATGAAAAATCAATAAAAATATATATATAAAAAAAAGGGCAGAGGGTTTGATGAGCCTTTTCAGTTTCGGAACAACAGTCAAAGCCTGACAGTTCCAAGCAGAAACAAAAGAAAAGTGATCCTACATCCTGGGAGGAAACTTTGCTTTGGTATTTTGTTCATGAAAATAAAAAACATTCGCTGTGCAGCTACTTGATACATGGCAGTTCCCCACCATATTTTCAGCACCTTCAGGGGTGCTGCGGGGGCAGAGATTACTGCAAGCATGGCAGAGCACTCTAAATATGGAGGCGGGTAGACCATCAGGGTGACCTACACCACCCTGACAGACTGCATCTGTTTCATGACAAGATAATACAAGTGAACACTCACACCAACTAAGAGGCCATGTAGGTGTTTCATACTGACTCGGATGCCTGAGTGAACCATGAAGCCAATGAATCCCCACCTCTGAAACCAAACCCTGTAAAAAAAATGTAAACCTTCACAGAGTAGCATTATCAGTCCCACAAAAGAGCTCTGCTTTCAGATTACCATTCGCAAAGAATGTGGCCCAACGTTCTACTAATGCTCTTACAATCTCATAAGGATAAGTAGGTTGTAATTATTAGGGAGGTACTGGAGACAGAGGATGAGATAGAGAGAGGGAGTTGTGAGGGGATCAGTGTGCTAAGGTAGACAAAAACATAAGGAGAGAGGTGAGTTAGAGAGTGTTAGTTGGAATAGAGAAGGATGTGCAGAAAGAAATAAGGGAGAGATGGTAATGATAGAAAGAAACAGAGGTAGAGAGCTAGCAAGTAAAATGTAACATATTGTGGAAGGTGAGGTAGAAGGAATAGAAGGAGGAAGGGAAGGCTCCTACTGTGCTGTGTTTGCTGGGCTGTGATTAGCTGCCCTGTGATGGCTCAGGACGTGTGCTGCTGTATAATGGTGAGGGATCACTCCAATGGTGGCTTGTGATACAGTGGGCAGGAGAATGCCATCTTCACCTGAGAGGCTGGCGTTTAGACAGTTCAGCTCCTAAGCTATTTACAGCTTTGGACGTGCATGCTGCACCTCGGAAGTCTGGAGTCACTTGGATACAAGGGCATCCTCCTACCAGCCTGGCACTTAAGCTACCGCATTGGTAGATTGTTTATGGACAGTGGAGGTAGTGGATGCAACTGGATGCCATGGGAAGAGGCTCATGCATAGTGTTTGGGCTGATGGAGGCTGCTTGTCTGGAGTCGAGTGCACGTTAAACACTAGACTGTCACTCTACTGTTTCATCTACAATCTTCATCACGCATTCCTAGTCTGCATGCCGGCGGCCATGTTGGAAGGAAAACTTACAGCTCCCTTTAAAATGCCTGCTACTGCTAATAATTGTTGTCATGCACATAGGATTGGATTATGAGGGCAATCAATATTTCCTCCTTTTCTCTCCTTCCTGCAGCTGGCAATGGTGTTCAGCACATTTTGTATATAGGGCAATGTTAACCTTGTTATGCCTTTGTATTGTACCTTATTTAATTATTACTTTGAAACGCTGTTTATATAAATTGCTTCCGTCGCAACTGTTCCCTTGTAAAGTGCTTTGATCATGTTCATGCTATATCAATCTGCAAATAAATAAAAAAAATAGATATTATGTGGAGCAGAGAGAAAGATGTGGATTTGTAAGTACTGAGGGTATCTGCGTGTTGTGCATCTTTCCAGATAAACTAGAATAATATTGCCAAAGGGATAGTGAGAGCGGATGTGGACACTGAGGAGCACAGGGGTGATGGGATTGTAGTGTTGGGCCTCAGGCCCACATGGTGTGGAAGCACGGACACAGACACCGGATAGTATGGTGCGATAACTGGCCACGAGCATGTGCACCCGGGCCCTTTTATTGGCGGGGCCACGTCACTCGTCACACCCGTGATGGATGGGTGTGGGGGTGCAGTGTGTCCCGCCCTCAAGGGAGTGGCTGGGGTTACAGCTTCCTGCCGAACACTAGAACATGTCCCGCAGGACACTACAGGGATGACCTCTTCCTTTATAACTCTGTAAAAGCGTGTGCTTCAGCCTCTGTCAGCGAGAAGTTTCCAATGCAAGGCACCAATTCAAACTAACCCCTGTAATAAACATGCTGAGCCATATTAGAAATAGTAAGGAGAAAAATAGTGTGTTTTTCAATTTTAGAAGACTGCAATTTATTCTTTCAAACTTTCCCTCTCCCAAAAAAATGCATCTTTTAGTTGATTCATTCACACACTTATTCCAAATAAAAAAATTCGAAGTTTTGAATTAACATTTTTCATCTACACCTGTAGTAGTAATTTATCCATGAACATTCCTTGCTGCACTGCGGTGAACACTTCACTTTCTATCTACCACAATATTACCCTGTGACTCTCAGGGTTTGCAGCACTGTAGCCCATCCCGCATGGTATTTAGAACAAGCAGGGGCCATGAATCATGTGGAAATCGCCATGTACATGGGGCTCGCCATTGGTGGAAACGCTGAAAGGTATCAGATAATGCCTGCCTTCCTACACTCGAAGATGGCTGCCGTGGTGACGATAGAAACACAGAGTGGTGAGATCTTGTGAGGTCATAGTAGTTACGGACTGTATTTAAATCTCAGGAATCATCTGGGCGGCACCTGCTATTCGGTTCCTGGTTCGGAGTTTAAGTGCCATCAGTTCTTGCTTCAAGATCGCTTGGTTGGATGGTAAGTCCCATCTGGGTGCAAGGCTCTCTCAGCTGTGTTCCCTAATTTTCATGAGTGTTCCTTCTTGAACTGTGCTCTGCCCAAGCAGGTTAATGGGCAGTTACCCCCGCAGTCCCCATTCCTGTTGCGAGCACGTTTTCGGCATCGACTCTTGCTCGTCTCCATAATTCGGGAGCGCATTTCATGCAGCTCCGCTTTCCTCTGGTGTTCAAGGAAGGGCCATGCGTATTATTGTGGCAAGTATTTTGGATAATGGTAAAATCGAACTGGCACCAAGAACGGTAGCGCTTCTTTAGTGCACTCTCTGCTTTCAGTAAACATGCATTGTTGGGAGCATCAATATGTTATAGGGTGTGTTCTTTATCACACTAGCACATTATATTGACAAACAATACTTACTCACGTATCTAAATACCATGTATTTCTAGAAGGGTTATCCACATGAATTGCTGCATAATGCACAAACATTGACTCTATTGTGACAGTTATTATGTTTTAGCATCAGCCTGAGTAGATTAGCTGTATGTTTTTGTCGTGCACTCCTTATATTTAGTTTTCCAACTCCCACAGATTTATGTTGATCTGAAGTTTGCCGATTTTTGAACAACCAACCTTTATGTGCACATAGCAGTGATAATATGTACATATTTTGGAAGTTATTGTGAGGTTGTATCTCTGTCGAGCACAGCTGTGCTAGAGTATTACTGTCATATAAATGATTTATTGCTGTTTTTACCTGAAAGCTGCCTTGCAAATTACACATTGGCACATAGTGTTGTGGGTGGTTGTCTTTCTCTTTCAGACCTTCTTCCCTGGTGTACACATCCTAATTCCCTTCCCCTGTTCTAGCCACCCAGTTCCTCTGTTCATACTATTGTCATATCCAGAGTTGCCAGAAGGTGGGCTTCTGGGTGGTACTCTTCCTGAGGATCCTTCACGCTGATAGAATAGCAGGTTCAAGAAATTATCATCCTCCTGAGCAGTGCCTCCCAGAAAGGCCTCCATAGATGATTTGTGTGCTATGATAAGAAGACTCAAAGGGAGAAATTAAGGCATCTCGAGACAAAACTACTGCCTTAGCAACTAGAGTGAACCAATCCCAAACTCAATTAGACATACGCTATCCATCACCCTCTACGCAGGGTAGGCTAATGGGAGTTCCTAGTCCTTCCCCTCTGCGCGGGTCACAATGAATGTTCCTTCTCTCATTCCATTATCATCTCCTGAAAGTTTTCAAGGAGATTCAAATAAAGTGCAGGTGTTTCTGACACAGGTACAATGACACTTTATGGTGAGCCCTCAATCATTTTAAGATGCCCAGTCTCGCATAGCTTTTTTAGTTTCATACATAGAGGGTGATGCCGCAGCATGGGCAACACCATTGATGAATGAAGATAATACCCTATTATATCTCTGGATCAGATTCAAGACTAAGTTCAAAAAAGTTTTTGATAGAAGAACGATCACTAGGTCAGTTGATCGTAAACTGTTGGAATTACTCCAAGGGAACAAGGATCTAGTTACTTATTTTAACAAAGTTCAATCAGGTAGTGGCAGAGACAGGATGGCCCAAAGAAAAAAGAGCTACCCTTAATTATAAAGGTTTAAAAGTTGAACTGAAGAACATATTGCCGCAAGTCGAGCCTCAGCTCAGTTGTTCCGACCTCATTAATCAGGCCTTGGGATTAGACCATCGGCTGTCAGAAAGAAGAGGGAATAGAAAGGATACAAACCAAGACCTTTTAGAGATCCAAGCCTACTCCAGTAGTTGACTCCTCAGAACCCATGGAAATAGGTGGGGTTAGTGGCCCCTTATCTTAAAAAGAAAGAGATATCTGCCTTAAGAAGAGCATATGCTTATAATGTGGAACAAAAGGCCACTTCATCAAATATTGCCCGACAAGGCCCAAGTCTAATAAACAGAAAGGGTTAGAAAATTAGTTATCCTGTCACAGAATTAGGAGTATGTTTCAGGATTCGATTATTTTTTTCCTAAAAAGACTGTGGCTAACATTTTACAAAGTACAGAAACACATATAACACTGAAGGCACACTTTGAAATCAATGATAACCACATGTAACCTGTCGAAGCTCTGAATGATGCAAGGGCTAAGAGTAATTTCATCGCTGATAAGTACTTACTGAATTTACAACTCAAAACCTGTGAAAATAAACAACCAGAAATTGTTCATGGAGGTCACAGAAACATGTTGTCCTCTGGACCTATCACCAGACATATGGCGTGGTCATTTTACATTGTAGAGATCTAAAGGCTCACCATCAAGAACACATTAAATTTGATGTGATCTATGCCCCGCAATTCAAGTTAATATTAGGCATGCCTTGACTATCCCTCCATAATCCTACAATTGATTGGAGTCAGAGGAGTGTAGAGTACTCCCCTGCTTTTTGTCAACAATTATGCAACCATGCCCAGCATACTCCAACCTCTAGTAACTTCTTGCATCACGCTATCCCTATAGTAGTGGAAAAATAGATAACATTACCTGAACAATTCCATAAATACCAGGATGTGTTCAGTCAAAGTTGTGCTGACACTTTGCCACCACTCAGATCTTATGATTGTCAAATTAATTTAGTGTTCTGGGCTAAAATACCTTGTAACCAAATATATGCACTCACAGAAAACAAATCAGCATTTGAAGGAATATCTAGATACACACTTCTATCTGAGTGGCGTTGGTATAAGATATAACCGAGAATCCACAGGAATGGATCAGTTTGATCAGAGAGGTGACATAAACATTAAAAAGAGTAGGGCTTAAGGAAGACCCTTGAGGGACCCCACAGGGAAGAGAGAAAGGTTCAGAGGTAACATCTTCAAGAGCAACTAGTTGCTCTCTATTCGACAGGAAGGAACTGAGCATCGAGAGTGCTACGCCCTTGATGTCGATTCTTTCGAGCCAGTTGATAAGTAGAGTGGTTGACTGTATCGAACGCGCCCGAAAGATTAAGTAAAATCAAAGCTGCCTTCCCACCATTGTCCACAATGGCTCTGAGTTCCTCTGTGGCTGCCACAAGGACTGGTTCAGTAGAATGAATGGGTCTGAATCATTGATTGAAAAAGATCTAGTAGACGGCTGTCATCAAGGAAGGCCATAATATCCTGATTCATTGCGTTCTCTAATATTTTGGCTCGGAGAGGAAGGCAAGAGATTGGCTGATAGTCTTTCACGTAGTGGGGATCTAGGGTGATGTTTTTATCAGTGGGAGTATTGAGGGATTTTTCCATGCTGTTGGAAAGAGTCCTGAAGTTAGAATTTTATTCAGGAGTGCTGTGAGATGGACTGACACGGTATCTGAGACTGAGTGAAGAACCTGGGGGGCAGGGGTTGGATGGGGTGCCAGATATGGAGGAATCGATAAGCTTGGCAACCTTCTCCTCAGTGAGGGGACTGAATACATTGAAAATATTAGAAACTGAATCCGATTTAGTAGGACATGTCCCTCCAAGCGTCTCCATGTGTAGCGCAAACTATTTACTCTAGTCAGGGCGAGGGAGTTACACGCCAAAGATAACCCCTGCTCACCCCCTTGGTAGCTTGGTACGAGCAGTCAGGCTTATCCCGGTGGCACGATGTATATTATGTGAGTACTATTCTAATGTGTTTTATGATAATACAAAGGCTATTTTTATATATAACCTTGTGTGGAGTTCCTTTTGTGGTGTGCCTAGTATGTTGTTGCTGTGTGTGTGTTGCGCAAATGCTTTACACAATGCCACCGGGATAAGCCTGACTGCTCGTGCCAAGCTACCAAGGGGGTGAGCAGGGGTTATCTTTGGCGTGTAACTCCCTCGCCCTGACTAGAGTGGTGGTCTCTGCCTGGTTTTGGCGCAAGCCTTAGCCAACCAGAGATCCCATTTCTAACAGTCAGGTACAGGAATTATGATAGAGTACTGAGAGCCTGGTGTCAAAGAGGCAGGAGCAAGCTACTAGGTAAAAGTTCACCTGTTTAGAATCGTTATTGTCGTGTGGATGGGTCAAATATATATAAAAAGGGGTATACATGACAGGACTAGCCTAAAAGGCATGACAGTAGCTTAGGGAACACCGCCTTGTGATCTGTCCAGGTTAATGGCAAGACCTTGTCCACCATTAAATGAGGGTTGTTTACAAAAATGCCATCGAGCGTGTGACTGGCCTAATGAGTCAGTAGATTTGTCACTTGCGCTCCATATCTCTGTCTTCTGGTAATTCCAAGTAGAAATTAAAATCACCCAAGACAGGATCCTGTTATGTTTCATATAGGTACCCCAATATAGGCTCAGGTAGTCACCTAACCTTTCACTTACTTTCTCCCCTACCATTACACTACATAACGGTTCTTGGGACTGACCTTTTACCTAGTTACGGTACTGCTTACAGGAAGTGGGGTTTTCCCTGAAAACTAGCCTCATCCATTATGCATGAGGATTCTTGGAAACTCAGCAGGACTACCATCTCCTGCATATTAACTATCTATAAGGGTCATTCCTTCCGTCATCCTAAGTCCTACATGACACAGCAAGGTAGAACCCCTGAGGGTACCAATTTGGATATATAAACAACATATCTTGCTGAGGTAGACAGAGGAGAAAAGGACTTCAATGCTGACACACTGACGCGAGATGCTGAGGTTCCTTCACACAGACACTCCAGCTTGTAGTGGTCTGACATCCCTTGCGGGGTGTCCATCTTGATACCAAGACGGGGTCCCACAGTCTCTCACTTCAGGTACTGGGGTTGACTTTATCCTAGAAGGATTCTTGACTACACACCTACATACATGCTAGGTACACTTAGGTACATCAAGTTAGGGTCGCATCGTAGGAGTACTCATTTTTACTGTCATGTATTTTAATACCTGCCTGTATTCATTGTTTTAGCACTATGGTAGAAATCTACCATCCTTTTACTCTGTTGATGCTTATAATCATTTATATCTGTTTCTGTCTGATGGTTGTTTCAGCACACTTATTTTACGCTAGAGTGACGCTGGTTCAATAAATGCTTATTGGAAAACGGCCCCACTGTTTATTCTATCTATCTCTCTGAGACAAAGTGAGCACGAGTGACAGAGCGAAAAGTACTGTACTGTTTCCACGATCCCTTATGGGACAGAGTTGTCATGTTCGAAAGTTGCCAAGAACTATTCTCTCCTTGGTAAGAGTGGTTTCTAGTGGCACTGTGAGCTAGCTGGTATACAGGCGAACATACCCGGTGGGGGTGTCTAGAATCAATCTGGACACCAGTCCTTCAGTCTATGTTGTCTAAAAGTGCAGCTCCTATATATTGGGTTATAGGAACTACACGACAATCCATGAAGTCCTTAGTGTTTGGGTGAAGTTCTCTATGGGCCTAGGAGGGTGATAAACAAAAAGGCTTTTAATTGCATTAGTGTTATTTAGTATTAAATTAAACATAAGAGGTTCACAGTACAGGTGAGTTATCGGCTTGAATGTGGCCCTAAAATGGTTGAGATAAATAATTGCAATCCCTCCACCTCGTTTGCCAAGTCGGTCTGATCTAAACATATTAGCCTTCGGAGATAGCTATTCTAAAATTGGAGTGAGCAAGGAAAGATATATCAGGGGCCTCAAGATCCATTAACTCATAGAATTCATATTTGTACTTTATTAATGATCTGGTATTAAGGAGTATTCAGGTCAGTGCATTGCGTGAGTCTGTCAGTTTAAAGGGGGAGCGACAGGGGAGCTGGGAGGCACTATTCTCAGGTGGAGGGCCTAAATCAGCTCTAAAGACGCATTTACAATTTGAACAGAAGAAATGACTTGCTAATGATTCGAGATTATGCTTTATACAAAGCATGGGCCTACCTGCATTCCCAATCTGCATAAATTCTTCCCTAGAGTAGACCTGGAGGGTGGGGCCACCAGATGTCTTGGCTCATGGTGCAGTATGGAAGGGCGCCGATGGGATTGACTTTGGCATGCCATTGGTGTGCCCGCTGTGTGGATGCACTTCCCAGTCCCTTAAGAGGGTCGGCATTAAGGGGCATGGCTGGAGGTGGGGCTAAGCTTCAGAAGCAAGCTGAGATGCCTCAGAATTTAAAAAACAAATGGGCAGAGTAAAAATGATTATACTCTTGTTAGAACATGTGGTTCGGCTGTATGGTCTCCTTCGTACCATCACGTCAGATCATGGAACGCCTAAGATTTGGAAAGCTTAGTGTGTTAACCTAGGAATTCAATCTTGTTTGTCCACCAGTTTCCATCCACAAAGTGACAAACAAACGGAGAGGGTAATTCAGTGCATTAAACAATACTTCTGTTGTTTTGTACGAGAATCTCCACGGTCATGGAAGGAAATGCTTTGGCTTGTGGAATTTACATATAATGTAGTGCCACACCCCTTTACTGGGTTCTCACTTTTTTGCACTACTTTCGGATATCAGCTCTATTATTTACCAGCAGTACTACCCAGAACAATTCGGATCCCGCTGTAACTGATCACAGTAAACATTTGGCTCATATTACTAAACAAACTGGAAGACAAGTAATTGCTGCCAAAGAAAAATACAAGAGATTTGCTGACAGTGGGCCTGAGTACCTAGTGGGTAACAAGGTTTGGCTAGCAACTCACAATTTGAAATTCAAGGTACAACAGAAGTTCCAACTGAAATTTGTGGGGCCCTTTACCATTATAAAAAAGATAAACCCAGTTATCAGTTAACAAATTACGGCTTCCAGCTTCTATGAAGATCCATCCTGTGCTTCACACTTCCCTCCTCAAGGTGGCATTAGATAGGGCCCATCCTCCCCTCCCCGTGTACATAAATGGTATCCCAAAGTTTCAGGTTAAGGCCTTTAAGGGGATGTTTAAGCGCAACGGTCACATCTGGTATTTGGTGTCATGGACTGGATATGCCCCGGAAAATGACTCATAGGAGCTAGCCCATTTAATAAGTGCCTCCACTGCTCTTTGGCGATTTTTGGCCTCTGGCCAACAGTATCCAACGTAGTATGGGCTTAGAAGGGGGGTACTGTCTGGGTGTGCGGTACTGTTGCCCATTCGGCATGGTATTTGGAACAAGCAGGGTGTGGAGTATGTGGAAAATGCCATGTAAATGAGGCACGTCATTGGTGGAAATGCTGGAAAGTATCAGATAACGCCTGCCTTCCTACACTCCAAGATGGCCGCTGTGGTGACGATAGAAACAAAGGGCCCAATTCACAAAGGTAAGGTTAGACTTTTGTCTAACTTTACGAATTTTGCTATTCACAAAGGGCATTTACTACTCGTAAATGCCTTTTGTGAATATCGAAAGTCTAACATTATGACTTTCAGTATTCACAAAAGGGATTTACGAGTATTAAATGCCCTTTGTGAATACCGAAAGTCGTAAAGTTAGACTTTCGTCTAACTTTACCTTCGTCAATCTGGCCCAAAGATTGGTGAAATGTTGCAAGATCACTGTAGTTTGGCTGACATTTACGGATTGTATTTAAATCTTCGGAATCTTCGGGCTGGCGCGTGCTATTCAGTTACTTTAAGTGTCATAAGTTACTGCTTCCAGATTGCTTGGTTGGGTGGTAAGACCCATCTGGGTGCAAGGCTCTCTTAGCTGTGTTTGTTAATTTGGATGAGCATTCTTTCTTGAATTCTGCTGTGCCCAAGGAAGTTATTGGGCGGTTCTCCAGGCAGTTGCCGGCATGTTGCGAGTGTGTTTTCCGCATCAGCTCTTGCTCACTTCGTGATTTGCGAGCGCATTTCGTGCTGTCCTGCTCTCTTGTGGTGTTCAAAGAAGTGCCCTACGGACTACTGTGGCTGCCGAGTATTTTCGATAATGCTAAATTTGAACTGCACCAAGTACGGTAGTGCTTCTTCAGTGCACTTTCTGCTTTCAGTTGATGCGCAATGTTGGGAGCCTGGACATGTAATAGGGAGTGTTCTTTATCACACTACCGCATTATATTGACAAACAATACATACTGACATATCTAAATACCATGTAGTTCTAGAAGGGTTGTCCACATGAATTGCTGCATACTGTACAAACATTGCTTCTATTGGGACAGTTATGGTTTTAGCATCAGCCTGAGTCCATTAGGTGTATGTTTTAGCCATGCAGTCCTCATATTTAGTTTTTCAATCCCCACAGATTTTATGTTGATCTGGAGTTTGCGGATTTTTAACAGCCAACCTTTATGTGCATGTAGCAGTGAGAATATATGTATATATTTGAAGTTATTGTGAGGCTGGATCTTTGTCAAGCACAGCTGTGCTAGAGTATTATTTTCTTGCAAATCACGTATTGCTGATATTACCTGAAACTTACCTTGCAAATTTCACATTGGCACATAGTGTTGTGGTTGGTTGTTTTTCTCTTTCAGATCTCCTTCCCTGGTGTACTCACCCTATTTCCCTCCCCCCCATCTAGCCACCCTGTTCCTCTGTACATACTATTGTCAGAGCCAGAGCTTCTGGAAGGTAGGGTTCTCAAGTGGGGTGTGGGGGGGGGGCTTTGGGATGGGGTTCCTGATTATCCTTTGCACTGACAGCACCCTTATTGTTCCAGTATTTGAGTGAAGTTGTGCAATTCAATTTTTCCCTAGAAATCATGAAATATATCAATGACAAACACTATCCACAAATACACCAATACATAGTAACTGCACTTACAATAGCACTGGTACTGACGGGTACACTGTCTTACCAATGTAACTAAATACCACTGTCTGAAGGGTACACTATCTTACCAAGGTAGCTAAATGCCACTGTCTGAAGGGCACACTGTTTTACAAAGGTAACTAAATGGCATTGTCTGAAGGGTACACTGTCTTACCAAGGTAGCTAAATGCCACTGTCTGAAGGGCACACTGTTTTACAAAGGTAACTAAATGGCATTGTCTGAAGGGTACACTGTCTTACCAAGGTAGCTAAATGCCACTGTCTGAAGGGCACACTGTTTTACAAAGGTAACTAAATGGCATTGTCTGAAGGGTACACTGTCTTACCAAGGTAGCTAAATGCCACTGAAGGGCACACTGTTTTACAAAGGAAACTAAATGGCATTGTCTGAAGGGTACACTGTCTTACCAAGGTAACTAAATGCAACTGTCTGAAGGGTACACTGTCTTATCAAGGTAATTAAATGCCACTGTCTGAAAGGCACACTGTCTTGCCATGGTAAGTAAATGTCACTGTCATTCATTCAATCAATCAGGGGAATTGTAAGCGCGCTACTCACCCGTGAGGGTCTCAAAGCGCTGGGGGGGTGGGGTGTGAGCCGCTCCCTATCAGTCGAAAAGCCAGGTCTTGAGGGTCTTCCTGAAGATGTTCAGGGAGGGGGCGCGTCTGATGTTGAGCGGGAGCTTGTTCCAGGTCTTGGCTGTGATGTAGGAGAAGAGTACACTGGCTTGCCAAGGTAACTAAATGCCACTGTCTGAAGGGTACACTGGCTTGCCAAGATAGCTAAATGCCACTTTAAGCCCAGGTTACAGTCCACATTATCTGGTCAATAATCTCAGTGACGCCCTCCCTTTTGAACCACCTGAGTTTGCTATTTATGCTATCCAACCATGATAAGTGCCTATGACGTAGCTACAACCTCCTCGCTGTAACACCTGGCTTACAAGAAACACTCTCCCTGAGCCCCACTACCCCAACACGGGGGTATAGTATTTACTAAAATTATACCATTCTACAGTCTTACTATCCATACGTATTGCAGAAGTGTGCTCCCATGCTTCATCAGAACTAGAGCTGTAGCATCAGTCTATAATACCCTGCAACAGTTTTATTTTTTTGCACCCCATCAATGGGGCGGTGGCCACAGTCCCACTACCCAGAAACATGTTGTTCGGCAGAATACTGCACTCTGTAAACACCTATAAAATCACAATCACCATAAGCGAGGTTCACTGGAAATATGCTACTCTGCACCCTGTTTCTGCATAAAGATGGATTTGCCTCATTTCCCACATAATGCATCATTTGCAGATTTTAACAAAAATGTTTCTAAATCAAACAGATCCAAAATGTCGACACATGTTCCTGTGCAGTGAAATGCCCTTTGAAAAGGCTGACTGGTCATTTTTTAATTGGTTATTGATGTATCTGGGTGTTAAACTGGTACTAATAAAGTGTGATATTTGTCTAGACAGTGTTAACCAATGTAAAAGTGACAAAATATTCAAGTAATATCACAAACTGTGCTGCATTATGCCGCACAATTTGCCTTTTTTATCACAAAATTTAGACACCCCTGCCACATACTTTTGTCCTAGCCTTTCACGTAATTCCTCTGGCCCTGCCATAAGCATACACTGGTGTATTAAGCTGAAGATTATTTGTTTGTGGTTAAAAGGGTCACAGCCCTGTTATTTCATGATATGCCTGCTCTGCTCTTGACAAAGAGAAACCCTAATATCTCTCTCCACATTCTATATGGTATAGCATGTTATTCATGCAATATCAGTACTAGGTTCCTGCAGAGATTTGTAATAAACTTGCAGCCTGTGCTACTGTTCTAGCTCATGCTCACAGCGTTGCACCTTTAAAGCGGAGGTGAACATACTGAATGCAGGAGAACCTCCCTCCCAGAAGCCCATGTGAAGCTTGCTGCTGCTGTTCCTACGACACAACGATACGGTGATAGGAGGAATACGTGAGTCAATCTCAGCCAATGAGGATCGCTCAGGGCCGCATTCCAGTCCAGTGTTTCTCCAGCAGTAGTGCATTGCTGCTGATGGGGTGCAGTACCACCTAGTGTAGAGGCCAGAGAGGGGTGATGCTGGTCCTACCACCCAGTGCAGAGGGCACAGAGTGGAAATGCTGCTCCTCACTGCCTGGGGGTGCAGTACCTCCCAGTGCAAAGGGCAGAGAGGGATGATGCTGGTCCCACTGCTTGGGGGTACAGTACCAGCCAGTGCAGAGGGAAAAGAGGGGTGATTCTGATCCCCATTCCTTTGAGGTGCAGTACCATCCAGTGCAGAGAGCAGAGAGGTATGATACTGGTCCTCAGTACCTGCTGCTTTGGGGTGCTGTGCCATACAGTGCAGAGGGCAGAGAGGGGTGATGCTAGTCCTCACTGCCTGGGGGTGCAGTACCTCCCAGTGCGGAAAACAGAGAGGGAAGATGCTGGCCCTCTCTGCCTGCGGGTGAACTAACAGCCAGTGTCGAGGGCAGAAAAGAATGATGGTGGTCCTCACTGCCTTGGAGTGCAGTACCAGCCAGTGCAAGGGGATGATGATGGTTCTCACTGCCTGCTGCCATGGGTGCAGTGCCACCCAGTGCAGAGGGCAGAGAGGGGCGATGCTGGCCATCACTCCCTAATGGTGCAGTACGGCAGAGGGCAGAGAGGGGTGATGCTGGTCCTCACTGCCTGGGGGTGCAATACCAGCCAGGGCAGAGGGCAGAGAGGTGTGATTCTGGCCCTCACTGCTTGGGGTGCAGTACCAGTCAGTGCAGAGGGCAGAGAGGGGTGATTCCGGTCCTCAGTGCGTGGTAGTCCAGTACTACAGAGGGCAGGGCAGGGCTCAACGATCTACTGCTGGCTCGTTCACAATAACAACAATGTGATGGATTGATTGTCATGTCATGGGTGTCGCCCAAAGTCACTCTCTATGACCCACTCCACATCTCAACTGTAGCTTTAGGAAAACATCCCACTTGGGTGTCAGCGCATCGCCCCCACTTCCTCTAAAGTCATAAAAGTCCCACAACGGTCTATGGAATATCATATATGGTGTAATCCGTATAAGTAGCACACATGGTCATGCCAGAGGAGATATCGTGCTATTTGTATGAATGTCTGTATATATTTATGAATCTATGCATGTATGTATGTAAGCATGCATGTATTTATAAATTCATGTATGTATGTATGGCTGTATGTGTATTTGGCAGTATGTATGTATTTACGTATGCATCTTTATATGTATTTACATGGTATTCCTACATTAAAAGTATTCTCTATGAACACAAAAGATCCCTGCTATCTGACGTTCTTTTCCCCACCTGTTTGAGTCCCAGTTCCAGGTCCAGTTTCTTTTCCTGTTTGGAGACACAGATCCATGGGCACAGCCAGACAGAGACTGAGAAGTCCAAGAGAACGTAAAGGCCTGCAGAAGACCATCTTGGCACTATCACGAAGAATGTCTTGATCCAAGAGTACCCAGGAATAGATGCAGGGCCCACGTTTATAGACAAGCACACGTGGCAAGGGATCATGCGACTGAACTGGCACATCAGTGTGAGTGACTGAGAGCCCTGGGTGCATCACAATGGCAATTCACAGTCCAGGGCACTCAGAACAAAACAAAAATGGAAGCCCAGCAGGGTCAGGTCAAGCGCTCTTGGAGCCTTCGTCTTAGAAACACCTTCCTTAGTTATTGTATTGTTTTCTACCAAACATGCTGACTCCAGATAAAGGCAAAGTGAAGGCCATCATTATACAGCAGGGCTAAATTTGGGATCTAGCCCCTGGGGTCAAATACTCTCCCCCGTTTATCCATCAATACTCCATTAGGGCCCTCATAATCACATTTCATCTAGATGATCTTTTCATTGTTTGGAGCACATCCTTGTAGTGCAGCAAGGTCCTTTAAGGTGGGCATAAGGATTTCAACAGCTTAGGACACATACAGGGTGATCTCAGAACTGGAGGACAGTGCAGCCATTTTAGCAATACTGTCAGGGAAAGTGTTCACGTTGGCCACCCTAGATATTTCACAGTCGCAACTTTAGAAGACAACTGGAGAACATCAAGCAAACATTGTACATTAAACCCATTCCTGATCGAAGCTTATGCAGACCTCCCGCAGAGGTGAGAAACCCTTGCTCCATCCAGAGAAGTCCAAAATCATGGGCAACTCCGAACGTGTTTTTAGTCTGTGAAAATGGTTACAGCTTTCTGTTCAGCTATCACACCTTGACTCTTAATAATCTCATGTATAGTACCTACCGCATAATCAGCAACTATGGCTCTTTTCTCATAGGGCTTATTTACGAGTTTGGTGGTACGGGAGCGGACCACCACGCCGGCGGCCCGCTCCTGCACCTCCAAAACCATGTGCGCACTGCCCACCAGATTACGAGTTTCCTCTTGTCTGGTGGGCTTGTTTCGGCGGTCCCATGGCGGTGCCTCTGAAAATGGGCACCACAAGGGGAACGCCAAAAACAGTTCCTGCACGGCATTAACTGTAAAGTCCATTCCGTGCAGGAACTGGGGGCATGCACACAGGGGGGCACATGTGCCCCCCTGCATGCGTCCCCATGCACATGGGCAACAGGGGGCCCTGCAGGCCCCCCTTTGTTTCAGGACCACCAGCCTTTTCATGGAGTAAAAACACGTGATATGCATGGCGGTGCTGCAGCGGCACCAACAGCATATTGCTAAGCACCTGACTGCCACATGTCTGCCAGGGAATGGCGATTCCCTGGTGGTTGTGGCAGTGAAATGACGGTCTTACCATCAAAGTAGTAATTGGGCGGTCAGACCGTCGGTGCAGCGTGGCTGGACCGCCATCACCGTGCCTCCACGAGCCTGTCAGTCCTCGGACCACCTGACTCATAATTAGACCCATAATGTGCAAAACGGTAGCTTTGTGTGAGGGCTTCAGTAAAATAATTTGAGGTTTTGTTAGGAGGGCACAACTGAGTATGCATAAATGCAGTCCACGGTAAGATAGCACAAGGTTCAACAGTGGCGAAACGTAAAATGATGGGTCTCTCTGCAGAATGTGATGAGGAGCCCCTGAATCACTCATATCTCACAGATATTAATTGGCCTTAGGGGACCCCTGAAAAGTTGAGAGCCTGTTGAAGGGTTGTGGACCCCCATGCGCAGCAGGGGCTGCTGGGGCCTTTGTTATGCACCTTTGGTGTAACAGACCCAGCCAGGAGCTCTCCGGTCTGCCCATGAACAGTGCCAGAGGGGGCCCCCTGGAGCTCGGGCCCCCCACACCGGGGAGGCTGCAAGGGGCTATTGTTATACCACTGTTATGCACCTGTTTCTGTTGAAGTAAATATAAAATTATGAAAGGGTTTCCTAGCTACATCCTACCTGTGCCCAACATCCCAGTGAACAAAGTACCAGGAGGTAATAAGAAGACATACTTTGTGCTGTCTATTCCCTGAAACTGTAAAAGTGATTTTCCTCTACCCGTGATTGCCTCAATTTCCCCTGTTTGATTGTGGGCTTTATAGTTTAAAATCTGCTGTATTACCTGCCAGTGACTGCCTCAATTTGCCTTGTGTGTTGGGTGGCTGTGTTGTTTAAAATCTACTGTTTTACCTGCCTGTGAGGCGACTGCTTCAATTTGCCTTGTTTGTTAGTTGGCTGTGTTGTTTAAAATCTGCTGTTTTAACTGCCCGTGACTGCCTCAATTTGCCTTGTGTGTTTGTGGGCTGTTGCTTAAAATCTGCTGTTTTTCCTGCCCGTAACTGCCTCAATTTGCCTTTGAATTGATGGGCTGTGTTGTGTAAAATCTGCTGTGTTACCTGCCTGTGACTGACTTGATTTGCTTTGTTTGTTGGTGGGCTGTGTTGTTTAAAATCTGCTGTTTTACCTGCCCGTGACTGCCTCAATTTCCCTCCTAGTTTTTCCCCTAATCTGTGCTCAGACCTGTGTGTAAGCAATTCATCCCCAGCTCCCGTTTAGGCTTAGCAAGTGATTTAAAAAAAAAAAAAACCACAAGACATATTACACCTCAGAGGGTATGCAGAGTGTGCTTTGAGGCTGCAGTAATCTGCTCCGAGGGTTTAAACTGTGTTTGTAAAGTGCATGTAGCACTTGTTTTTGGCTAGCAGAGTGAATTGTTTAGGTGTGGGAAAAGCAGTATTGTCAGTGGCCTACCTTAGGGCCTTACCTGCAGATCTCCAGAATGAGGATGAGCCTGTCTGTCTCTAAGGAGATTGTGAATAGAGGAGAGGCTCCCAGCCCCCTACCCAGCAGCCTGTTCTTGAGGTCACACACACCTTATATAAGCTGCTATTGGGTGTTACATCTGTGCACTGGTTGGTGGCTGTATCAAGTGTTTCTATTGGGCTTAGGGTTAGTGTTATGATTGGATGATAAATCTAGGGTTCTTATTGGTCCCTGGGTCAGTGATTCTATTGGACGTAGGGTTTAGGGTTAGAGGTCTAATTGGTGGATAGGTTTAGGGTTAGTTGATTGGTTCCTGGGTCTATGGTTTTGGACCTAGAGCTTAGGGTTTGGTTTCTGATGGTTGCTAGGACTAGGAATGGTATTGGCTATAAGGGCCTGGTCTCCTATTGGTCCTTGGGATTAGGGGTAGTGTTGTGATTGGTTAGGGTAAGTGCTAGGGTTCCCATTGCCGAAGGAGTCACCTGATCACTATGGCTATTTAAAGTCAGGGTTCGGCATCTTAGCTAAGAGCGGAGAGGACAAGGGCAGCTGCCAATTTGTGCCTGTTCTGGACTGGTCAGGCCTAGGGCCAGAAATGCTGCTTATTTTATCATTCACCAGCACCCACCCTAACCCATCCACATCCACAACCAGATCAACACATAAACAGCAAATGTACTCTACTCATTTACCACAAACAAACCCTACACACATTTCATTGACTCTGCATCCGCTACAGAACCCCAACTACCACACAATGGCACCTTTACTCGCACACAAAAAACCACTCTATCCTATAGCACTAACCAATCCACTCATCACAGACACAATCCAAATCCACACCATATGTGGCGATATCACATCCAGACACACACTCCCTGCTCTAATTACTTCCGACAGACCCCTTTCTATCATCAACAAACCTATACTCAGCCTTCCATCTTTTCCTCCATCAACTCCCTCCTCTTCTTCTTACCAAAAGAACACAATCAGACCACCCTTACACCCCACTCTACCACACAAAGTACCTCTTTTAGAAATCAAACCTACCGCAAACACTCAACTCTTTTTCATCCCTTCTCACACACCACATATACTCTTTTCCAAAATACTTCACCGCCCCTTTACCTTGCAGCTTCCACTCACCAACAATACTTTACATACAAATACCTCTCAGACAACAAATACATCACCTCCTTTCACTACTCTGCAAAAACAAAACATACACTCACCAGCAAAAGAAAATCTCACAAACACACCTCTTAATACTTTCCGTCACAAGCTAGAAACATACACCCACTCCCACATTCCTGACTACACAAATAATACATACCCTAAACCAACTCCACTGCCAAACTTTCTTTCTTCCCTCAAACCTAACACATATATGGCAACACAGCAACTCTCTTTTAACCGCCTCTCATCCATTGGACAATTTAGAACCTTACAAGACGACACACATATTGCACCATCACCACTAACTCATACATCTTCCAAACTAAACGGATGCAAACAAAATAAGAAACATGCCACTCTTCACAACTTTGCATCTCCATGTCTACTACATATCAATGGTACTCTACAAAAACAACACAGCTCACCAACTCACTCTCAACCATCATCTCCACCACCTACACAAACAGACCCATCAAAATGCCGTCTTAGCCTGCTGGGCAAGGAACATGATACAGAACAGCTACACTATTGCTATCCTCATACAGCTAATACCAGCACTGAAGACACACTGGCTACAAGCCCACAGAACACTGCTCACTCTTGTACAAAACAAAGTCACACCATCACCAAAGCACATTCTCTAAACTGCCTACTAATAAATGCTCGATCACTCTCAAAACACAAGCATCAGACACACAACCTGACTTGCTCTTCATAACTGAATCATGGTTGGGAGATGACTTGGCTCCAGTGTTGCATGAAGCCGTTCCTCTAGGCTATCAATCAATCACACAAACTCATGTAGGCAAAAGAGGAGGTGGCCTAGCTGTTGTATTCAAGCAAATATTAAAGATCACTAAAACTGACAACGTCTCCATACAAGGTTGTGAGGCCCTCTTCACCAGATGCAACCCTACACTATCTTCCTCCTGTAACTTCCTGCTCCTTTATAGACCTCCACCTAGCAATGCAACATTCCCAGACACACTTCCAGACACCGTTTTAAACCTGATAACACTACACTCCAAACTATGCATTCTTGGTGACCTAAACATTTGGTTTGACAAACCCAATATGTCACATCCAAAAACAATCATCACTGGCCTAGACACACTGAACCTACATCAGATATCCACAAACCCACTCACATCACTGGACACATCCTAGATGTAATTTTTGCAAATGCAGAACTAGTAACCTTTAAAAAATTACTCCAGTCACGTGGTCAGACTACAATTTGCTTGCTTTCCAACATAAAACAGCACAAAGCAATACACCTAAAACATCCTCACATGCATCCACCTATCGACTCTGGAACAAACTCAATTTTGAACACTTAGAAACACAACTAACATCTAGTACAGATCTAGGTACAATAAATTCCGTTCAAAAGCTATATCCGTGGCTACAGGAAGCTTTTGATATCCTAATACCACTAAGAACAACACAACAGAACAAAAGAAAACAGGCACCTTGGAGAAATACAGAGCTAAAAGAGATAAAACAGCAAATTAGAAAGCTGCAACGTACTTGCCTCAAAACAAACACCAATCAAGACAAACTTCACCTACAGAAACTCAACAGATTAACAGTCAGCAATCCAAAGAACTAAGAAAAAATACTATTCAGACAAAATTCTAAATGTGCAAAAAGAGAATTCTATAAAATTATCACAGAAAAGCCACTAGCACCGACCCTTATCCAAAAAAAACCTTCAAGAGTAGGCTAACTCAGCCCCTGCATTCCTTCCAACAAATATCACACAATTAACTTATGGACCTGGTCAAAGAAAGTAGGCCTGCTGGCAGCCCTTCTGACCCGTGTCCACCACAAACCTTTAAGAACATTCTTCTAACTTCCTCTGCTGCCACACCAGTAAGAAGAATCATCAACAATTCCTTAACTACTGGAATCTTTTCAGAAGATCTAAAAAAGTCATACAGACGCCCATTACTAGAGAAAACAAACCTGGACCTGCTTAACCCAGACAACTACAGACCAATTACAAATGGGCCTTTCCTGGGCAAACTGATAGAAAGAGCAGCATTCGCCCATATGTCACAATTCATTGAAGATAACTCCATACTTTCAAACTTCCAAACAGGATTGCGTCCAGGAAGAGGCACAGAATCCGCACTCATTGCCATCTGGGATGACCTTAAGAACAAAGTTGATCAGAATGGGGATGCTGCACTACTTTTCTTGGATCTCTCAGCTGCCTTTGACACGGTTGACCATGTCACGCTAATCCAAAGACTCTATGAAGCTGGCATAGAGGAGACTGCTCTCGACTGGATCACATCCTACCTTCAAGACAGAACTAATGTCATCCATACCCACCTTTCTTGCCCAAACCGTACTTCACAAAAGCAGGGGTTACTCAAGGCTCTATCATCTCACCCATGCTTTTCAACATCTACATGAAGTCATTACCGGCACTTATCAATCAATTTCATCTCCATTGCTATAACTATGCAGATGACACACAAATGCTCCTTAAACAGGAAAGCCCCAAAGTCATTGTAAACTCCGACATTATCAGTTGCCTCAGAGCTGTAGATCAGTGGAGGACGTGGACCAATCTCAAATTGAATGCTTCCAAAATGGAAATACTCACATGTGGCGATTTGAAATATTATGACCCACTCGCTGCCTACCCTGATGATCTGGGAACATCGCCTAAAGTATCAAAGGAAGTAAGAAATCTTGTAATTACCATGGACTCCAAGCTACCAATGAATGCCGAAGTGGACAAACTAGCAAGATCAAGATTTGTTACTATAAAAACTCTGCAACGCATCTTGCCCCACCTGGGATTTCCACACAAGGTCCAGGCTACTATCTCTCTTGTCCTGTCTGAACTCGATTACTCCAATAGTGTCTACCATGGATCATCTTTAACAACTATGAAAAGACTACAACGGATTCAGATCTCTGCTGCCAGACTACTCTTACATATAAAGCCACAAGCCCACATCCTCCCTGCCTTGAAGGCCCTACATTGGTTACCGGTTGTCAGAAGATCCACATTCAATCTGCTTTGTATCACCCACAAAGCAATACATAGAACAGGGCCACTCTTCATCAAGAACCTCCACTCTAGATTGGCACCTCGCCTCAAAATCCCACCATAGAAGAAAAAAACATAGGTGGCACATCCTTCTCTGTTCAAGTAGCCAAACTATGGAACTCATTACCCCCAAACATAAGATCCACAGATAACTACCTTATCTTCAGAAGACTACTCAATGATGGGCTCTTCCCAAAATAACCACCATACTCGAACATAAATAGACAGCATATCCCTGTGAATATAAGCATTTGTTTGGAATATATAAATGTGTACCTAAATATGTGTATTGCTTTGTATAAACATGTATAATAGTTATGTTTATAAATATATTGATATTCGTTAATTCTGCCTAACAAAGCTATATAATACTTATTGTTATATTATTCTATATTTAACATGTATATAGGTGACTGCATAAATAAGACATTCTTTATCATAACTATTTATCTACAATTGCTTCACTATTGAATTATACACAAAAACATGTACAAATATATATATTAACTTGAAGTACAGCAACACTTAAAAGTATGAGTTTATTAAATGCAAACTAAATCTATATATATTACCTTGCTTATACATATATACCTTCCATGTACTTATGTATCTTTATATTTATTACTTTACTTCTAATTGAGCATCTCCAGTGCACTACCCTATATCTCACCATATGCCTCTCTCAATATATCCTCTACCTCCACTCTCTGACTAATCTCAAACCTCATTCTACTACTCTCCCCAATGCACTACCCTATTTCTCACCCTATACCTCTCTCAATAAATTCTCTATCGCCACTCTCTGACTCATCCCAAACCCCATTCTACTACTATGATCCCCAAAATAACCCTTTCTAGACAATCATCTCATACTTCTTTTACTATTCAGATCGCCAAAACAAGGCTTTCTAAACCCTTCCGTAAATAAAGTAGAAAGCTCAATTTCATTAGCTATTGTGAAGATGAGCAGTGGTCTTCTCAGTGTAAGATCCTTCAGTAGGATGGCCTGAATTCCTACTCACCTTTTGAGTTACAGCGTACAGAAAAGGCAGACATATCCGTGAAGTTATCCAATTTATTGTAGCATAGGTACCAGAATCTGAGTTCATTTTACCATCTTTAAAATGTGCCATGTTTCTTCAGTACCATCCTCCAGTAATATTTCCAGCCTCTGCTCTAGGCATTGACTGAGGTCTTCATAAATGAATGGAAACCTGCCAAGAAGGTTCATTTTCCATGGCCACTGTTGAAGCAGGAAAAATTGAATGGGTTCGAGAAACAGTTTCCATCACAGACTGAATCTAACTACAAACATAGGTGCAGTCGTAGGAAGCTTCCCTTGTGATCATGTACATAGAGCTTGAAAAAGATCATTACTAATGATTGAAGGTGCTATAAAACTATGTGTAATACAGATAACACATTCAACCTTGAACCAGAGACGTTTGCTCTTTATGCCTCTTTATGCCTCACTACTTTCAGATCCCCTCTAGTTAAGGTTCAATTTCTGAGTCACTGGAAGTGATGGTCCTGCAAGTATGTTTCCTAGCCGATTAAATACTACAGCTTCATCGGCAGCTCTTGAGTGGCAGGCCAGTGCCACCTGTTGACGGAGCCCCAGTAAGAAAATCTATACAGAGAAGACATTGATTTCCCTGTAATCGTTGGGGCCTGGTTTCTCAGCTGAGGTGCTGGTCCAGGAAATGTCTGTTGATAGAAATATGTTGTTTTATTTCAGAGGAAAAAACTCTTGATTGCATGACTGTATTAATCTCATTCCTAGGTTTTCTGGTCAATATTTGAGACGTGTCTTTAATCACAGAGGTGCACTACTCTCAAGGTTTAAGTATCAAGATTTGCAAGTCATATTCAGTGATACTCTGATAGGGGTTTAAGGTGCTGAAAAGGTAAAAAGAAATGGCAGTAATGGACCACTGTGCACTCCTTGTGTTACAGTGGTTGTTTTTATTCTCTCCATCCAACATGAGTACATCCAGGTGGGACTGTCAAGATCTGGGAAACAGCCAGTAAACTATATAACACTGTAAGCTTCTATCTTCGGATCAGTGATCTTTAATCTTTTCATTGGGTA
Organism: Calotriton arnoldi; assembly: GCA_963921515.1. Lineage (NCBI taxonomy): Eukaryota > Metazoa > Chordata > Amphibia > Caudata > Salamandridae > Calotriton > Calotriton arnoldi. The sequence continues at coordinate 519,956 of CAWUFW010012126.1, forward strand.
TCTCTGACAAATCAAGGAATCAAAATCCTTCTGAACAACCCAGAATTCTGAATGCAAGTTTTCTGGTGGATATTAACTAGCTCAAGCTCACCTTGTGTCTCATCTAGTCTTGGATGCCTAGCATCTACCTACAACCTAACCCCAGGAACAACAAATTCATCCTTATCACCAACAGCCCCAAACTAGTCCAGAAGTGGCTGTAGACATTTACTCTTCATTACAGACAGAGATATGTGCTATACGCCTGAAGGTAAAGATGGTCTGGTTCTGACATTCTCCTGTAAAGACAGGGCCATAGTCGGAGCAGTTCACCCTGCGTGTTCCTCATCAGCATCTCATGCAAGAGGGAGATGACCCCCGATGTGATATGGCCATCTAGGAGTTGGTATTCCAATGAGAATCCTCCATTAGTTCTTCTCCTCTTGGAATTGTTGCTCCTAGTTGCAAATACTTAAATATCTGGGTGGAGGATATTTCATACTTTGACCAAATGTTTTTGAATGGTACCCCTCCATTTGCATCCCATACATCCTCTAACGTGGAGAGGCTAATCATATTCCACTGTCTAAAGCCCATTAGTTCCATCACCGGAAGCAACCTTGTCCCTACCCAACGCGTAGTTTGGGGAATGAGGCTCTTTCCTCAGCCTATTTCTCTATTCAATTTATGCCACAGAGACCACCATTGTGGTAGTCTTTTGGTGCATCCAAGGCAATCCTCCGCCATATTGCACATATAAGTACACCTTTGGCCTAGGTTACTCTGGGTCCATCGGGGAGGCCATGTCCCTCAGTGAGGCACATGCCTTCTCATACACTATCTGAGTTTGTGCTACCTCATATTACTTAAGAATATCGGGTAGCACTATTCCACCCTCATATACGGATCTATGCAGAGTGGGAAGAGCTAGTCACAATGGACTATTGATCTACAGTAGGGATCGTAGTGTTCTATTCACCTCCCAAGCAGGGATAACGGCAGTGTTGGGTATCCTTTTCCAGGCCCTGCTGGAGTGGGGCTAGGTTGTCCTCATAATGCGTTTGCTCTTTTTTTAGCACCCACAGACCTAATTATTTGAAGTAGTGTGTAGCTACCTGCAGGGGTATCAGTAGAGGGTCCTCCACTCTCCAGATCCCTATCAGGAAGTTCAGTGATTTATCTCACTTGACCCTTAGGCCTCAGAAGAGCCCATAAATTCTAAAGATATCAATGATCCTATCTAGGGAGGAATCTGGTTCTGTGATATATAGCAGGATACCATCCACATAGAATGACATTCTATCTTCCTAGGAATCATCCCATCTCAAGTCCAATACATGGGCGTCCAGCCGGATCCAATCCGCTATGGTCTCTATCCCCAAAGCAAAAAAGCATCGGCGACAAAAGGCATCCCTGTGCCTCTCCGTATGGGGAACTCCATGGAGAGGGTGCCATTGAGCTGTAGCCTGGCTCTAGATTGGGTGTAGAGGAGCATTCTTTTCAAGTAATATTTAAATTTTAAAGCATAACATTTTAATTCATTATAAAAAATCTATTTATTTTGTTATTGGATGTTTTGCTATTAATCTTTTAAATGTTAAGACAAGTTTAATTATTTGTAATAGGAATAGAATTGTTAAATTTAAAAATGGAATACAATGTTAATATATATAACAAATTTGTCATTATAATTTACTGCTTTTTGTGTGTTTAATTATTTTGTGTTTGTTTTATTAATTGTTTTATTTTTTATATCTTCAATGTTGAATAATTATTTTCAAAATATATTAAATTAAACAAATATTAGATATATATTTAAATTACATTCTAGTTAAAATAAGGTAAATGTATTCCTGTATTGTTATAATAACTGGGGATTTGAAAAGTGAACTTTAAAAACAAATCATTCAGTATAAAATGTATTTGGTGTTATTTTTTAAAACTGTTGAAACATACAGGAACATAAAATGATTTACTTCTGAACATTTTACGATAATTTAATATACATATGTCATGTTTAATAATACATGTATAATATTTTAAACATTTAATAAATATAAATCATCTATTGTTTAATCTACATTTACCTAATTTACATTTTGTTTGTTTAATTTTATATTCTTTTATATAGAGGTTTCTAGTCAAGATAGTTATATTTAATGAAATTAAAATATTCATTTTAATTTATTTGCTTCTTTTTGTACTGTGAATTTTTATTGGAACGCCTCAGAGCCTAACAATTTCCTACCATAGTTACACTAACAGTAAAAATAGTAAATCTGAATTGCCTAGAATCCAACACTTTTCTCAGTGTGACTAAGCTTGGAATGGGTGAATTGTAAACGCCCAGAATCCAAAACATTTCCCAATGTGGTTAGGTTTGGGGCAGGATTATTAATCTGACCCCCACGAGTCGAACACTTTTACCAATATGGCTATGTTTGGTGTTGGAATAGTAAATCTGAATCCTCCAATGAAGGGCAACACTTTCATAACTTTGACTATGTTTGCAGTGGGAATAGTAAATCTGAATCGCCCAGAGTTCAACATTGTACCCAATGTTACTATGTTTGTAGTGGAAATAATGAATTTACAACCCCCACCCCAGGCTCCAACAGTGCTTCCAATACAGCTTACTTTGGTATTGGAATAGTAAGTTTACACCCCACAGAGTCCAACACTTTCCTCAATGTGGTTAAGTTTAAAGTGGGAATAGTAAATCTGAACCCCCATAGTACAACACTTTCCTTAATGTGGCTAAGTTTGGAATAGAATAGTAAATCTGTACCCACTTTCCCAAATGTTGCTACGTGTGTAGTATGGATAGGAAATATGAACCACCTCCACCCCCCAGAGTCCAACACTTTCTTAAATTAGGCTAAATATGGAGCGTGAGTGGTAAATCTACACCCAGGGCCGGACTGGCCATAGCGGGCACCGGGCGTTTCCCCGGTAGGCCGATAGGGTGGGGGCCGGTTTTGGGCCCCTGGGGGGCCGTTTTTGTTACCGGGGGTCAGCAATATCGGCCCCCTGTAACAAAATCGGCCGAAACCGGCCCTTGCAAACTGCTCAGCTGCACTCCCCCTCACCCCAGGGGGCGCCGGCTGAGCAGTTTGCCAGGGCGGGTTTCTGTTCCCAGTCCGGCCCTGTCTACACCCTTCAAGGACAAGCACTCAGCTTTGTCAAGCACTGAAAACGGGAAAAAAGCAAGGAGAAGCCAGGAGCAACAGCAATGCAACAGCACAGGGATAGCTGGGCCTGGGACTTGCTCCATGGGGTTACACTGCGGGCTTCATGAAGTAGGTCTTAGGAGGAGTGGGAGGCACTGGAAGGTAGAGCGCGGGGCTAGGCTGGAAAAATTAGATTAAGGTGGGAGCGGTAATGAGGGAGAAACAAGGAGATAGCAATAAAAATGAGAGAAAAGCAATGAGAAGGCACTCAAAAAATGTAGGAACAAGGAAGGAGATTGCAGTGAAAACAAGCGTAAAGCAAGGAGAAGGGACTCAAGTACAAGGGTAAAAGCATGGGTAAAGCAGTGAAAATGAGGGAAAAGCAGGGAGAAAGCACTCAAAAAATGAGGAAAAAAACAAGGAGAAAGCAGTGAAAATGCGAAAAAAGCAAGGAGAAGACAGGAGCAAGAGCGATGCAACAGCACGGGGAGTGCTGGGCCTGGGACCTACTCCAGAGCTGGGATCAGAAGAAAGTTGGGACATGCTTTGACTATAATCAGCCAGGGTATAAGAGAGGTAATCCAGCATGCACCAAGAAGTCCCGCCCCTGGTGAACCTCCCAAAGGGGTTAGCTAGTTTGGACATGGGGATGGATGTGTTCTCTGGAGAGGCCAGAGGTTACACACACGTTACTTTAGTCTCCCTGGATGGGGTGGATATTAAACCTCTGGATACGTTGCCTGACAACCTGTCAAGGTACAGGCAGAGACAAAAAGTCAATGGGACTGAGGTAGAGGGTCTTAGGGATACAGGAGCCAGTGTCACCATGGTGACTGCCAAACCGGCTTCCAAAAAGCAGTAAATCCTTGGTGCTAGTCATCAAATTACCAGTGCTGACAATGAGACTGGCCCTAAACAGGTGGTAGTGTCCCCTGCCTTACCAATTCTGTGTCTGTTGAGCAATGATCTGGAAACTTCTGCATCTGCAGGGGTAGAAAAGAGAGTCCATGCACATATGCTGGGCCTCCCTGAATGGGTGTGCATGACTACAAGAGCACAGGCTGCAAAGAAGGGAAGTCAAGAGGACTTGGAACCTGAAAGTATTGCCCAAGAGCCCAAGAAAAAGGGAAAGGGCAGGAAGACTGGTGGGACAGCTTTCAAAAAGTCCAAGGATCAGGGAGAGACATCTTCTGAGGGAGATGCCCTGATGCCTGGGGAGGGAACTGCAGCTGAGGAGCTTGGGCTTGACCTGACAGAGCTTCTTGATACAGAGGGACCCTCCAGAGAGGACTTGTGCGCAGAGCAAAAGGTGTGCCCTACCCTAAAGAACCTGAGGCAGCAAGCTCCCTGACAAGAAGAGGCTGATGTGAGTGGAACTAACCGGGTCTATAGGGAGGATGGGCTCCTCTATACTGAGGCCAGGGATCCAAACCAGGGACAACCAGGAGAGTGGTGGTCCACCCGGTATACAGAGAGTTCATGCTAACATTGGCCCATGACAACTCCCTCTCTGGACATCTGGGAGAGACTAAGACCTGGGAAAGGCTAGTAGCCCATTTTTATTGGCCACAGATGTCTGAGAAGGTTAATGAGTTCTGTTGCTCCTGTACAACCTGTCACTGTTTGATATTTGATATTTATTAATTTATAAAGCGCCTGAATCACCCCCAAAGGGGTATCTCCGCGCTGTGGAAGAGCTGTAGCAGGCCGAGAAGGGATACAGGATTAAAACAGTACAGTTTTGAGGAGTCTTCTGAATTGCAGGTGATCAGGGCATTGCTGAAGATGGATAGGAAGTTGGTTCCAATAGAAGGGTGCTAGGTGAAAAAAAGCTTTGCCACTCAGACGCGATTTTTTGCATTGTGTTACATTAAGTAGAGACTTAGTTCCTGAGCATAGGGATCTGGGTGGCAGGTATTGGATGATTTTTTCTGCAAGGTAACTAGGACCTTTGCCATTCAGGGTTTTATGCACAATGCAGCATATCTTAAATTGTATCTGTTTACGCACCGGAAGCCAGTGCAAATGTTGTAGGAGAGGGAGGGAGGCTTTTCTAGGGGGGCATTCGAGATGAGGCGGGCCGCGGTGTTTTGGACTACTTGTAGTCTGGTCAGTGATGACTCATTGACCGAGATCGGAAGGGCATTACAGTAGTCCAGGCGGCTCAGCACTGATGCCTGAATGAGTGTTTTCCGAGTGGTCAGAGGGAGGAAGGGAAATACCCTCCATAGTAGGCTTAACACATGGAAGCAGGAGCCTGCGGTGGTTGCAGCGTGCTCCTTCATTGTCAGTTTCTGATCCAAGTGTATGCCAAGGTTTTTGACCACAGTCTTGGTAGGCGGGGTGGTGCCCAACTCCTCTGGCCACCACCTTGGGGACCACAGCAAAGGGGCATCTCCAAACAGCAAGATCTCGGTTTTCCCCGCGTTGAGCTGGAGGAAATTGTTCCTCATCTAGCTAGCAATTGCCTTCATACCATCTGTGAAGGTAGACTGGGCATTGGAGGTGTGTTTGTCAAAGGAATATAGAAGCTGAGTGTCATCAGCATACAAGATTGGTGAAAACCCCCATTTCCTAAGTAATCCTGCTAAGGGAGCAACATAAATGTTGAATATAGTGGGACTGAGACTGGAGCCCTGGGGGTACTCCCTTAGTCAGTCCCATAGTCAGTCCCATAATCCTGCTTTTCCAGTGGCAAAGCAGGATCAACTACAAAGGCTCCTTTAATTCCACTAAATGTGGTTGGGACTCGCTTTGAGAGGGTAAGCATAGATATGGTCGGTCCCTTGGCCCTCCTACTGCATCTGGAAATTGATTTATCCTAGTCATAGTGGACCATGCAACTAGATATCCATAGGCACTCCCCCTTAGGACTACAACTGCTCCAGCTGTAGCCAAAGCCCTCCTTGGTATCTTCACCAGGGTAGGGTTTCCTAACAAAGTGGTCTCAGATAGAGGGCAAACTTAATGTCAAATACCTCAAGGCTATGTGGGAGGAATGCGGTGTGAGTTACATATTCACGACCCCCTATGACCCCCAGACTAGTAGTTTGGTGGAGAGATTCAACAAGACCATTAAGGGCATGATCCAGGGACTCCCAGACAAACTCAAGAGAAGATGGGATGTCTTGTTGCCATGCCTCCTGTTCGCATACAGGGAGGTTCCTCAGAAGGGAGTTGGCCTTAGCCCCTTTGAACTTCTGTTTGGACACCCTGTAAGAGGTCCTCTAAGTTTGGTGAGGGAAGGTTGGGAGACGCCTCTCAAACTACCGCAGCAGGACATAGTGGACTATGTGCTAGTCCTACACCTGTGTATAGCAGAGTACATGAGGAAGGCAAACAAGAATCTGCAGGCCAGCCATGAGCTCACAAGGCTCCGGTTTGACCAGAAGGCAGCCATGGTTGAATATCAACCAGGTGAGCTGGTGTGGGTGTCAGAGCCTGTGGCTCCCAGGGCCCTCCAGGACAAGTAGACTGGGCCCTATCCCATTGTGGAGAAGAAAGGGGAGGTCCCCTACTTTGTTGACGCTGGCACCCCTAGGAGTCCTTTGAGAGTTCTCCAACTAAATCGCCTAAAACCACACCAGGATAAAGCTGGCATGACCATGCTGATGGCCACTGATAAGGGAAAGGAGGAGGAAAATGTACCCCTTCCTGATTTGTTGTCAACAAACCCTCAAGACGGTACAGTAGAGGGTATAGTCTTGTCTGACCCTATCACTGCACAGCAGCGGACTGACTGCAGGAATATCCTCAGCCAGTTGCAGAGCTCTTTTCCTTGACCCCTGGCCAGACAACATGGTGTACCCAATACGTGGACACCGGTGACAGCCTCCCTGTCAGGAATAAAATATACAGACTGTCTGACCAAGTCAAGGCCAGCATCAAATCTGAGGTCAGCAAGATGCTAGAGTTTGGGGTCATTGAACCCTCTGACAGCCCCTGGACAACCCCAGTGTTACTGGTCCCCAAACCTCACGAAAGGGGTGCCAAGATAGAGATGAGGTTTTGTGTGGATTATAGAAGGTTAAATGCAGTCACTAAGACTGATGCCCACCCCATCCCAAGGGCTGGTGAGCTTATTGATAAGCTGGGGTAGCCAAATTTCTCAGCACCTTTGACTTTAGGGTATTGGCAGATTGCCTTTACCCAAAGAGTCAAGGAGAGATCTGCATTCTCCACCCAAGAGGTCCACTTTCAATTTAAGATGATGCCCTTTGGATATAAGAATGCACCTGTCACTTTTCAGAGGTTGATGAATCGAGTTCTGTCAGGCCTGGATGAATTTAGCGCATCGTATCTAGATGATATTGCTGTCTTTAACTCCACCTGGGAGGATCACCTGGTCCACCTCAGAGAAGTTTTGCAGGCCCTGCATCAGGCAGGCCTCACAATCAAGGCAAGCAAGTGCCAGATCGGGCAGAGTACTGTTGTGTGTCTGGGCCACCTTCTAGGTAGAGGCCAGGTTAAACCTCTCCAACCCAAGATCCAAACTATTCTGGACTGGGAGCCACCAAAGACACAGACCCAGGTCAGGGCTATAAGAGGTTTGTGAGGGGGTAAGGAACCATTGTGGCCCCTCTCACTGAGTTAACCTCAAGGAAGCAGCCAAAGAAAGTTGTTTGAATGACAGGCTGTCAAAATGCCTTTGCCACCCTGAAAGCAGCCATGTGCTCAGCACCTGTCTTAAAAGCACCTGATTATGGGAAACAATTCATTGTTTAAACAGATACTTCTGAACATGGGATTGAGGCAGTGTTGTCACAGACCAATGATGAGGGACAGGATCAACCAGTTACCTATAATAGCAGGCGACTCCTCCCAAGAGATAGCAGCGTTGGAGTGCCATTGAGTAGTAAGCCTTTGCTGTGGTTTGGTCCCCGAAGAAGCTAAGACACTTCTTTTTTGGGACTCACTTAAAAGTTTGAACGAACCACGGGCCTCTCTAGTGGCTGATGCATATGGGAGTAGGGAACCCCAAGTTTTTGAGGTAGTCCATTTCCCTACAGGGGATGGACTTTGTAGTGAACACAGACGAGAGACTGACCATGCCAATGAAGATGGCCTTTACAGGTTTTTTCACTTAGACAATGAGAACTACCATGAGGGACGTTAGTGCTCATCACCTTTTGTCTGGGTGGGGGTGATGTTAGAAAGTGCCCTTATTGTCATGGTCACCCCCCAATTTTTGCTCTAGATGCAGTCTTTTAAGGTCTAGAAGTGCACTGAGGCCTGCTAACCAGGCCCCATGGCCAGTGTCTTCTCCCTTAAACTGTAGCTGTGAATTGGCACACCTAATTGGCAAGAACAAATCGCCCCTTGTAAATCCCTAGTAGATGGTACCAGTGGTACCCAGGGCAAGGGTGATAAGAGGGTCACCAGGGCTGCAGCACTTTATTGTGCCACCCTGGGTGACCTGAGTAAAAGTGTGTTTGTAGGTCTGCCATTTTAGCCCTGCACAAGCAGCCTGTCTGCTCAAGAAGAGCTCTGCACACACCATATGCTGCAGAGCCACCCTACTGCCTTACTGTAAGTAGGTCACTCTTAAGGTTGTCCACCTTAGTCCAGGAGGTAGAGTACATTATGTTAGAGGTGTGGATATATATGTTTGCACATATATATATCCCTAAGTAACCCTGTAAAGCAAGGTTTTACTGTAAGTGTCCATAGAGTAGCACGGGCTGGCTACTGGGCAAACTCGAGATAACTAGCTCCATTACGGAACAACTGAATTGTGTCATGTTTGGTATCAAGCACAGTGCTTTTTAAACCCTAACAGGATTCTCTTGTCAAGGGTGAGTTGGTAAGCACAGTGATACCACTCCGCTCGAGTCGCCCTAGGATTCAAAGCTCCAGTGCCTTGGAAGGCTTTCCCAAGCCATTTGCCACCAAGAAAAGAGTCTGCCCTCCTGGTGGGATGTGCTGGTACTTCCCTAGGACAGAGACAAAGACCTGGGCAGGAAGGAGGTACCACCTCCACCTTTCCAGGATGCCTAGTGCTTACAGTAATCCCCATCAAAGACTTCACCGCCCTTGAAATGTAATTACCTTGTCCCCCACTTGAGGACAAAGCCCTTCTCACTCTGACAGGCGGTAAAACTAGGTATTCAGGAGGCGTACAACCCCAAGAGACTAGCCTCACCTTTAGGGTGGGCTAGGAGGTCTATGCAGCAGAGGAAAGTGAGGAAGCTCCTATAAATATGAAAATACTTCCTCACAAAATCCATCCGAAATGCTGGGCTTCTGCATAATCTCACACTTCTCCTGGTAGGCTTCAAACACCCCAACTGAGACAGAATTCCAGCTGATGAGTCAGTTTCACATGCACTGTTGATTCAGCGGTCTACTAACAACAGATACTCTACTACCATATACTCATTTGGGCCCATACAACTTGCTTCCGCTGCGCTCTAAGTAAACCACTGGAGTCTATTAGTTTTATATGTTACTCATACCTCAAGATCTAGTTATTACTTCTTTAACTAAACCTTTGCTGATCAAACAGTTCTTTCCTCTGGTCAATGGACCAGTTAGGTGGAACTAGTTGATGGCAATAATTGACATTACTTATTATGCATTTCTTAATAAGTATAAAATAATGACAGACTCAATAAGTTTTAAAATCTTTATCTAAATTGGGGTTTTGAACCATCTCAAAAGCGTTTCAGTACAAACACCCTCATTCGCGGGAGTGCCAATTCAAAAATATCTCAAATAACACTTATCAATTCAGATGCATACAATAACTATGCTCAGAAAGAAGAGGATAGAGACAGAAGAGCTTTTATCAAATGATGAATTTCATAGTTGCCAAAGTAGGGTGTGAAGACCAACCCCTGGCCAAAGGGCTGGTAAGGGCCTCCCAGGACAGATCAGGAGACAAAGGCTTCAGGACAGGATACTTCACCTCTCTAGTTACTGACGACCACGTTGCACCCCTCTCTGACACTCTCTTCCTCCTCGTAGTTCTTCTGCGATCTTCTTTCTAAACCCACCCATTAATTAAGTAGATGATTCTGCATTCGGTTTCTTCATCAGCATTTCAGAACACCACCCCGGCACACCCCGTTGTCAAGCTTCTTCAACGCGCATCAAGCTTCTTCGTAGCTTCCCCAAAATTCGCATCTCCAAACAAAACTCCCTCCTCAAACTAAACTACCTCAATTATACCTTTTCATAGAGATGTACCACCCATTAATGTTTCATTTGCACAGAATACTAACTTCTGATTGGACAGGCGAGGGGGATGATCATCACACCACACTTTTACTTCATTTATTCTCTTTTAACCATTGTTCCCAAACTCCTCCCCTCAAACTTTTATTCCGCTCTTCCTTTCCCATACATCTTTAAACTTTATTAATACATTTGTAACTGATTTCTTGAACAAGTTCCTTCATATGAACTCTTCACCCTCATGTTCCCAGGGCACATCTCCGCCGACCTTGGACTCGTGACAAATCCTTAGTCATCTTCCAAGCTTCTGTATCAGGGCGCATGCGTCGCGCCATATTGGTCTGCTCGACTCGGACAACTTTAACAGTCCCAAATACGCACTAATAATAAAGTAAAAAAGAAAAGTATTATTCTCTAAAATAAATGATTTCACTGTATACCACCAACCTCTACTCTAACCCATACCATTTGTTATTTCTCTCTCTGCATTTGCGTTAATTATAAACCCATTTCTAATTTCAGCAAAGCAAGTGCCATGCATGTGAGCTTTCAAGCGGCCATTTTATAGCTCTTTGCGCAAGCGCCAGAATTTCCTCCAAGCGAAAGCACGCCATACTACGTAGATGCAGTAGACGCATGCGCAGTAAAGATCTCATGTTAAATGCGTCCTAGTCCTACGTCCGTGTTATTTGCAGTTAGTAAACACATAGGCAAGCTTCGCTCTTTTCCCGCGTATAATGAAAAATGCATATTATTAATCACGAGACATGTCGTTAGTAAATCGTTAGTAAGTTACATCGAGAAGATTGCTTCCGAGCAAGTCTGGTGTCCGAGACCTTGCTCCAGCACTGTCATTCCTTGGCTTTACATTAGCCACAAAGCTGTGCTTCCAGATACGTCCATCGTTTGTTTTAACTGCATTCTTGTACAATTTCACCACAACCTTCTCACTTGTGAATTTAGACCAGTCTTGACAGCCCACAGGTGCTTTAATCTTGACTTTGTCACCAGCCTGGAATTCAGCTGCCTTAGCACATTTACGAGAGTCAACATATCCCTTTCATTTCTGCTGCAAAGGCAACTCCTTCTCCCTCCACTGACCAATACCATTGTCCTTCAGTCCTTTGTCCAGCATCATCCACCCAAGACCCATTTTGGTATTTGGAGATCTCCCTTTGAATAACTCAAAAGGAGTCTTCGAGACCGCGACCTTCCCAAGGAGCTGGAAACACGCAGAGATCAACGCCCTACTCAAAAAACCCAAGGCGGACCCGAGAGACCTCAAGAACTTCCGGCCCATCTCTCTGCTTCCGTTCCCAGCCAAGGTCATCGAGAAGATCGTCAACAAACAGCTAACCCGATACCCTCGAAGAAAACAGCATCCTGGACCCATCCCAATCAGGGTTCCGCAGCAACCACAGCACTGAGACTGCCCTCATCGCCGCCACCGACGACATCAGGATCCTGCTGGACAATGGTGAGACCACAGCCCTCATCCTGCTGGACCTCTCCGCCGCCTTCGACACTGTCTGCCACCGCACTCTACGCGCACGCCTCCACGACGCAGGGATCCGAGACAAGGCCCTGGAATGGACCACCTCCTTCCTCGACGGCAGAACCCAGAGAGTCCGCCTCCCACCCTTCCGATCCGAAGCCTCCGAGATCATCTGCGGCGTACCCTAGGGATCGTCCCTCAGCCCAACACTGTTCAACATCTACATGGCCCCGCTCGCACGCATCGCCAGACAACACGACCTCAACATTATCTCCTACGCCGACGACACTCAACTGATCCTCTCCCTCACCAAGTACCCCCTCGCCGCCAAAGCCAAACTCCATGAAGGAATGAAGGCCGTCGCCGATTGGATGAAGATCAGCCGACTAAAGCTGAACACGGACAAAACGGAGGTCCTCATCCTCGGCTCCAACACCTCAGCCTGGGACGACTCCTGGTGGCCAACGACGCTGGGAGCAGCCCCGACACCCACCGACCACGCACGCAACATGGGAGTCATCCTCGACTCAACGCTCTCCATGGCCAAGCAAGTCAACGCAGTCTCCGCCTCCTGCTTCAACACCCTCCGCATGCTTCGCAAGATCTTGCAAATTCATCCTTGCACACCTCATCCCACACAAATTCTGCCTTCTTGCACAACAACCTTCTGAGATGATTAGTTTTCTCAGCAAAAGTTTTTACAAATTTGCTGTAAAACTCAGCCATACCCAAAAATGAGGCCATCTCTTCCTTAGAACATGGATCTTTCAATTTAGGTATGGTTTCGACCAACTCCTTTTTCGGCTTAACACCACTGCTTGATATGTGATGGCCTAGATAGTCAACCTCGGTCACCCCAAATCTATACTTGTCACGACTTAGCGTCAACCCAGTCTTTAGCAACCTCTCCAAAACCTTCACAACTCTGCCATCATGCTCTTCAATAGTCTTCCCATAAATCAACACATCATCCTAGTAACATCAAACACCTGAGATTCCCTTGACATCATCATTCATGATCCTTTGAAAGACGGAAGCCGCCGAAACCTAACCGAAAGGCATTCGTAAGAACTTGAATGCCCCCATTGGAGTTATGAACACAGTCAACTCCTGTGAGCACTTATCCAAAGGTACTTGGTGATAGGCTGAAGCTAGGTCCAGAATGATAAAGTAACATGCACCATCCAGAGTCGACACCATTTCATCAATATTGGGAGTGGAAATTTGTCCACCACAACCTCCCTATTGAGTGCTCGAAGATCCACACACAAACAAATCTTAATATTACTCTTCTTGGCCACCACAATTGGAGCCAACCACTCCTTTGCCTCCACTGGCTCAATCACCCCAGAATCCACTAACCTGGCAATTTCCTCCCTTACAGCCTCCTGCACACTCAGTGGAATCCTCCTCACATTGGCTGTAACTGGCTTGGCTCCCAGCTTCGACTTAATCCCGTAACTATAGCCTTTCAACAACCCCACCGTATCCTTAAACAATTTCTCAAACATCATCACAAATGTGTAACCAGCAGTCTCTATCACTTGTATCTCCACTGGGGGTTTTCATTAGGATTAAGAGAAATGCCCAGACGTGCCTGGTGCGTCCATTTCAGCAGATTATCGCCTTTGTCAGCCACATAAATGATTGCATCCGCAAACCTCCCATTATACTCCACACAGGTTTGAAAATACCCCAGCATTTTTATAGGTGTTCCACCATAACCTGTTGGTCTCACATCTGACCCCAATAACTTAACTGTACCACAAAAATTCCGCTCATACATTTCCTTAGAAATCAAGGTGAAGTGAGAGCAAGAATCAAATCTAATTTTTATCTTAACGTCACCCACTTTGACCCACTCTGAAGGATGTTTCACACCACACTCATTCACCTTATAAATAACCTCCTTAACCTCATTTTTGCTTTCCCTTTTGTTTCAACTGCGACAATTTTTTGAAAAATGACCTCTCTTACCACAACAGTTGCATACCACTTTGAGAGCTGGGCAACAATTGGCATTAGCTTTATGACCAAATTTGCCACAGTGATAACATGTTCCTTGAAACCCCATTGCACCTTTTTTCTCTTCCTTCCCACTCTTATTGCTAACTGGATTAGACCTCTGCGTTACTAGACATACCACCTCTTCTACCTTCTCAGCAGAAGCAGTTTGTTTGCCCACCTTGCTCAGTTCGTTCACACACTTCAACATGTGTTCAACACGTTTACCAATGACCATCACTTCATCCAGAGGTTGTTCATCCTTAAACCACAGCTCTTCCCTTATTTTATCACTGCAACATTTCAACACAAATTGGTCACGTATTCTCTCTTCAATCAATTCACCAAATTTGCAACTAGCAGCCAATTTTCTCAGAGCAGTCACAAACTCCTCCACTGTTTCTTCTTTCCCCTGCTCTCTTAATCCAAAATAATATCTTTCCATGATGATGCTCACTTTTGGTAGATAATGCAGATCTAACTGCTTGATACACACCTCATAATTATTTAACCCTCTTTGGACTGCAGCACTCAATTGTGGCAAGTTTTCCAAAACCTCCTGTCCCTCCCCACCTAAACAGTGGAGCAAAAGTGCCTGCTTCCTCTCTGCACTCAAATTCGTGCCACAAAAGCTGGCATAATTTTCAAATTCTTTTTTCCACTTCTGTCACTTCACAGGGGGTTCCCCAGGACTTGTCACTGACCATGTCATGAGTGATGTAATATGTGACGTCATCAGCAGTGAATTGCGGGGGCGCGAGTTATAGTTAGCTGAACTAACTATAACGGGGGAATTTCACGGGTTTTGTACGAGTGCAATGTCCAACTAACTATAACTGTCCATAAAACCTATGGTTTTTTCAGTGAATTTCAAAGGTTTTTTAAATGCTAATTTCTAACTATAACGTGTGTGAAACCTATGGTTTTTTCAGTGAATTTCAAAGGTTTTTAAATGCTAATTTCTAACTATAACGTGTGTGAAACCTATGGTTTTTTCAGTGAATTTCAAAGGTTTTTTAAATGCTAATTTCTAACTATAACGTGTCTGAAACCTATGGTTTTTTCAGTGAATTTCTAAGGTTTTTTAAATGCAAATTTCTAACTATAACGTGCGTGAAGCCTATGGTTTTTTCAGTGAATTTCAAAGGTTTTTAAATGCTAATTCCTAACTATAACATGTCTGAAACCTATGGTTTTTGTCAGTGAATTTCAAAGGTTTTGTAAATGACAATTTTTAAATGTATAAATTGTTATATTTATTTTTTGATACTGATTTACTACATTTTTTTAAACTATTTATTTTTAGATATTTTATTTTTTAAATTACATTGTAATTACATTATACATTACATTACAAAATATACTTTCTCACAATCAATTACTTTAGTTTAAATACTTTGCAAATAGGCAATAGACTTTTAAGTACAGTAGTTACAGTTGTTGCAATGGGCAACACAATTTCAAACACAATGCAACATTGAGCTCAATGGGAATTTCTAGTTAAATGCAATTAGTTACTTTATGGATTACTTTTTCTAACCACAGGACTGGATCCTAGACTCAGTCCTGGGACATCTCCTGTAAACAGTTGAGTAAAAGCGTTTTGGTTACAGTAGTGATTTTTAAGGAACATTATTGTATTTTAAAAGTTGACACTTAGAAACTTTTTCACATAGAATCACCAATGTTATCCTATGGGAGGAAATTCACTTAGCAGGTAAGTAGTGTTATCGTTACTTTTTCTTACTCAGTGGTGGATCCTGGATCCAGCACTGGTGCATCTCCTGTAAATAGTTGAAAGAATGCGTTTAAGTCATACAGGCGATATTTAAGGAATATTTGTAGTTTGTGAAAATCGACACTTTAAAACTTTTCTGCTGAAAACCAGACAATGGATTCCTATGGAAGGAAATACAAGTTACTGGTAAGTACTGTTAGAATTACTTTTCAGGGTCAGTGCTGGGCTAAAAGATGCAGCACTGAGGTCTCTCCTGATAACAGGTGAGTAAATCGGAATTCGTAGTTCGGCTGATTTTAGATGAATATTTTAAAGTTCCAAAACTCCACACTTAGAAGAATTTCCAAGTGAAACCAGTCAATGTTAGCCTATGGAAGGAAATTCAAGTTACTGGTAAGTACGGTTAAAATTACTTTTCAGGATCAGTACTGGGCTCAAAGATGCAGCACTGAGGTCTCTCCTGATAACAGGTGAATAAATCGGAATTCGTAGTTCGGCTGATTTTAGAGGATTATTTCCTCAATGGTGAAGGAAGGGGTGGGGCCTGAGGTGACATGTCTGCAAATACGCCCTGTGGCGCGTTTTAAGTTGGGGGATTAAGTCCCCTTGAATCATGAGGGTCCCTGAAGTCCAACTAGCCCACCCTGTACCTCCAGTATGCGCCAGGGAGCTGCATTGCAGAGAGGTGTTCAGAAGCCACGCCCCTTTTACACCTCTCTGCAACGCAGCTCTGTGGCGCTTTCTGGACATACCTGGTGGGCTAGTTGGCCCCCAGGGACCCTCAGGATTGAAGGGTCCTTGTGGGACCCCTGAGCAGGCCTAGGGGGTCAGGGTGTTTCTACCCTGCCCCTTTGTGCGTTTTGCGCACTTGGTTTTGTGCCTCGGTTCTACCGAGGCACAAAATGGCTGCCAACACTTCCTGATTAGGAATGTTGACAGCCACTTGACAGCCAATTAGCATGCAGCTCGTGATCGGGACGGTGCGCGCAGGGTGCGCTCAGGGTACGCGGACCCTACTCGGCCATAGATATATATGTGACTTTACTTGTGATTTTCTCAGAAACTACTGAACGGATTTACACCATTTAAGCAAAAGGCATGACACTGAACCAAGGGCTACCTCTTTGCCAAATTTGGTGTAATTCCGTTCAGCAGTTCGGGCTGTAGCTGCGACTAAAGGTTCCTATGGAAAAATGAATGGGGAAAACGCGTTTTGGGACCCCCCTTTTTTCTCGTCCCCGCTTGACGTATCACCCCGAGACTTTCAGGATAGGATCGGACCGGAGCGCCCCAACAAGTTGGAAGCTTTCGCGAAGATTTGTCAACCGGCGCCAACGTTATTTCAAATAGAATGTTGCGGATTTCCTATGGATAATAGGTCCTAACTATAACTATCTACTGGCGACCGCCAGTAGATAATATGTAATACAAAACTACAAAAAATACATATATATATATTTTTAAAAAAGCTATTCCAGAATATCCTTTGATCACATACAGACGTTGCAAGTCAATAGGCGATCAACTAGTACATAGTCACTTCCAGCCATCAATACAGCCAAAAATATGCTAAGAGGTTTCTTTCCATGCCTTAATTGTAAGGCATGTAAACAAAGCCATAAGGTTTTGGAATATGAAAGTTTGGAAAGTGGGGTGACCTGTAGAAAGGTTAGAAAGGTCAATCGCCTACTGAATTGTAACTCAGAATTTACTGTTTATGTGTTAGAATGCCCCTGCCCGAAAAGGTATGTGGGCAGTACTATCCATCCAGCAAAGAAACGGATTCTGGAACACATGCGTGCCATCACTAAAAAGATCAGACATACTCGATGGCACGCCATTTTGAATCTATGCATAAAAGTGATCCCAAACTGCTCAAATTCTTCTGTATTGATCAGGTGGCCAGGAATGAAAGAGGTGGGGATAGAACAAGGGCACTGAGGGCCCTGGAATCTAAATATATAATAGATCTTCAAACCAGGGTTCCCTTAGGCCTTAACTTTGATGAGGAATTATGGTCACACCTTGATTAACTAGCCATTATTCTGATTGTATTCCCCTTCTGCACCATGACCATGTATTCCATTTTCTGAAAAGTACTGATACTGTGTTAAGAGTCTATTATGAGTGATAATTCCTCAAAATATACAAATGAATTGTTTTTAAGGTTCCCTCACGTTCATGGCTTTGTTTTTGGTTTGCCCATTCAGGGCACAATTTTGTACAGTTCACGGTGCTCTGAGTGGTCTTTTTGAACAACCATGCGTTCTTTTAAGTCAGAACACTATTACTTGTTAGAGGTATAAGGATGAATTGTCATCTAGGCGGGATATATGTATTTAATCACGCTACAATCCGCTACCTTTCTAAGGTCTGACTTAGTAAACAAAGATGGGCGTAACATCTAGGAATTTTCCTAAGATTTTTGTATCGTTAGATTAATCCATCGTAAATGTATATATAAATGGTTATATAGGTTTAACTTTTGACCACATGTAAATAGTTGTATATAATGATATATGGTTTTGAAGCACTGATGAACTTGCATTGTTTTTACTAAACTTGGAACAAGTCTTAAGATGGCCGCCATGTATAATGCATTATGCAGTAACTTTACGAGGCCCTCTTTTGTTTTGATGTTTATTTTTTTAACCTATTGAATCACGTTTTTCACTTTAAATATGTGTCATACACTTGGGGTCACTGACATCGAAGAAGGCAGATTGCCGAAACGCGTCTGTCAGTGCGGGGGTTTGTGCATTGAATAAATAATTTGCAACAAGGACCTGCGAGTGCTCCTCTATTTACGCCGCGGAAGCTGTTGTGCGTGTGGACTAATATATATATATATATATATATATATATATATATATATATATATATATATATACATATATATATGTATGTATATATATATATATCCAAAATTGCGCTGGTTGCAGGTTGAAAAACAGCACACCGTGGCCCAATCTTTTGCAAATCAATGCCTTTATTTGATGGTCTGACACACTCTACGCGTTTCGGGAAACCCCTTGATCACGAGTGACTGTCATAGTTTTTTAGTGGTTTAAATAACAAAACATGTGATCTACTGACACAGTAGACAGACTAACAGAAACGAGTTACACTTCACTCGATTCATGTCAAAAAGTGCATAAATACAAACATAAGGTTTTCACAAGTCTTAACAAACATGTACTATTTCTCATATCAATTTTACAAGAAATACGAATATCTGTCAGATTTAAAGGCATTTTGTCTATTGGCTATTCAAAAACCTGCAACTTTATTAATAACATAGCCGTCAAAAGTGTGCGTCAACCTAACGCGTTATATCAAACCTTGAATATTTCAATTCTTTCAAAACAAATGAAACATTCCCCAGTGGGAAAACAGGTGACCCTGTAGAGGCTAGGAAATAATAGTACCAATGTTACGCCCAAGTGGGCATTTATATACAAAGAATATTCTCAAAAAATAAAAATTACATATTGGTACTGCATAATAATATACCCAGTTGCAGGTAAAAACGATATTTTAGCTCTTCTGCCTTCTTCTTATGTCATACCAATTTACATGATTATCTGTGAAAACACAAAAATAAATGTGATTAACATCCAGTTGATCCCATATTAAACAATTAAACACCTAAACTTTACAGTGGAAATATATACATAAGTGCCTAGGGGCAGCAGATAATAAAAACTTTACATTTTTATGAAAACATACTTTAGTTTGGTTTCTAGCCTATTAAAATCCCGAACTAACAGGACTGAGCCTATATGCATTATCATTGGTATGGGGGGTAACAGGATCTATCCTAAATGAACTGATAGTTCCTCATCACAATTATGCCCCCCTGGCATCAGTGTTTGATATTGAATTATGAGTCTTGACTCAAGGCGTCTCAAATCTAGGACACGGTTTCCTCCCTGTTCATTAACTGGTACAACATCAAGTACACAGAACGTGAGTAAGTTGCTGTTTTGATTGTGGTGGGTCTGAAAATGTCTAGCCATAGGATATTGTCGATCTCCGTTTTTGATTGCTCTTAGGTGTTCCAATACACGTTTCTTTGCTTTATGAATTGTGCTTCCAATGTAAGTTTTATTACATGGGCAGCTAAGAGCGTAAACAACATGATCAGTTTTTGCATGTCAGATATTTTAGAATTTTATATGGCTTACATTCTGATGAGAGTTTGCATTCCTTGCAGTTTTTACTGTACTTACATGCTTTACAATTACGACATGTAAGAAACCCTGTATTCCAAGTGTTTTGGGGATTGGTGACTCAAGGGCTCTACAAAGACTATCTTTCAGTGATTTTGCTTTTCTGAAAGTAATTCGTGGGAACGCTTCCACACTTGTAACAAGATCTTTGTCAGTTGATAATACATGCCAAAATTTCTCGAGGCCTTTCCTGACTTGTTTGATCTGTCTATGGTAAGTTGTTATAAACCTGATTTTTGTTCTGACACTCCTCACTATCCTCTCTTCTTTTTTCTTTTTCAACAAGAAGGGATGATCTTGGTCTGGAATCAACTTCTAACCTAGCTTTCTTTATAGTTGACCGTGTATAGCCTCTTTGCATGAATCTTTTAACCATAACAGCCTCCTCATGCTTGTAACCCCCTTCTGTGCTACAGTTACGTTTTGCGCGCAAGAGTTCACCTAAGGGGATACTCTGAATCAAACTGCTCGAATGACAGCTGCGGGCATGTAAGAGGCTATTTCCTGCAGTTTCTTTTCGAAATAACTTGCTTTCAAGTTTAGCATTTTTAACAGTCAAGGTCAAATCAAGAAATTCAATTGTGTCTTTAGAAAATTGACTTGTAAATTTTAGATTAAACTGATTACTGTTCAGGTCATTAACAAATTCAACAGCTTCCATCTCATTTCCATCCCACACACAGAAAATATCGTCAATATACCGTGCCCATATTATGACATTTTTTGACCATGTTAGATGTTTTCTGACAACTGAGTCTTCCCAGAACCCTAAATAGAGGCCTGCAAAGCTCGGCGCAAAGCAGGTCCCCATCGCTGTTCCGAGGGTCGGTCGTTGTTAAAAATAAAATCATTTTCTGTCAAACAGTGTGACATCATTTTAACTAGCATCTCTGTATGGTAGAAATAAGAGACAGACCTGTCTTTTAAGAAGTGGCGACATGCCTCTAAACCATTCGCATGTGGTATACATGTGTAGAGGCTTATTACATCTAAGCCCAAGAGACAGTAATTTTCTTTCCATTCAACATTTTCTAAACGTCTAAGAAAATCCCCCGTATCTTTAACATAGGACGCAAGATTCTGCACAAGCGGTTGCAAAAAATAATCAACATACCTAGATGTATTCTCCATACAACTCCCCCTGGAGGATACAATAGGTCTCCCAGGGGGGTTCTTGTCATCTTTATGGATCTTAGGTAAAAGATACAATACGGGGAGCTTAGGGAATTTACATGTCAGAAAGTTGTATTCATCTCTCTCTAATAGACCCCTGTCTTTCCAATCAAGTAATTGGATTTGATACAATTTAATAGAATTCTCATATTCTGTTTTACTGCTTACTTCATACTTCTCCCCATCAGAGAGCTGTTTCATGCCCTCCTGAATATACATCTGTCTGGGTAACACCACAACATTCCCCCTTTATCTGATTTTTTAATGACAATCGAACGATCATTCTTAAGGTTTTCAATAGCCTCACTTTGTGCCACCGACACATTTCTGTTACCATGCCATTTCTTTTTGACAGATCTAACAGTTCATTCATGACCCCGCGTTCAAATACATCAATGGCATCATTCTTTATTTGCGGGAGAAAAACTGACTTGGGTCTAAAACCACTGTGGGCACTCATATCTAAGCACACATTGTCATTCATTAAATTGCTTAATGGATCAGCATTGCTCTCGCCAGCTAATTCATTCAAAGCATGCAACAAATTTACATCACCAATACTGATGATACTTGGTTGATCTCTCATAGCTTCTGTCCCATCCGATATTCTAGTGGCATACCATTTTTTAATACGTAACTTTCTAGTAAAATAAAATAAATCTATCCGACTCTGCGTGTAATTAAAATCACTGGAAGGACAAAATGTTAATCCCAAAGATAAAATCTGTACCTCCACATCGCTCAGTTCTCGCTCTGAAAGGTTGATAACAGTTCTTTTCTCCATTATTTTGTCTTCTGTTGGCCCCTCGTACGACTCTCCCACAGGGCTTCCTAAGTCTCCAAGTGCTGCTGAGTTTTCTTTTCTGCCGTCTTTGCCGCCTCTTCCGCGACCTCGGAATCCTCTCGGTTTGTTGGCGGTCATCCTCCCTCTTGCCACCAAACTGAATTCTGTTAAAATACGGGTTTTTGCTCCATCCTGTTCTGATATACTTGAAATGTCACTTTCGCTTATTCCAGTTTCCTCACCCGGTATTTCACTTGATATGAAGTTGGTGGCTTGTCTACTTATAGTTGCGTCATTGGCGGCAGTCGACGCACTCCGCAGTTGATCATATTTTTGCAAATGTCATTACTTGTCCCTTCTGGTAATCGACTAAGTCCCGATAAAATTTACGTTGTTTTTTGTTTTTAATCTCTTCCTCGATTTTTTCAAGTCTTCCATCCATTTTATTCATCTCGGACTGAAATTCTTCTTGTCCGCAGACAATTTTAAGTTGTTTCGTAATGGCATCAATGTCCTCAGCCAATCGCTCACAGTCCTTACGTGCATACTTCACAAGTAAACCTAACATAATCGTCGAACAATTATGATTGTTAGCTGCCCAGTCACTGATTAAATCTGGGTCGGGGTTACTAAAGGTTGGGGTGATAAAAATCCTTAGTCCCCTAGGTATTCTTCCAACGTCAATGTATTTTTGGAGAGTCGTGGCTTCCCACCACTTATTCTGTTCCAATTTGAGTGCCTTCCAGAGACGATCCCATAGTTGCCTTTTAGTGGGTGCTGTAATTCCACCATTCGCTGGCTCGCTCAGTTCTACGGGCTCATTGGCTTTGTAATTTTTAAACATTTTACCTGCCGCCTCACAGCGCTTGACATTCCTCGTCATTGCCATCTTTGTTGAATATTTTCGAACGCTGGCCGCGTTCGTACTTGCAAAAATCCCCACACTAGAAACAACAATTTTCAAACTGGTGTGGAAAGCCATCTGCTCCGTACATCCTCACTTCTGATTGGTGTATCGACTTCCACGTCAGTCCCGTATCAATCTGTGAATTTCTACACCGCGGGACGTTCGTGGGTTGTGTCTCACCAAATTGTACTTCTAGTCAAAATAGAGCGAAGCTGGCAAGGGTATTTTCAATATAATCCACCGCAAAGCAATGCTCGCGCACAGCAACCGCCTCACCCGAGCCTCTTACGACGGCGTTCCACGTCAGGATGGCGAGTCCTCAACATCCAAAATTGCGCTGGTTGCAGGTTGAAAAACAGCACACCGTGGCCCAATCTTTTGCAAATCAATGCCTTTATTTGATGGTCTGACACACTTCTACGCGCTTCGGGAAACCCCTTGATTGCGAGTGACTGTCATAGATATATATATATTATCTACTGGCGGTCGCCAGTAGATAGTTATAGTTAGGACCTATTTTCCATAGGAAATCCGCAACATTCTATTTGAAATAACTCTTGCGCCGGTTGACGAATCTTCGCGAAAGCTTCCAACTTGTTGGGGCGCTCCGCTCCTACCCTGAAAGTCTCGGGTTGATTCGTCAAGCGGGGGCCGAGAAAAAGGGGGTCCCAAAACGCGTTTTCCACATTCATTTTTCCATAGGATCCTTTCATCGCGGCTACAGCTCGAACTGCTGAACGGAATTACACCAAATTTGGCAAAGAGGTAGCCCTTGGTTCAGTGTTGTGCCTTTTGCTTAAATGGTGTAAATCCGTTCAGTAGTTTCTGAGAAAATCACAAATAAAATCACATATATCTATGGCCGAGTAGGGTCCGCGTACTCTCCCGATCACGAGCTGCTTGCTAATTGGCTGTCAACACTCCAAATCAGGAAGTGTTGGCAGCCATTTTGTCCCTCGGTAGAACCGAGGGACAGAAACAAGTGCGCAAAGCGCAAAAGGGGGCAGGGTAGAAACACCCTGACCCCCTAGGTCTGCTCAGGGGTCCCACAAGGACCCCCTGGGCAAAAAAAAGCATTTAAAAAAAAAAAAATCAGCGGGAGGCGCTTAGGGTGCGCGGATCCCGCCGAGAAAAAAAAAAGAAACAAGTGCGCAAAACGCACAAAGGGGGCAGGGTAGAAACACCCTGACCCCCTAGGTCTGCTCAGGGGGCCCCACAAGGACCCCCTGGCCAGAAAAAAGCATTTTTTTAAAAAACAAATCGGCGGGATGCGCTTAGGGTGTGCGGATCCCGCCGAAAAAAAAACAAACAAAGCACGGTCTCCCGCGCTTCGTTGTTAATTGGCCCCCGGGTGGGCCAAGTCCCGGAGGCATGCGGGGGGTTTATTTATAATATGTGGGGGGCCTCTAAGGCCCCCCCAAGCCCTGGGGACCGCCACCCCGGGCTTCTTTTTAAAAATTGAATAGTACTTGTGTGGGGGCTCAAGCCCCCACACGCCCCGGGACCGCCACCTCCCCGGGGCACTAACAAAATAAATGTGGGGTCCGTTTCGACCCCGAAGCCCCGGGGACCACCACCTCCCGGGCTTTAAAGACATGGGAGGGGGCCGCGCGGCCCCCTCCTGGAGCCTGTGGTGGCCCTGGGGACCGCCACCCCCAGGGCCGGCTCCTGAAGTGTCCCGGGTGCCCACCCCCGGGACACTGCTGCTTGCAATGGCAGGGCGGGAGCCTCGCGGCTCCCGTCCTGCCATTGCAACTGCTTAGCTTACTGAAGCGAGAGCAGGAAACCTGCTCTCGCTTCAATGAAGCAGCAGAATTGCTTTCCATAAGGGAGCTGCATGTTAGCAGCTCCCCTTATGGAAAGCAATGCCGGCTCCCGTAGGACGCGGGGAGCCGGCGGGACTGTGGGGGATTGGGGACCCCCACAGTCCCCAACCAGAGGCCAGGCCCCGGGGATGGGGTCCCCGGGGCCATTAGTGGCCTGGGAGGGGGGCCACGCAGCCCCCCTCCCCATAAAGATTTTTTTTTTAAAAAACGTTAAGGCCGGCCCCGGGGAATGGGGTCCCCGGGGCCTTAAACGGCCTGAGGAGGGGGGCCACGCAGCCCCCCTCCAAAAATGTATATGAAAAAAAAATCAGTGGGCATGCTATAGAGGCCCAGGGAAGGGGGGCCACGCGGCCCCCTTCCCGTTTTGTTTTAAAAAAAAGAAAAGAAAAGAAAATCATCAGGCCCTGGGGCCAAAAGTGGCCAAGGGAAGGGGGTCCACGCAGCCCCCTCCCGTACAAAAAAAAAAAAAAAAGACCGGCATCGTGCCGGAGGCCCCGCCTCCTCTCTGCAGCAGTCTGCAAACGCGCCCCTGGCACGCTTGCAGATGGGGAACGAATTCCCTTGAATACTGGGGTTCCTGGGGCCAACTAGCCCCCAGGAACCTCCAGTATGCGCCAGGGGCTGCGTTGCAGAGAGGTGTACAGAGGCCACGCCCCTTTTACACCTCTCTGCAATGCAGCTCTGTGGTGCTTTTGGAGGTACATGGTGGGCTAGTTGGACTCCAGGGACCCTCAGGATTCAAGGGGACTTAATCCCCAACTTAAAACGCGCCACGGGCGCGTTTGCACAGTGGTGAAGGAGGGGCCGGGGCTTCAGGTGACATGTGTGTAAACAGGCCCTGTGGTGGGTTTTAAGATGGGGAATTAAATCCTCTTCAATCCTGAGGGTCTCGGGACAACTAGCCCACCAGGTACCTCCAGTAAGCGCCACGGAGCTGCGTTGCAGAGTGTTGTAAAAGGGGCATGGCCTCTGTACACCTCTCTGCAACGCACCCTCTGGCGCATACTGGAGGTTCCTGGTGGGCTAGTTGGCCCCTAGGGACCCTCGGGATTGAGGAGGAATTAATTCTCCAACTTAAAACGCGCCACAGGGCGTGTTTTCAGACATGTCACCTCAGGCCCCACCCCTTCCTTCACCATTGTGCAAATATTCCTCTAAAATCAGCCGAACTACGAATTCCGATTTACTCACCTGTTATCAGGAGAGAACCCAGTGCTGCATCTTTTAGCCCAGCACTGACCTTGAAAAGTAATTCTAACCGTACTTACCAGTAACTTGAATTTCCTTCCATAGGCTAACATTGACTGGTTTCACTTGGAAATTCTTCTAAGTGTGGAGTTTTGGAACATTATAATATTTCTCTAAAATCAGCCGAACTATGAATTCCGATTTACTCACCTGTTATCAGGAGAGAACCCAGTGCTGCATCTTTTAGCCCAGCACTGACCCTGAAAAGTAATTCTAACCGTACTTACCAGTAACTTGAATTTCCTTCCATAGGAATCCATTGTCTGGTTTTCAGCAGAAAAGTTTCAAAGTGTCGATTTTCACAAACTACAAATATTCCTTAAAAATCGCCTGTGTGACTTAAACGCATTATTTCAACTGTTTACAGGAGATGCACCAGTGCTGGATCCAGGATCCACCACTGAGTAAGAAAAAGTAACGATAACACTACTTACCTGCTAAGTGAATTTCCTCCCATAGGATAACATTGGTGATTCTATGTGAAATAAGTTTGTGTCAACTTTTAAAATACAATAATATTCCTTAAAATCACTACTGTAACCAAAACGCTTTTACTCAACTGTTTACAGGAGATGTCCCAGGACTGAATCTAGGATCCAGTCCTGTGGTTAGAAAAGTAATCCATAAAGTAACTAATTGCATTTAACTAGAAATTCACATTGAGCTCAATGTTGCATTGTGTTTGAAATTGTGTTGCCCATTGCAACAACTCTAACTACTGTACTTAAAAGTCTATTGCCTATTTGCAAAGTATTTAAACTAAAGTAATTCATTCTGAGAAAGTATATTTTGTAATGTAATGTATAATGTAATTACAATGTAATTTAAAAAATAAAATATCTAAAAATAAATAGTTTAAAGAAATGTAGTAAATCAGTATCAAAAAATAAATATAACAATTAATACATTTAAAAATTGTCATTTACAAAACCTTTGAAATTCACTGAAAAAACCATAGGTTTCAGACATGTTATAGTTAGGAATTAGCATTTAAAAACCTTTGAAATTCACTGAAAAAACCATAGGTTTCAGGCACGTTATAGTTAGAAATTAGCATTTAAAAACCTTACAAATTCACTGAAAAACCATAGGTTTTAGGGACAGTTATAGTTAGTTGGACATTGCACTCATACAAAACCCGTGAAATTCTCCGTTATAGTTAGTTCAGCTAACTATAACTCGCGCCCGCAATGCACTGCTGATGACGTCACATATTGCATCACTCATGACATGGTCAGTGACATCACTGATGACATCACTCATGACATCTCAAATGACATCACTGATGACATCACTGATGACATCACCCACGTGATAATCTGATGCACCACCTCACACCCTAATATAACCTTTGATACACCCACTCTAAATTACACACTGCCATTCGCAAAACCATAGACACTCCAACACCAATAACTACATACCCACTCACTGATTCTTAGGTCTACACACACATCCACTCACTCACCCGTACAGTCAATCATACTTACGGTCACTCAGTACAGGACTATCATATGCACTCATACTCCTATATAGACACTCAAACACCGCCACTCATCCATAGAGGTACTCACACACCTAGTCAGTCATGCAAATAATTAAACACACTGCCATTTACTCACCTATACAGTTATACACACACTCAGCTCACTTACTCATACAAATACTAGCACATTCTTACGCTCTTATACAATAACTGATACAAGCACACACTCATCCATACAGTCACTCTCACAATCACACACTCTCGCTTATAGCTATTTATATACTCCAACACACATATACACGGCCTTTCACATATGTAGTTACTCACACATGTACCACTGGGACATACATTCACTCACTAACACACTCTTACACACACTTATCCACCCATACAGTCTATCACAGATGCACTCTTGAAACCATCCACCCAGTGAATCACCCACTCACACATCTATGCACAGAGTCGCACACACCCCTCCCACACAAACACTCAGGCACCCATACAGATACTCAGACAACCAATCAATAACTCATATAGACACTCATGTAGCTATTCACAAACCCATGCAGCCACTTACACAGCAACAGACAGACGGATACAGACATTCACCCAGTTTAGTCACTAACCCATGCAGTCAGTAAGATACGTTTAATCACTCACTTATAGAGTTAGTCACGCACCTACTAAATCATCCATACAGACACTTATACACCCACTCATTCTTCAATACGCCTTTCCCTATATATATTAAAAATATTTAAACTTTACAGAAACACACAGTCACTGCATGATGTCATCAGTGATGTCATTTGAGATGTCATCAGTGATGTCACTGACCATGTCATGAGTGATGTAATATGTGACGTCATCAGCAGTGCATTATGGGGCACAAGTTATAGTTAGCTGAACTAACTATAACGGGGAATTTCACTGGTTTTGTACGAGTGCAATGTCCAACTAACTATAACTGTCCCTAAAACCTATGGTTTTTTCAGTGAATATATATATGTATATATATATATTTATGTGAAGTACTGTAATTTCATTGGATTGACTATTGAATGGAATTTTGGAAGTTTACACAGTTTTCATGCAATACGTTTGCACAGAATATTTTTAAAGACCGACCCACTGCCACTTTAAATACCTGGTTTAATGCTTGGATACCTTGGTCCTTCCTCACTGTTTTTGAAGCTGCATTTAAATAAGATCAAACAAATGGTCATTCTCATTTGCTGCATATGATTAAGACTCGTTAGAGTTGAAACACGTTATGCTGGGAGACTTGCCATGATTAAAGGATTTTCACAACAACACGTTGGTGGGCTTGTTTGCATGGTACTGGAGGGAGAGTACATGCTTCATTTGGAATATATATTTATGTATTTATATATATCTATATTCACTGAAAAAAACAAAGGTTACAGGGACGTTATAGTTAAGCTGACATTTCACTCGTACAGAACCAGAGAAATTCAGCAGTTATAGTTAGGTGAGCTAACTATAACTCATGCCCCCGCAATGCACTGCTTATGGCCTCACATATTAGAATACTCATGACATGGTCAGTGACATCACTGAGGACATCACTGATGACATCTCAAATGACATCACTGATGATATCACTAATGACATCATCCAACGACTGTGAGTGTTTTTAAAATTGTTATAAGTGTTAAATATATATACCAAGGTGTATTGATGAATCAGTGGGTGTATGAGTGCCTATATGGATGATTCAGGGGGTGCATGACTCATTGTATAAGTGAGTGATTATGTGTCTCAGTGAATGTCTGGGTGAGTGACTAGGTTGTGTAAATATCTGTGTCAGTCTGTCAGTTGTTGTCTAAGTGGCTGTATGGGTTGGTGAGTGGGTACAGGAGTAGCTATATGGGTGATTGGTTGTCTGAGTACCTGTATGGGTGTATGAATGCCTATGTGGGTGGGTGAGGGGGTGTGTGACTGCCTGAATGGGTGAGCGAGTGGATGAGTCAGTGGCTGTATGGGTTAGTGAGTACATCTGTGAGGGGCTATAAAGGCAACTGAGTATGTGTATGACTGTGCGGTGAGTGCATGGATGTGTCAGTGGTATATGGGTGAGTAACTGCATATGTGAAAGGCAGTAAAGGTGAGTGTTGGAGTCTATAGGTGACTGTATTGGTGACTAAGTGATTGTGACAGTGGCTGTATGGGTGAGTGTGTTTATGTCAATGACTGTATAGGTGAGTGAGTATGTGTTAGTATCTGTATAGGTGAGTAAGTGGCTGTGTGATTGACTCTACGGGTGAGTGAGTAGGTGTGTGAGTAGTTGTATGGGTGACTGGCAGTGTGTGAGTGGGTGTATGTCAGTGGATATATCAGGGGCTGCATTAGTGAGTGAGTTGGTGTATGAGTGACTGTTTGGGTGACTGAGTGGATGTGTGTGTAGACTTATGGATCCGTGAATGGCTGTGTATGTACTGGTATGGTTGTGTCAATTGTTTTGAGAATGATAGTGTGGAAGTTGGAGTGGGTGTATTAAAGTTTATATGGGGGTGTGAGTGGGTGCGTCAGAGATTCTGTGGATGATGTCATCAATGATGTCATCAGTGATGTCATTTGAGATGTCATCAGTTATGTCATCAGTGATGTCACCAACCATGTGAGTGTATGACTATGTGAGGTCATAAGCAGTGAATTGCGGGGCACAAGTGATAGTTAGCTCAGCTAACTATAACTGCTGAATTTGTCTGGTTTTGTACGAGTGAAATGTCAGTCTAACTATAACGTCCCTGTAACCTTTGTTTTTGTCAGTGAATTTCTAAGGTTTTTTAATGCTAATTCTTAACTATAACGTCCCTGTAACCTTTGGTTTTTTAAGTTCCTTTTTTGCATCAAAAATGGCAACACAGGATGGAGATGGGGGTCAGCAGGAACAACAGCTGGACCAGGATGTGGAGGAGGTGGAGAACAAAGATTTGTAAGTAGAGGAACCTCCATAAAAGAGAGCCAGTGGGGCATGGGATTTTTTCATTATCCCATCAGGGGAATCGAAAACTGCTGCCAAACTTGTGCAATGCACAATCTGCAACTAGAGCCTCTCTAGAGGGACGAAAAAGAAATATTCATGTGGGACAACGTCCATGTTATATCATTGAAAAACCTATCAAAAAACGTCTCCAACTGGCGATCAAGCAGAGGGAAGCTGGATGACTATCTACTTCAGTACCAGCAGCAACAATTCCCGGCCAGAAAGTCCCTTCAGAGGTGCAGACTACTGCAACAGGTATGGCTCCAGAGTTTTCAAGAATAGCCACGTACTGCACGGACTATAGTGTTGTTATAAGTGCTGGTGAGCAGTGCCTTACAGCTATTCGCAATGCTGCAAAACAGCATACATGCTAATTCTTTTCTCCTTTTATATGTTTTGCACATTTTCAGTGCAGTTTTTTCAATTCCTCCTGTCCCAGTTGCCATTTTTGTTATTATAAAAAAGAAGAAAAAAAAGAAAAACTTTACATAAGCACAAAAAAAGGTTCCTGTTGGAACTGCCTTTACAGTTAAAAAAGATAAAGTATGCTACTATGTTGGAATGAGTGTATGACTGGTGTATGGATGATTGAATGAGTGCATAACTGGTGCATGGATGTTACAATGAATGCAGCAGTGCAGTCTGATTGAATCTATGAGTGCATAAGTAGTGCCTGAGTGATTGGATGAGTCCATGGGTAGTGCATGGGTAATTGGATGAGTGCAAGGGTACTGCCTGAGTGATTGGGTGAGTGCATGGATAGTGCTTGGGTGAGTGCATGCATAGTGCCTGGGTGATTGGAGGAGTACAAGGGCACTGCTTGACTGATTGGTTGAGTAGATGGGTAGTGCCTGGGTGATTGGATGAGTGCATGGGTAGTGTTTGAGTGAATGGATGAGTGCATAGGTACTGCGTGAGTGAATAGATGAGTGCAAAAGTAGTGCCTGGTCATTTGATGAGTGCATGTGTAGTGCCTGAGTGATTGGATGAGTGCATAGGTACTGCCTGAGTGAATGAATGAGTACAAAGATAGTGACTGGGTGATTGGATGTGTGCATGGGTAGTGTCTGGGTGAATAGATGAGTGCATAAGTAGTGCCTGAGTAAATGGATAAGTGCAAGGGTAATGCCTGAGTGAATGGATGAGTGCATGTATAATGGCTGGTTGGATGAATGAGTGCATGGGTAGTGCCTGGGTGTATGGATGAGTAGAAAGGTAGTGCCTGGGTGATTGGATGTGTGCGTGGGTAGTGCCTGGGTGATTGGATGAGTGCAATGGTGAGTGCCTGAGTGAATGGGTGAGCGCATGTGTAGTGCCTGAGTGAATGAGAGAGTGCATGGGTAGTGCCTGGGTGAATGGAATAGTGCATGGGTAGTGCCTGAGTGAATGACTGAAAGCATGGATAGTGCCTGAGTGACTGGATGAGTGCATGGGTAGTGCATGAGTGATTGGATATGTGCATGGTTAGTGTCTGGGTGATTGCATAGTACATGGGTAGTGGCTGAGTGAATGGATGAGTGCAAGAGTAGTGCCTGGGTGATTGGATGAGTGTAATGCCTGAGTGATTTGATATGTGCATGGTTAGTGCCTGGGTGAATGGATGAGTGCATGGGTAGTGCGTAAGTGAATGGATGAATGCAAGTGTAGTGTCTGGGTTATTGGATGAGTGTATGGGTAGTGCCTGAGTGAATGGATGAGCACATGCATAGTGCCTGAGTGAAAGGGTAGTGCCTGAGTGCATGGGTATTGCCTGAGTGAATGGATGAGTGCAAAGGTAGTGATTGGGTGATTGGATGTGTGCATGGGTAGTGTCTGGGTGAATGGATCAGTGCATGGGTAGTGCCTGAGTAAATGGATGAGTGCAAGGGTAATGCCTGAGTGAGTGGATGAGTGCATGTATAATGGCTGGTTGGATGAATGAGTGCATGGGTAGTGCTTGGGTGAATAGATGAGTCCATGGGTAGTGCCTGGATGAATGGATGAGTAGAAAGGTAGTGCCTGGGTGATTGAATGTGTGCATGGGTAGGTAGTGCCTGGGTGATTGGATGAGTGCATGGTTAGTGCCTGCGTGAATGGATGAGCGCATGAGTAGTGCCTGAGTGAATGGGTGAGTGCAAGGGTAGTGCCTGGGTGATTGGATGTGTGCATGGGTAGTGCCTGGGTGAATGGAATAGTGCATGGGTAGTGCTCTGAGTGAATGGCTGAAAGCATGGATAGTGCCTGAGTGAATAGATGAGTGCATGGGTAGTGCCTGAGTAATTGGATATGTGCATGGTTAGTGTCTGGGTGATTGCGTAGAGCATGGGAAGTGGCTGAGTGAATGGATGAGTGTAAGAGTAGTGCCTGGGTGATTGGATGAGGGCATGGGTAGTGCCTGAGTGATTTGATATGTGCATGGTTAGTTCCTGGGTGAATGGATGAGTGCATGGGTAATGCGTCAGTGAATGGATGAGTGCAAGTGTAGTGTCTGGGTTATTGGATGAGTGTATGGGTAGTGCCTGAGTGAATGGGTGAGTGCATGCATAGTGCTTGAGTGAATGGATGAGTGCAAGGGTAGTGCCTGAGTGCATGGATGAGTGCATGGGTACTGACTGAGTGAATGGATGAGTGCAAAGGTAGTAATTGGGTGATTTGATGTGTGCATGGGTAGTGTCTGGGTGAATGGATGAGTGCATGGGTGGTGCCTGAGTAAATGGATGAGTGCAAGGGTAGTGCCTGAGTGAATGGATGAGTGCATGGACAATGGCTGGTTGAATGAATGAGTGCATGGGTAGTGCCTGGGTGAATATATGAGTGCTTGGGCAGTGCCTGGGTGAATGGATGAGTAGAAAGGCAGTGCCTGGGTGATTGGATTGGATGTGTGCATGGGTAGTTCCTGGGTGAATGGATGAGTGCATGGGTAGTGCCTGAGTAAATGGATGAGTGCATGGGTAGTGTGTGGGTGAATGGATGAGTGCAAGGGTAGTGCCTGGGTGATTGGATGAGTGCATGGGTAGTGCTTGAGTGAATGGATGAGTGCATGCATAGTGCCTGAGTAAATGGATGAGTGCAAGGGTAGTGCCTGGGTGATTGGATGTGTTTATGGGTAGTGCCTGAGTGAATGGACAAGTGCATGGGTAGTGCCTGAGTGAATGGATGAAAGGATGGATAGTGCCTGAGTGAATGGATGAGTGCATTGGTAGTGCCTGAGTGATTGGATATGTGCATGGTTAGTGTCTGGGTGATTGCATAGTGCATGGTTAGTAGCTGAGTGAATGGATGAGTGCACAAGTAGTGCATGGATGATTTGATGAGTGCATGGGTAGTGCCTGAGTGATTTGATATGTGCATGGTTAATGCCTGGGTGAATGGATGAGTGCATGGGTAGTGCATCAGTGAATGGATGAGTGCAAGTGTAGTGCCTGGGTCATTGGATGAGTGTATGAGTAGTGCCTGAGTGAATGGATGAGTGCATGCATAGTGCCTGAGTGAATGGATTAGTCTAAGGGTAGTGCCTGGGTGATTGGATGTGTGCACGGGTAGTGCCTGGGTAAATGGATGAGTGCATGGATAATGCCTGAGTGAATGGATGAGTGCATGGGTAGTGCCGGAGTGAATGGATGAATGCAAGGGTAATGCCTGGGTGATTGTGTGAGTGCATGGATAGTGCCTGGGTGATTGGAAGAATGTATGAGTAATGCCTAGGTGATTGGATGAGTGTATGGGTACTGCCTGGGTGATTGGATGAGTGCATGAGTAGTGCCTGGGTGAGTGGATGAGTGCATGGGTAGTGCCTCAATGAATGGATAAGCGCAAGGGAAGTGTCTGGGTGATTCGATGAGTGCATGGATAGTGCCTAGGTGATTGGGAGAGTGCAAGATAGTGCCTGAGTGAATGGATGAGTGCATGGGTACTGCTTGAGTGATTGGATTAGTGCACGGGTAGTGCATAGGTGACTGAATGGTTGCAAGAGTAGCACCTGGGTGATTAGATGAGTGCAAGGGTAGTCCCTGGGTCATTGGATGAGTGCAAGGGTCGCGCCTTGGTGATTGGGTGAGTGCATGTTTAGCGCCTTGGTGATTTGGTGAATGCATTGATACTGCCTACGTGTTCGGGTGAGCGCACTGATAGTGCCTGGGTGATTGTATAATTGCATGGGTACTGCCTGGGTGATTGGATGAGTCCATGAGTAGTGCCTGGGTGAGTGGATGAGTGCATGGGTAGTGCCTCAGTGAATGGATGAGTGCTAACATAGGGGCATATGTACAAAGAAGTGGCAGAGTGAGGCATTAGCCGTCATGGCTTAACGCCTCACTCCACCACTTCAGAAACGCAAGGCTGCACCATATTTACAAGAATATCGTGCAGCCTTGGTGAAGAGGCTTATCACATGCAACTTAAGGCTACCGTGTATTATAGTAACTCCATTTGCTTTTTATCTGTAGTAACACAATGTAGTCCTCAAATGTTTTAAAAATTCCTTTCCCATAGTTTTTTTTTTTTTTTAGAGTCTTATATAGCGCCAACTAGACCCGAAGATATCGGGTATCAGAGCGCTTTACATAGCACCAGTTTCGTTACACAAGGACACATTCATTTTTGTTACGCACGGGGAGATTAAGTGATTTGCCCAGAATCACAGGCTGTTGAGCGTTGTTGTCGAGACCTGAACCCGGTTCCCCAGCTTGGACGTCGACCGCTCTAGCTGTAAGGCCACATCCTCTCCCCCGTTAAAAAGAGTCCTTCATTTCTAACAGCTTGCTGTAGACAATAGCCCTAATATGCCGAATAATGTCTCAGAAACACATAATCCATATATATGTCAACACAATACCACGTTTTCTTATCCTTGATTCTCCTTAGAACTTCAGTTCTAGAAATAGCAGATATGAGTTTGGTAACTTTTTGGGTAGTCTTGATTTGAATGTTGCTTGTATGTCATTGGACTCTGTCCATCCTGTTTGACATCTTAAATATATTGTGTAGTATCTAGAGGTTATATTAACTCCTTCATGTAATATGATTGCTATAGTTGTGAAAGTTCTTTTGAGATGGAAATGCAAGGCTGCACCATATTTACAAGAATATGGTGCAGCTTTGTGTTTTCCCCTGCGCTGGCGCTTACACTTAGCTGCCTAGCACCAACGTAGGCACCCTTGCACCATAGTGCAAGGGTGTCTGCGTGCAGAGGAAGATTGTTTATGTGTAGGAAGGTGTCCCTTCCTGCACATAAACAATTTTAAATGCCGTTTTGTCAATTCTATGTGTGCTGCTTAATGCAGCACACATGGAAGTTACAAAATGTCAGTTTTTTAAATGATTGTTTATGTGCAGGAAGGGCCACCTTCCTACACATAAACAATCCAAGACTTTTTGCTTTTTCCATGTGTGCTGCACAAGGCAGTTCAAATGGAAAAAGCAAAAACGAGGAGAAATAAAGCATTTCTCCTCGTTTTGCCAACATAAGACCAGGTTTTCCCTGGTCTTAATTTTGGCGCTGCTCTCCTATTTACGCAACCCTTGTAAATAGGGGGCAACGTCAAAATCAATGGGTGTTGCGGTGGAACGCCCACCGCAACACCTACTGCCTACCCGTTTCACGCTAAGCATATCGTGAAAGGGGGCCTTATTTACAAGGCAGCGTTAAGCAATGTTAAGTGGCTTCAGGCACAGGGTCAAGACTGATTTGCATATGGCTATGTCTGAACTGGGGTGGCGTGGTGAAGCAAAATAACGATGGATTAAACCCAGATCTGTGACTGGGGGTGAATGTTTGCCAATGTGCAACATTCCGTCCATCATCTTGTGTGTTTTGCATTTCGCCCTAAGTGGGAAGGGTATGCCCAGACGTGGGTCCCGTGCTCACTACGCCACTGGAGTCAAGCTATCCTGGCTGATGAGGGCTGAAAGCCCGAAACCGGTCCTAGGATGCTTGATTCCGGTCCAGGGAAGACATGGCTTGGCAGTTCGGTCTGGACTGTTCTTTTCTTCCGGGCTAGAGGTGAGGGGGCGGAGTGCTACTGGCTGCTGATCTACTGTGCAGCATAAATAGGGAATGCCATACGCTTGCGCAGCGGACGCGCGCTGTAGCAAGAGACAGTATTCTATCTGTTTTTAATTTATTTTAAAAAAGAATAGCCTTTTATTGCGACGCTTGTTTTTGTACGTTTTAAGTCCTCTGTGGCACTGACTCGCTTGCTTTACTCACCTCTGACACCCTGTAATCCGCATTCTCCCTGGTCCACCACGGATTTCTTTCCCGATTGTTGTGGAGGGAGGCGCGGCATATTCTTTTCTTCCGGGCTAGAGGTGAGGGGGCGGAGTGCTACTGGCTGCTGATCTACTGTGCAGCATAAATAGGGAATGCCATACGCTCGGCGCAGCGGACGCGCGCAGCGGGCGCGCGCCGGCGGCGCGCCGAAGGCGCGCCTAAGGCAAGCCCTGCCTGCGCCCGTCCGTGGCCGGACGGGGCTAGGGGCCACAAACCCTGCCCCTTTTTCCTCCCCTCTCAGAAGCTATAGCCCCCACTCCCTTTTAATCTCAGAGGAGCAACTCATGCCATCTGCCAACAGTCCTGGAACGTGGCAGATGAACACGACCTATGTCCACACTGTGGATTCCATCTCCAAACTACTAACCATACTAAAATCACCCAGCGAAGTATGTACCTTTTAAATTGTAGATCACTCCCCAAACACTCCACTGAAATCGCTCTGCTCTTAGAAGAACTTAGACCAGATGCCCTATTCCTGACAGAGACCTGGCTCAACGCACAGTCAGAACCTGATCTCGTCCAAACCCTCCCTTCTGGGTATCACATACAACGAGAAGATCGTAAAGAGGGTAGAGGAGGAGGGCCTAGCAACTATTTTTAAGGATTGCTATAAGTGTCGCAGCTCCCCAATCCGGTACCAGACTGTGAAAGTCTCTTTTTGTTATTGATTTCTCCCCCATAAGTTCCTTTTCTGGGTTACTTATATATCGCCCCCTGGGGCTCTGGGGCAATTTCTTAACATTCTTCCTCCCATCACAGCCGAACTTGCCTGTAGCCCGTCTAATTTTACATTATTAGGGGATTTAAATATCCATTTTGATGATGCCTCCGACCTTACCGCCAATGAATTGATCATGAGCCTCTCTGCATTACAACTTAAACAATTATTGTTTAAACCCACTCACCCAAAGGCCACCTACTTGATCCTGTTTTTAGTAACTGTGCAGATCTTACAGTAGGAGTCCCTTCTCCGCTTTCCATGGACAGACCACTTCCTGATCCCTCTCTCCTGGACCATTCTTGAACCTCACCTAGCTACCAACACTATTACTCGTAGGGGAACGGAATTGGTCTAAACTTCCCTTGGATTGCTGGTTGACGGCCCTTGAAATTTCAAGACCACTCACCAACTCCAATCCCATCTTAGCCAATGAGGACTATAACAGTTGGATTCGTAATTCCTTAGATTCAGTACTTCCCATAAAAAGCTCTCAATCTAAGCGCAGTTCTACAACTGCGCCCTGGTATTCCTCTGATTTACGGGTAAGGAAACGACATTGCAAAAAATTAGAGAGGAAATGGCGACTGGATTATTCCCTTTCTAGCAAAACTGTATATAGGGAGGCAATAAAAGCGTATAAGAAGGAAATTAAAACCTCTCAATCAATTTACTTTGAAGAAAAAATTAAAGCAGCTGCCTCTATGCCTAAAGAAATCTACCGAATTGCTAAAACCCTTCTTAAACTCCCTGACAATTCACCAACACCTATTGACGCCCAAAGTCGCTGCAACAATTTGGCAGATTTCTTCTTTCAGAAAATTCAAACAATTTATACCTCCTTCCCCCATTCAGCCCGATATAATTCCCTGCCAATCTTTCATGTGCAGGACCCTGTTTTTCGGCAACCCTGGACACTTTTCCCCTTCTCAATTCCACCATATTAGAACGTATTATGTACCAGGTGAAATCTGGCTCTCCCCAAGATCCGGCACCTCCACGTACTTTGTTGCCAGCTATTGCCTACATTCTTCCCAATATACTTGAGTTGCTTAATGCCTCTATCTCCTCCTGCATTGTCCCTCCCCTTGGAAGCACGCCCTGGTCAAGGCTCTTTTGAAAAAACCCAACCTAGACCAGGACAACCCCAGTAATTACCGGCCTATCTCCTTGCTACCATGGCTGACCAAGATTCTGGAGAAGTACGTCAATTCATTATTGGTAGAGTTCCTGGAGAATAACAACCTTCTTGACCTCTCTCAGACAGGTTTCCGTCCCATGCATGGCACTGAAACCGCCCTCCTCACTGTAACTGAGGAGGCCAGGAAGATCCTCGATCAAGGAGGCTCTGCAGCAATCATCCTCCTTGACTTAAGTGCCGCATTCGACACTGTAAACCATGACCTACTAATCCACCGACTTATTAATTTAGGCATTTCAGGAAATGCCATCTCCTGGCTTACATCCTTTCTGGCAGATCGCTCCTTCAAGGTTTTTGAGGGCGATATCACCTCCCCAGCAAGCCACTCAGCTGTGGTGTGCCTCAGGGCTCCTCCTGAGTCCCACACTATTTAATGTTTATATGAGCCCCCTAGCTGAGATTGTTCGTCCTTTCGGCATAAAAATCGTCACTTATGCCGACGACACTCAGCTAGTGGTGGCTCTTAACCAATTGAATACTCCCTCTAACAACCTGAGTGGATGTCTGGAGGAGGTGGCCAAATGGATGTCACTCTCCTGTTTAAAGTTAAACGGGGATAAAACTGAGCTTATGCTCTTAGGCACAACTCCCAAGCTAAATATAAATTCACTATGGCCCATCTGCCTCGGTCCCGCCCCTATGCCAAAGGATAAAATCAAAAGTCTGGGCATTTGGCTGGACAATTCTCTTAATTTTAATCATCAAGCAGCTAAACTCTCAGCTACCTGCTATGGTCTACTAAGGCTGCTTCGAAAGATCCTTCCCTTGCTTCCATTCCAGGCAAGACAGATTATGGTTCAGGGTCTCATTCTCTCACGCCTAGATTTCGGGAATGCCCTCTATTTAGGGCCCCTCAATCCACCCTGTGCAAACTTCAGGTCATTCAGAATTGTGCTGCTCGAACTCTTCTTCAGATCCCCGCCGACTTCCAATCCACCCCGGACTGAGGAGCCTTCACTGGCTCCCTGTCAGGAAAAGAATTGAATTTAAGGCCCTGTGCATTGCCCATAAGGCCTTTTGGAAAACGGGCCCCGTCATTAGCCGACCGCTGATCACCCATTACCATCCAAATAGACAGCTCAGATCAGCGTCCTCTTTCTCGCCCTAGTGCCCAAGATCAAGAGATCCAGAAGTGGTGGCCGCTCCTTTGCTTATAACTCGGCCAAACTCTGGAACTCTCTTCCCCTTCACCTGCGGGCTGAGCCCAATCTGCTTCTCTTTCGCAGGCTCTTAAAGACTCTGCTTTTTAACAAACTTGTATAGTTTCTATCTCTTCCTGCACCCGCTTGTCCGCAGCGCCTAGGACGCCTCAGGGTAGCTACTGCGCTTAACAATGGTCTTTTCATTTCATTTCATTTCATGAGGCACAGGGTCAAGGATGATTTGCATATGGCTATGTCTGAACTGGGGTGGCGTGGTGAAGCAAAATAACGATGGATTAAACCCAGATCTGTGACTGGGGGTGAATGTTTGCCAATGTGCAACATTCCGTCCATCATCTTGTGTGTTTTGCATTTCGCCCCTAAGTGGGAAGGGAATGCCCAGACGTGGGTCCCGTGCTCACTACGCCACTGGAGTCAAGCTATCCTGGCTGATGAGGGCTGAAAGCCCGAAACCGGTCCTAGGATGCTTGATTCCGGTCCAGGGAAGACATGGCTTGGCAGTTCGGTCTGGACTGTTCCCATGAGGCACAGGGTCAAGACTGATTTGCATATGGCTATGTCTGAACTGGGGTGGCGTGGTGAAGCAAAATAACGATGGATTAAACCCAGATCTGTGACTGGGGGTGAATGTTTGCCAATGTGCAACATTCACGTCCATCATCTTGTGTGTTTTGCAAGTGGCTTCACGCTACCTTGTAAATAAGGTGCAGCCCCTATTGCCACAGGAACGTCCTAAAAGTGATAGGGGCTTATACATATACCCCATAGTGTCTGGGTGATTGCATAGTACATGGGTAGTGCCTGGGTGATTGGATGAGTGCCTGAGTAGTGGCCGGGAGAATAGATGAATTCAAGTGCAGTCCCTGAGTGATTGGATGACTGCTTAGTAGTGGCTGGATGATTGGACAAGTCCAACTGTTGTGCCTGGGAGTAGGATGAGTGCATGAGTAGTAACTCAATGAATCCATCACTAGATTAGTGATTTGACACGTGTAATATGGCACGACTACTAACCACTGTGAAAAATAGAAACAGACAAAAATGTATTGGAATTTCATTTCGAACATTAGGCAACCAAATAATTTACAATATTTTTCAACCAAAACTTTAATTAAACATAGACAAATGTTTTTCAGTTTTTTTCTGTTTTCAGCTTTCATATTTGCTCACTTTCAACAGTGTTTTGTATGAAAACTCATCATTAAACAGTGGGAAAAAACAATTAATAGACAGTAAAAAAAAAATGTGCATAGTAGATCATTACAACTATGTCATAATGTTCACTGCACTCACTACAAGTTTTTAATACTGGCTTGCTGATAGGTTACGACATTAATGAAAACAACTATATTTTAAAACTGTTTCTGATATTTTTATATCTGGTACAAAATGTCCAACAATTATGGAGCAATCTTCATTTTTGCATATCCTTTTGTAAACATCATCCCTGTTAGGCCAAATGATGCCTAAAATGTTCTTAGTCCAAGTATGAAAAACATAGCTCCTACTACTACGCAGAAGCTGCTGTAGCAGAAACAAAAGGGGGCTTTGTTTTAGTGATGAAGAGACTTTTCACATGGAACTTAAGGCTACTGGTATTATAGTAACTCCATTTACTTTTTATCTGCAGTAACACAAATGTAGTCCTCAATTGTTTTAAAAATTCCTTTCCCGTAGTTAAAAAGAGTCCTCCATTTCTAACAGCTTGCTGTAGACAATAGCCACAATATGCCGAATACATGTCTCAGAAACACATAACCATATTGTTAGACCTGGCATCCTTGGCGTGGGTCTCCCTTCCATTTTTTCATAATGCCTCCACTGTTGTCGATATGGTTTTGCTGGACTAGATGCTTATGGGCACTTTGCCACTGCTAATCAGTGTCAAAGTGCAAGTGCTCCCTATTGTAAATTGTGTGATGAATTAGTGACTCCATGTTTGGCTTATTTGAATTACTGTCAGACCTAGTACAGTGCACTGAGTGTGCCCAGGGCTTGTAAATCAAATGCTGCTGGTGGGCTTGCAGCACTGGTTGTGCCACCCACGGAAGCAGCTTGTAAAGTGTGTCTCAGGCCTGCCATTGCAGAGCCTGTGTGCAGTCAGTGACTGCCATGTCGACTTGGTAAGTGCACCCACTTACCAGTCCCTAAACCTTCCCTTTCTTCAATGCAGACACCCTCATGGTAGGCCCACGGGCAGGGTGCATTGTAATGATAGGTAGGACATGCCTGGTGTGTGTGGCATGTCCTAATAGTGAATTACAGCCATTTTCGTTTTCACTATTGCAAGGCTACCTGTTCCCCATAGGCCAGAATGAGCAGTTTGATTATAACATCTTATAATCCTAACTGACTCAGGGAACTAGGTAGAAATTCGGAGTTTAGTATGCCTGAACTGAGAATGATAAAATGCATCTTTTAGTGAAGTTGATTTTAACATTGAGGGCCGATACCGATTCGGGTCGAAAATCTCTCCGACCGAGCCGGACCCGGAGAGATTTCCGACCGAATCGGACCCGTGCAGCCCGACCTGAACAGAGTACGATGCGCACGTGATGCCATCGGACTCGATTCGGTCGGACTCCCAGTGAAGTCAATGGGAGCCTGTCGCCTAACGCGTACGCGGGCTCTCATTGACTCAATGGGTGCGAGGCGGACAAGGGCGCCCCCTACAGCGTGTACGTGGTGAAGCAACTCGCGCCGTACACGCACAGGTAGGGGGACCCATGGGTCCCCCTGGGTGCGACTCGCGCGGCTACGCGTACAGGGGGTCCGACACGGACCCCCAAAGTACGGCTCCGACTGCTCTTTGGAGCCGGAGTGCGCGGCTCGGTCGGACTGCTCCGCGGCGCGCATCGTACTTACCCGGCCGGGGAACGTCTCCATTGCGCGGTGCGTAGCCGAGTCCGAGCGGAGTCGGTCGGTGCGGTTAGACCCGGGAACGCAGTCGGTCGGAGCGGTCGGGACGCCCGGACGAGTCGGTCGGCGATTATGCATCGTACTCGCTCGCCTCGGACGCTGCGTGACGAATCGGTCGGGAAATAGGGCTCCGAATCGGATCCGGTTAAGCCGATCTGTGTTTGAAAATACCACTTTTAGAAAGTGGGTATTTTCTTGCTCTAACTATCCAGCCTGCCTCTGCTAGCTTGT